>JAZKJV010007455.1:0-369817 GCA_037367405.1 Ottelia alismoides
TCTGCGCGAAGGGTTCCTGCGCACACCTCAAGATCGCCGCGCACCCGCTCCAGGTAGCGGCCTTGTGCAGCCTTAACTCTATGGTCGCGAAGCATCTCCAGGCGGCTAGCCGTCGAGCACGTCCAGATCGCCTCCTGGCGGCGCAGCAACCCTTCCTGACATCCAATCCCGCAACTGAAGGCATCGCCTTTCTCTCCCAATCGCGGGAGGTGCGCCTCCTTCGTACAGGCAGCACAAGATCCACGCGGCGTGTCCTCACGATGACTCACAACAGCACACGATTGCAACAACAAGTCGCGTTGGCGATCTGCAACATCTCCAGGAGACCTCCACCTTCACGCAAACACCCAATGATTCCCAGGCGGAACCGCACATCGTGCACATCGTGCGCATCTCTCAGGAGCCCCTCGCATGCGTCATCATTCAGCAGGCGGCGATGCCGCACCAGCCTCTGGGCGGCTCGCGCCTCCCCTCCCAACTCGCCTCCAGCCCAGGCGGGGTTCTCGGCGCAAGGCGGCGCTTCCTCCACAAGCGGCGGCGCGCGCAGTGTCCCAAGCATCTCCAAGTCCAAGGTCTCCATCGAGCGGCGGCATATGAGGGGTTCCCTGATGGGAACCCTAAAGGGATTTCCAATTTTGCCCAAGACAATGGGCCTGCGTTTATTTTTAAAAAAAGTGTCTGCTGCTTAATTTGGGCCCAACGGGTCCATTGTGCTGTATATAAAAAAAGGAGGGAGAGACGAATAGAGAGAGAGAGAGAGCAATGTCAAAAAAAAGAAAAGTCGCGTACAAAAAATCATACGCAGTTGAAAAAAAAAGGGGCACGTACAAGAAAAAGCCGTACTGCAAGTGAAAAAAAAAGGAAAGGTGCAACAAAAGCCGTAAAAAAAATGGTTGAAACGGCTAATAAAAAAATGTTAAAAAAATGATGATGATGGCTTAACAAAAAAAAAGGAAAAGCCGCAAGAAACTTTTGAGTATGTTTTATTTCCCCCCATTTATGTATCTCTTTGTCTTCTTCCAACTTGGTCGACATCCATGTTTTCCGACAAGTATGGGAGAAAGGGGGAGTATATGTAGAGTCACGGGTTTGTTCATGATCCAGATTCCAGATTCAGATGCCAGTCTCCAGACCAGCCAGTTGATCAGACTCTACAGTTCGGTTTCGGACTCGACGATCATTGTTTCCGAGTCTCCAGTTTTAGACACGCACGAGTGTGCGGTCATTTTCAGATGAGCATATGTTGCCATCATCAATTCGAGGTCCCCATCATTCTTCTTGTTGTCAGGCCAGAGTTTTGATGTGAGCCATAGGGACTCCAGAGCAGAGGACCATTCCCTTGAGGGCAAGGGTTTTCATGTGGTATCATAGGTACACCAGAGCAGTGCACCATTCTCTAAGCAGATGGGAGAGACCCAGTTCTCCGACGAGGAGACTTCAGGCGCAGTTCAGACTCGATGGTCAGATTCCGAGTCTTCAGTTGACTCACTCCAGCCCGTTCGTCCTCCTCACCTGCACGGCATGAGAAGCAACGTCCTCGACTGCACGCAATGTGCGCATTGGGTTGATATTGTTCGTAGTGTCTTGTAGCGTTGAGTTGAGTTTCTGTCTGTTTGTCCAAGCTGAGCATTGCATGCTCCAGCTTGAGGGGGAGTGTTGGAGCATTCGTTGTATGCGCCCATTGTGTTGTGGCAGGGTAAATGGATCCTGGAGGAGATCCATTTACCCCATCTAGTGTTTAGTCCCACATCGTCCAACGGTGGGACTTGGAGGCTCTGGAGAGGCTATATAAGGAGCCACAGACCTCCTGTATCCATTGAGAAAAAGAAATGCATAGCATGCCCCTTTGAGGGCTTCTCCCGTGGTTTCATCCCGCTCCTCACGGAGTAGGGTTCCACGTAAAATCCCGTTGTTCTTTCTTCTTGTTATTTATCTTTTTATTCCATGTTACGCTTCCGCTTCCGATTTTCTAACAGGTTTTTCCTTATTGTGAACCATGTGTCTCCCTTCTTTTGTCTATTTTGATTATCTTTTTCTTCTCCTTTGGTTTTTGTTCAGAAAAAGAGTGAATCGTAGTTTATTCCTTGAACCCTATGCTCCATTATATAGAGGAGAGACCTATGGATAAATTACATAAGATAGATAAGAGAACAGAAAAATAGGAAAATAGTATAGAGACAGAAATATAACTTTACACTCCTCCTCAAGATGGAGCATAGATGTCAATCATGCTCAGCTTGGATGAGCATTTCTGGAAAGGCCCTCTGAGCAAAGCCTTAGAGAAGATATCTGCAGTTTGATCCCCAGAGCTGACATTGAGAGGTAGAGATAAAACCTTTCTGAATCATATCCCTTGTGTAGTGGCAGTTCACTTCAATATGCTTGGTTCTCTCATGAAATGCGGGATTGTTTGCAATGAACAGGGCTGCATGGGTATCACATTGTAGCTGCATAGGAATAGGCACATCTATATGTAAATATGCTTGTACTGTTTGAGCCCACATTATTTTTGTAGTAGCTTGTGCCATAGCCCTATATTTAGACTCAACGCTAGACCTGGTAACCATAGTTTGTTTCTTATTCTTCCAAGAGACGAAAGAGCTACCAATAAAAACTGCAAAGCTCAGTGGACTTTCTATTATCCTGCATAATCAACATCAGCGCATGCAGAAACAGTAAGTGTTGCCCCTTTCTCGAATAATAATCGTGCACCTGGAGAAGACTTTAGGTACCTCAAAATCATATATATAGCATCCATGTGTAGTTGTTGGGGTTGTTCCATGAATTGACTCACTCGACTAACTGCAAATGAGATATCCGGCCAGGTTATAGTAACATAAATAAGCTTCCCCACTATTCCTCTATATCGTCTCCTGTCCACCTCCTTTGTATCATCACATATAACCTCATACTAGGGTCTATATGAGTGGTAGCAGGCCAACATCCAATCATTCTTGTCTCAACTAGCATATCTATCACATACTTCCGTTGAGTCATCACAAGACCCTACTGATTTCTAACAAATTCTAACCCCAAGAAATACCATAAGGTACAAAGATCCTGGGTAACAAACTATCATTCCAGAAATTCTTTAGCCCTTACTATCTCATGCACGTCATCACCTGTAACTATTACGTCATCAACATATACCATAATAACCACTGTGCATCTAGGAGTTCTCTGCACAAACAATGAATGATCCGCATTCGACCTCTGAAATCCATGCTTCTCAATCAAATCCGAGAACTCCTGAAACCATGCCATTGAACTCTGTTTAAGGCCATATATTACCTTATTAAGTCTGCAAACCTACGGATACTCCCTCTCAGCAGCAAACCCAGGAGGATGTTGCATGTAGACTTCTTCATGTAGGTCCCCAAACAAAAATGCATTTTTAACATCAAGATGAAATAGAGGCCAGTCACGTACCATAGCGACAGAAAGAAGAATAGGTAGAGTAGAATGACGAGCCCACTTGGGAGAATGTGTCTAGATTATGCAGTTCATATGTTTGAGTAAAGCCACGAGCAACCAGTCTGGCTTTATGCCGATCTAGACTCCCATTTGCATGGTGTTTAACAGTAAACTCCCACTTACAACTGATAACAAAAGCTCCATCAGGAGCAAGAACCAGGCTCCAAGTACCACGTGACTGTAGGGCAGGCATCTCTTCTTCCATAGCTAATCGCCACGGACTATCTGTTGACGCATATAGAATAACTGTACCTCTTCGTTATTTTATTTTTCTGTTGTCCTCTTTATGTAATTTACCCATAGGCTACTCTCCTATATAAGAGAGCCTAGGGCTTATAGAATAGATCAAGTCATTCATTTTTCCCAACATGGTATCAGAGCGACGGTCCTAGACCGGAGTTCTTGAAACCCTAACCCTAACCCCACCACACCCGACGCCCTCTTCTTCTTCTTCTTCTCGCCCCATCGGCGCCGCTCGAGCTCCATCGGTGCCGCCCCTCTCTGTGCACACGCGTGCTGTGCGCCTTCACCGTGCGCACCCGTGCTGTGCGCCTCCACCGTGTGCATCGTGCACACGCGGGCTGTGCGCTTCGCTCGCCTGTGCGCAGTCTTGCGCACCCCCTGTGATCTGCGCAGCCGTGCGCATCTCCTGTGCGCCTCCTGCGCATTCTAGCGCACCACCAGTGCGTCGCATGTGCATCGTCGGTGCGCCTCTTGCGCATCCCCTGCGCGCGTGCGCATTGTAGCGTGCATCCAGCGTGCCTCTTGCGTGCATCCAGTGCACCAGTGCATCTTGCGTGCACGCATCTCCTGTGCATCCACCTGTGCATCCTGCGTGCGTGTAGGGCTTAACACGAATGTCTTCATGGGGATAGTTGCTTGAAGTCTACACATGCAACTACCCCCATCTATGGTATTGTAGACAAGAAACATTGTTTGTCAATCGTTCCAGTCTTCAATTTTCAATATGTCGGAGAGCAAGGCAGATATCCCATCTATTGGCGCATTCCGTGGTCCAGCGCCTATTGTCAAGATGGACGGTACCAACTATGAACTGTGGGTAATGCAGTTCATGAGCATGATGAAGTCTACAGGTAAGAAGCACATTCTTACCGAACCAGAGCCTGCTGAGAAGACTGGAACTTATGCCTCCTGGGAGGCTGATGACGCATACGCCAAAGTCTGGCTATCTGGCACGTTGGCAATTGAGATTGCCAATTATATCCTCCATCAACCCACAGCGAAGGATATGTGGGACATTCTGGCGGCCACATATTCCCAGGCGAAGAACGAAACAAAGATTCTGCAACTCCAGCATGATATCTTCACCATCAAGCAGAATGGTCGCCCCCTACATTCTCTCTATACATCACTGAGAGGGATGTTTGAGAAGCTATATAGCTTCATGCCCTTGACAGCCACGCCAGAGCAGCAGAAGACATACAGGAACGCTACTATGGTGGGCGTGTTCCTAGCTGCACTTGATCCTGAATACGAGGCAGCACGATCGCAGATTTTGGCCGACTCTACAATTCCGCCAATGGAGGAAGCCTTCCATAGACTGAGTCGGATTACAGTTCCCTCAACTGCTGCAAGTCAGAATTCTTCAGCCATGGCAGCAACCAGAGGTCGTGGTTTTCATCACCAGGGCCGTGGACGTGGACCTCGTGGAAGGGGTGGCCGCACTAGGCCAACATGCACATATTGTCACAGAGTCGGACATAATGAAGACACATGCTATTCCGAGCACGGATTCCCTGCATCTGCACGAGCCGCTGAGCAGATAGAGCCCCCATCTGCTGCTACTTTGGATCAACGATTTGATGATCTAGTTGCCCGCCTCAGGGGCATCATCCCACCATCTGGTCCAGCACCGACTACAGAGAGTCATACTGATGCTGCTGCTTCTGCCTCTGCATCTACTAGTACTTCAGGTAGTACACTTGCACTCCACAGTAGTAGATCTGATACACTGCCATGGATCATGGACTCGGACGCTACACATCATCTATGTGGCGACCAGAGTCTACTTACAGGATACACTCAGATCCCTCCAGGACGGACAGTAGTGATTGCTAATGGCACGCATTCCCCTATCACTGGTCAGGGGGAGATTAGATTGACATCTTCTATGCAACTTAAGAATGTCCTACATGCACCGCATTTTTCTATGATCTGTTGTCAATTAGTCAGATTACGAAGGATCTCCATTGTCGAGCTATTTTTGATCCATCTTCTTTGATTTTTCAGGACATCCGTACGGGCAACGTGATTGGTCATGGCTATGAGCAAGGAGGCCTTTACCGACTGAACCAGACCCCATTTGCCGGAACCACATCCTCTCCTGCTGGACAAGTATCTCCTCTCCTGTGGCATCTGCGTTTTGGTCATTTACCGCTTCAGAAGTTGCGTCGAGTTCTACCATATGGTCTCTCTCACACACCTATCCAGTGTGAGGCATGAAAGCATCACAGGTCGTCCTTTCTCAGTCGTCCAGGTCGGAGTAGTAACTCTAAATTTGAGTTGTTTCATATAGATGTCTGGGGTCCGAGTCGTGTTCCCGATCATCAGGGACACAGGTTTTATATTGTATTTGTGGATGATTTCTCGAGAGTGTCATGGGTGTTTCTTATGAAAAATAAATCTGAAGCAGGAAATATTATTATCCATTTTCTAAATGAAATTCAGAATGTTTTCTCCACATCTGTCAAACTTGTGAGAAGTGATAATGCTTTAGAGTTATACACCCACACTTTGGCCAATTACTACTCCTCAAAAGGGATTATTCACCAAACCTCTTGTGCTCATACATCTCAACAGAATGGGATTGCTGAAAGAAAACACCGTCACCTTCTTGATGTCACTAGATCTCTTCTTATACAGAGTCATGCTCCCTACTCCTACTGGGGTGATGCAGTTCTTACTGCATGTTACCTAATCAACCGTATGCCCTTGTCTGTCTTGAATGAACAGATTCCTTTTTCACTCATGTATCCAGACAAGGATTTGTTCGCTCTTACTCCTCGTGTGTTTGGGTCAGTCGCATTCGTCCATCAGTTGTCGCCTGGCACTGACAAGCTCTCTCCTAGGGCTGTCAAGTGTGTCTTTGTGGGGTACTCCAGGATTCAAAAGGGGTACAAGTGTTTTGATCCAGTGCGTCGGCGGTATATGATCAGTGCAGATGTTACATTTTTTGAATCTGTTATGTATTTTTCAGCATCTGGAGACATGCAGCTACCACCTATACCTCCTGATGCCATATTAATGGCACCACCACCACCACCGCCACCACCACCGCCACCGCTAGTATCTCCACTACCATTCCATTACACCCGCAGGCCTCCTCCAGCTCATGGTTCTGACCCGTCAACTAGCTCGCCTATGATATGTAATGAAAATATTAATGTTGATGGATCTGACGACATTTCTCAGCAGGATGTATTGCAGGAGCATGGTGAGAATACAGATGATTTGGATGTTCCAATTGCTCTACGGAAGCCGAAAAGAAGCTGTGCCAAATATCCATTATCAGCAGCCGTGTCTTTTGAGAGGTTATCTGGAGACTTCAGGACGTTTGCATTGGCACTTTCAGCTACAGACATTCCACGGAATCATCATGATGCTTTGCAGGATGCTAGATGGCGGCTAGCAATGGAAGAAGAAATGGCGGCACTTCAATCCAGAGGAACCTGGAGCTTAGTTCCTATACCTCCAGATGTCAGCCCGGTGAGTTGCAAATGGGTGTTTACAGTGAAGCACAATGCAGATGGTTCCATTGACAGGTACAAGGCACGCCTTGTTGCACGTGGCTTCACACAGACATACGGGGTAGATTACCTTGACACATTCTCCCCTGTGGCGCGTCATTCCACTCTGTGGATCCTGTTATCAGTTGCAGTTGCTAGAGACTGGCCGCTTTATCAACTGGACGTGAAGAATGCATTTCTGTATGGCGACTTGCAGGAGGAAGTCTATATACAACAGCCACCTGGTTTTGCTGTTGAGGGGGAGTGTGCCAAGGTATGCAGATTACATAAGGCCATCTATGTCCTTAAGCAGAGCCCCAGAGCATGGTTTCAGAAGCTTTCAGATCTTTTTGAGAAACAAGGATATAAACGCTCCAATGTTGATCATTCCTTGTTTGTACAGAAGACGGCTAGAGGTATCATTGTAATCATGGTTTATGTTGATGATATCTTGATTACAGGTGATGATGAGCAGGGCATTAAGCAGGCAAAGGAAAGGCTGGGGACCGAGTTTGTCACCAAGGACTTGGGAGTCCTTAGATATTTTCTGGGGCTGGAGTTTGCTAGAAATCCATATGGATTAGTAATGTCGCAGAGGAAGTATGTTACAGATCTATTGAGTGAGACAGGTATGCTAGGGTGTCGACCTGCTACGACACCAATGGATCCTAGCATGAACCTCTATGATGATGGCACAGAAAAGGTGGACAAGAGAAGGTACAGAGAACTGGTAGGCAAACTACTGTATGTCACGATCACTAGACCTGATATATCATTTGCAGTGAGTCGTGTGAGCCAGTTCATGGAGCAACCACGTCAGGCCCATATGGATGCAATACACATGATTCTGAGATATTTAAAATCATCTCCAGGTGCAGGCTTGCTATTTAAGAAAGGAAAGGAGATCTCTATCACGGCATGTGCTGATGCAGACTATGCAGGATGCCCCAAGGACAAGAAGTCCACATCAGGATTTGCAGTCTATGTTGGAGATGCTCTAGTTTCGTGGAGAAGCAAGAAACAGACAGTGGTAGCTAGATCCAGTGCTGAATCCGAATACAGGGCTATGGCCCAGGCTAGCACAGAAATGATGTGGGTGAAATCTTTACTTGAAGATCTATGTCTTGATATACCTCTTCCTATGATGTTGGAATGTGACAATCAGGCCGCCTTGTTCATTGCAAACAACCCAGCCTTTCATGAGAGGACCAAGCACATTGAGGTTGACTGTCACTACATACGTGACATGGTTCAGAAGGGGTTCATTGCTACATCTCACGTCACATCAGAGAATCAGACTGTTGATATTTTCACCAAGGCATTACTTCGAGGCCCATTCCAGAAGTGTGCGTCCAAGCTGAGCATGATTGATATCTATGCTCCATCTTGAGGGGGAGTGTTGACGCATATAGAATAACTGTACCTCTTCGTTATTTTATTTTTTTGTTGTCCTCTTTATGTAATTTACCCATAGGCTACTCTCCTATATAAGAGAGCCTAGGGCTTATGGAATAGATCAAGTCATTCATTTTTCCCAACACTATCTTTCAAAGCATCCTGATAATTCCACGGAATTTCCACGACAGACAATGCAACTGTAAATTTCCTGAATTCTCCAATCAAGCGAGCAAAAGAGACCATGGATGCTAAAGGATATGATGCACAGCTACGCTGTAAAGAACCCTGCTCAGGCAAATCATCATACCCATCGTTAGGAGCTATGTATTCAGAACATACCTTATGCGTGCTAAATGATGAGCAGTGATCATGAGCAGGAGCAGGCCGGCGGGTATAGTGGTGCGACAACGGTGGGACAGGAACAATGGGAGATGAGGGTATAGGAGGAGGAGAAGGTGGTGGTGATGGTGACGATGGTGGTGAAGGAGGTGGTGAAGATGGTGATGATGGTGGTGGTAGCAAGTAGATCTCATCATCGGAGTCTAAGGAAGTTAACCGATTACCTGTAAGAGAAAAGTACATCACTGACCCGAAAAAGGTGACACTAGCACTAACATAATACTCCATGTGCATTGGATCATACCATATATAACCTTTTTTGGTCCTGGAGTACCCGATAAAAACACACTTGACTGCTCTAGGAGAGAGCTTGTCAAGACCTAGAGACAACTGGTGGACAAAGGCAACCGAGCTAAACATGCGGGGAGTAGGTGAGAATAATTCTTTTCTCAGGAAATGCAAGTGAAAAGGGAATTTTCTCACCCAAGATTGACGAGGGCATGTGATTAACAAGATAGCATGCCGTAA
The DNA here is from genome assembly GCA_037367405.1 of Ottelia alismoides. Taxonomy (NCBI): domain Eukaryota; kingdom Viridiplantae; phylum Streptophyta; class Magnoliopsida; order Alismatales; family Hydrocharitaceae; genus Ottelia; species Ottelia alismoides. The sequence goes on from JAZKJV010007455.1 coordinate 9,486, forward strand.
GAACAGCATCACCCCAAAAGGATGCGGAGCACGACTCTGAATGAGTAGAGTTCTGATAACATCAAGCAAATGGTGATGGTTCCTCTCTGCAACACCATTTTCTAGGAAGTATAGGCACACGATGTTTGATGAATAATACCTTGAGTCAAAAAACAATTGGAGAGAGTATGAGTACAGAATTCCAAAGCATTATCGATTCTCACAAATTTCACAGAAGAAGAAAACACATTCCGTACTTCACTGATAAAGTTTTTGATAACACTCCTGCTTCAGATTTATTCTTTAATAAAAAGATCCAAGACAGATGAGAGAAATTATCAATAGCAACAAGATAAAACATGTGTCCCTGATGATCGGGAACACGACTTGGACCCTAAATATCAATATGAAATAACTCAAAAATGGAGCTACTACTCCGACTCTGACGACTAGGGAAGGCAAACCGATGATGCTTTCCCAACTAACATGCCTCGCACTGAAAGGACGAGTGAGGAGAAATCTAAGGCAAAACACGATACATTTTCTGGAGCGGGAGATGACCAAAGCGCAGGTGCCACGTAAAGGGTGAGACGGGTCCAGCAGAATGAGAGGAAATGCCAGCATAAGGGGTTCGAACCAAACGATAGAGATTGCCATGCTCGCGACCACACCCAATCACCTTGTATGTAAGGATGTCCTGAAATACAAAAGAAGATGTGTCAAAAATAGCTAGACGATGTAGATCCTTCATAATCTGACTAATAGATAACAAATTCACAGAAAAGTCAGGTGCATGCAACACATTATGTAGACGCATAGAGGGTGTCAAGCTAATCTCCCCATGTCCAGTGATCGGGGAATGAGTTACATCTGTTATAACCACAGTCCGTCCTGGAGGAACTTGTCTGTATATTGTAAGTTGACCTCTGTCTCCACACAAGTGATGTGTAGCACCAGAGTCCATAATCCATTCTATAAAATCAGATCCATGCAGCTAGTAAGTGCATAAGCACTACTTGAGGTACTAGAAGATGTTGAAGCAGCCACATCTAAGTGACTCCCGGAGATCGATGAAGAAGCAATGGGACTGGCAGGAGGCATAATTTCCCTCAATCGTGCTACAAGTTCATCAAATCTCTGATCTGAAGAGGAAACAGTCGGGGGATCAATCTGCTCAGCTACTCGGACAAAAGCATGCTTGGAATAGCATGTATCCTCTGTATGTCCACGACGATGGCAGTAAGTACAGGGTTGACGAATACGACCTCTGCCATGAGGTCCACTTCCATGAAACTGGGAAGAGCCTCCTCGACCTCGGAAGGCAGCCATCGTTGAAGAAGTTTGATTGGCAGTAGTGGATGGGACAATGATCTTACTGAGCCTGCGGAAAGCTTCCTCCATGGGAGGAATAGTGGCATCTACTAGAATCTGGGAACGAGTAGCATCATACTCAGGATCAAGGACTACCAGGAACACACCAACCATGGTGGCATTTCTATAAATCTTCTGATGTTCAGGAGAAGATGTGAGGGGCATGAAGTTGTGGAGCTTCTCGAACATCCCACGCAATGATGTATATAACGAATGAAGGGGTCATCCAGTCTGCTTGATAGTAAAAACATCGTGCTGGAGTTGCAGAATCTTTGTCTCATTCCTCATCTGCAAATAAGTGGTTGTGAGGATATCCCACATCACCTTGACGGTGGGCTGATGTAACACATCATTGGCGATCTCTATCGTCAATGTACCTGAAAGCCAAACCTTGGCATATGCATCATCCGCCTCTCACAAGGTGTTAACCCCAGTTTTCTTTATTGGCTCCTCGGTGAGAATATATTTCTTACCCATAGACTTCACAAAGCTCATGAACTACATAGCCCATAGCTCATAGTTCGTCCAGTCCATCTTGACAATCGGCGCTGGACCTCTGAAAGAGTCTGTGGCGGGAATGTCGACTTTGTTTTCTGACATATTGCTGAATAAAAAGTAGGGTTTTGTAGACCAAAAAGATAAGCGCCTATACAGACATATGAGAATTTGAATGCATATGTAGACTTATGCAATTAAATCCATCAATCTGCAACGGAAACTGGTGCACATACAGACGGGCTCGGATCCTGCGACTTGTCGCCGGCGACGGCTCGTCGCAGCGACAAGGGCGTCGACGGTTGGTGGAGGAGCCGGCAGCTGTGAGGTGGATCAGAGGCGGACGGATGGGCCAGCAGCAGGCGCCCAAGCGAGAGAGAGATAGAGGGCGGTTGTGGTACCCAAGCTAGAGAGAGGGTGGCGGCAGCACCTGACGAAGGCGAGGAAAGAGAGAGAGGGGGCGGCGGAAGGGTTAGGGTTATACGAGAGCTCTGGCTTAGGACCACCCTCTGATACCATGTTGGGAAAAATAGTGAATCATACTTTATTCCTTAAACCCTAGGCTCTCTTATATAGAGGAGAGACCTATGGGTAAACTACATAAGATAGACAAGAGAATAAAAAATAGAAAAATAATATACATACATAAATATAACTCTACAGTTTTCTTGCCAGAATCTGAAAACAAACAAACACAAAATAAAAACATGAATTCGGACACTGCCGCAGGTGGTGGGAGGAGTGTTGGGGATAGTGGAGATGATGACGGGGAAGGATTGCATGTTGGCGGTATTGGGATAGTGGGTTAGGGTGGCAATGGTTTTGCAACAGTGGCAGCTTCCGAGATGGGAGACGGCCACTCGACACCTTCATGGACAGCAAGAGGGTGTTCTTCAACCAAAAATATCTTTATTGAACCATGAATGCAACAGCCATTGGACTTTGATGCTTCATAGGAGGCGGTTCTTGAACCTCTTCTGTCGTAAATACGAGTCATGACAGATCTAGCTTAATTTGAACTTCGTTCGCCAAAAAGCAAAAGGATCGTTGGCTTGAAGGAACAACTATGTCTCCAAAGAAGAATCATCAAATTGTGAAGAGGATATGTAGGCTATGCTCTGATACCAAATGATGCAAATAGAAAATTTACGATAGAAACGAAAATTTGGGGATGAGAGGGGGAAGAAGAAACGTGCCGATTGCGAGGGATTTGGGGACGAAGAAACTCGAAGATGTATGGTGAAGCAGAAGGAGAAAGAAGGGAGATAAGTAGAGAACTCTCTCCCTCTTACTTTTCCACCATTTTTTACCTTCTCTATAATATGTTTAGGGGGGGATTTATGTATAATATTTCCGTATCAGAAATCTACCCCCAAATTAGGAGTATGGTTCTCATTGGGGGCAGGGGATAAATCAAAAACCTAAGGTTTTCTATGTTCCTTCAGCGTGGTATTGTGGGTGCAGGGATCGATGGTACTTCTCTCGTGCGCAAGGCTTGCTACGGTGTTGATGTTGTTCGTTGGGCCTGATGATTCCCTTTCGACACTTCTAGTGGTGGTGGAAGAAGATTCGAGTGTGATGGTGGGGGATAGGCTTCGGCGCGGGATGATGTCTTTGCGGTTTGGGGCTTCCTCCAAACTAAGGGTGACGGCGTTGGTGATGGCAAGGCATGATGATGACGGTGGTTAAGTTGAGTGGGGATGCAACAGTGCTGGGGGAGGAGGGGGTGGTAAGATGGTGGTACCAATGCTAGGGTTGGGAAGGTTGGTGGAGTTGGGGAGGTTGGTGGGAGGCGGTGGTAGAGTTGGTGGTGGTGTCAACGATGACGATGGGGTGGTGGAAGGGGTTATGGGTGGAGGTTCCAGAGGTAGTAGCAGCTTCGAGGGTAGATGGAAGAGGCGATGGCGAGAAAGGAGGGTGGTATTGGTGTTGGAGCAGGTTGGATGGTCGAGGTTGCAGGTTGTGGGGAACGTGGCAAGGTTGCGGGTGGTAGGGTGTTGGGGACAATGGCGGTGATAACAGGAAAGGTTTGTGCATTGGCGAATGTTAGGGTAGTGGGTTGGGATGGCGGAGACTGTGCATTGGTTGCGGCTTCCGAACAACAAGGGGGTGTTCTTCAACAAAAATATTTTTTGTTGAACCAAGAATCCAGACACCATTACACTTTGATGCTTGATAGGAGGCAGCGCTTGAACCTCTTCTCTTGTGAACGCGAGCCGTGGACCATGGTAAATCCAGCATACTCCTAATTTCGTCCACCAAAAATCGAGAGGATAGTTGGCTTGAAAAAATGATTCTGTTTCAATGGAAGGATCATCAGACCGTGAGGACAATTTATAGGCCATGCTTCGATACCAACTGATGCAGATGGAAAATTTACAGTAGAAACAAAATTTGAGATGAGAGGGAGAAGAAGAAACTCGCCGGTAGCGAGGGTTTCGGGGAACGAAGCAGCGAGAAGATACACAAGGAAGGAAAAGGAGAAAGGGGAAGAGCGATAAGCGGAGAAACTCCAATTTTAATACAACATAAACTGACAAAACAATGGATTACCATTCCGTTATATCGAAGAGGTGGGATTACAAAAATAGAAAGGGAAATAAAATCAAATCCTAATAAACCATGTTTGAACTCATAAAATATCTCAACCGAGCAACTAATCATAGATCACATGCGATCTCTTTATTTAAATAAAAGGATGGAAGACCTTAATTAGACTCTAGTTGAATGAAATTAAAATAATGACAAAAACCTAAATTAATTGAAGCCCTAATTTTGCCATATATCGTGATTTCACAATGCATCATGCCTCGCGTGGCACATATGCTCTCCTGAAGGCCACATAAATATCCTTAAGTGATGGGGACGGCATCACCTCCTCCTTCCCTTTAATGTTCGCAAATAGAGTCATCTCACATTTTTTCTTCTTCAATGGTTCTCACCATTACTTCATCCCCCGCAACTTGTTGCTTGATCCTCGCACAAGATGGCCATAGTACTAAATATAGTGAGATATGGGTATATATCGTCGGTATCGACAAGGAAGAGGTTTTTATATTAGCATGATTGTCGGTTTACAAGATACCGACTGACATCTCACTATCTCAGCGAGCATCGGTGTATTGTCCATATAGGTTATGTTAGAAAATCGGAAGCAGAAGCGGAATGATAAAACAGAGCAAAGAACATAAGGATAAAACATTGTTGACACGGGATTTTACGTGGAACCCTACTACGTGAGGAGCGGGATGAAACCACGGGAGAAGCCCTCAAAGGGGCGTGTTTCTCTATTACTTTTCTCAATGGATACAGGAGGTCTGGGGCTCCTTATATAGCCTCTCCAGAGCCTCCAAGTCCCACCACTGGACGATGTGGGACTAAACACTGGATGGGGTAAATGGATCTCCTCCAGGATCCATTTACCCTGCTACAACTTAATGGGTGCACATAACACATACTCCAACACTCCCCCTCAAGCTGGAGCATGTAATGCTCAGCTTGGACAAACAGACAGAAACTCAACTCAACGCTACAAGACACTATGGACAATATCAACCCAACGCGCACATTGCTGCAGTCGAGGACGTTGCTTCTCATGCCGTGCAGGTGAGGAGGACGAACGGGCTGGAGTGTGAGTCAACTGAAGACTCGGAATCTGATCATCGAGTCTGAACTGCGCCTGAAGTCTCCTCGTCGGAGAACTGGGTCTCTCCCATCTGGCTCAGAGAATGGTGCACTCATCTGGTATACCTATGATACCACATGAAAACCCTTGCCCTCAAGGGAATGGTCCTCTGCTCTGGAGTCCCTATGGCTCACATGAAAACTCTGGCCGAACAACAACAAGAATGATGGGGACCTCGAACAAATGATGGCAACATATGCTCATCTGACAATGACCGCAAACTCGTGCTTGTCTGAAACTGGACTCGGAACCTTTTGACGTCGAGTCTGAACAACTGTAGAGTCTGAATAATCTGCATCTGGCATCTGAATCTGGAGCACAAGACCTGTGACTCTACATATATACTCCCCCTTTCTCCCATACTTGTCGGAAAATGAACATCGACTAAGTTGGGAGAAGACAAGATTGAATGGGGAGAAAATAAACATTCAAACTTTCTTGCGGCTTTTTCAATTTTTTTTAAGCCGTCATATTAATTTTTTTTAAGCCGTTCCATTTTTTTCAGCTTTTGCGTAACTCTTTTTTTTTAATTGCGTGCGGCTCTCTCTCTTTTTTTTTAAATGCACGCACCTTTTCTCTTCTTCTTTTTTCATTGTCTTTTTTTTTCTTAACAAACCACGGCCCATCAGAGGGCATACAATAGCATCCCCCCTTTTTCTAATCACGGCAAAAAGGGCCCTTTAACAATAGCCGTAATTTTTTTTATAAGAAGGGCAATGGGCCCCCCTTAGGGTTTCCCAACGTGGAAACCTTGGACTGATGTCGCCGCCCCCGATTTTTTTCTTCTGTGTAGCGCCGTCGCCCCCCACTTGGGGGTTTCCTGCTCCTCGCGTGAGGCCCCGCCGAGGGGTTGCTCGTCTCCTGGAGTTCCTTGCTGATGCATCGATGGCGGGGGGGCGCACGCGATGAAGGATGTTCCGCCAGGATGTTGCTCCAGCTTGTGGCCCGGGTGGCTCGCGCCAGGGTTGCGCGATGAAGGATATTTCGTCGTTGGGATCTGAGATGTTGTACGATCTGGAGACTAATGCGCCGGTGCTGGAAGGTGCGCGAGAGCCTGGCGGAGAGGATCGCCTGCGCGCGAGCGCCTTCGCGCGCCGCTTGGAGATCTGTCGCTGCGAGGAGACGGGCGGCATAGTCGCACGTGGAGAGCTGCGGCTGGGAAGGCATCGGTTGCGCACTGGGAAGGTTCCCCGCCTGGGCTGCAAGGGTTACGCGCCAGAAAGACGCCTGGAAGGTGTGCCGCTTTGCAGCCGCCTGCGGGTTGCACCCAATCTGCTTTGCCTGGATGCGTGAGAGGTTGTTGCGCAGGGCTTCATTGCCTGGACGCGTGCGAGGAGTAGGGTTCGTGGGAACCCTCTTGGAGCGGCAGATCTGGAAGATCTGCTTCACAGCCCAGTAACCAAGAATACATCTAATAACTTTGCTTCAATGAAAGCGGGATGATCAGAGATGTAAATGATCTTCCAGAAAATCCTCACGAACAAATATTCTTCACGATCAAACTAAAGAACAAACTCCTCTTGACGATCTTCAAGAACAAATCCACAAATAGAAAATATTGCAGAACGAACGATAATCGAAACTCGACTAAATAAAAGATCATAACACGATTCCTCGAGAATCGAACCCGCTCTGATACCTTGTTAGAAAATCGGAAGCGGAAGCGGAATGATAAAACAGAGCAAAGAACATAAGGATAAAACATTGTTGACACGGGATTTTACGTGGAACCCTACTCCGTGAGGAGCGGGATGAAACCACGGGAGAAGCCCTCAAAGGGGCGTGTTTCTCTATTACTTTTCTCAATGGATACAGGAGGTCTGGGGCTCCTTATATAGCCTCTCCAGAGCCTCCAAGTCCCACCACTAGACGATGTGGGACTAAACACTAGATGGGGTAAATGGATCTCCTCCAGGATCCATTTACCCTGCTACAACTTAATGGGCGCACATAACACATACTCCAACAGGTTAAAATTAGATGTTTTTTAATGCAACCTTTCCCCCTCGGCAACATCGATATTGGGTCGATGTTACTCAATATCACCCCTTTTTAACTTATAGTGGTTTATTTGTTCGTGATTTTGAATTTGTAGTTACTCCCATTATTGAAAGAGAACCCCATTTTAAACAGGGAGCTCCCCCCCCCTTCAGCAATGAGATGATACATTTATGCAGGTCCTATATATAGAATAGAAGTTCAAAGTTGTTGATTTAGTCATGTTAAATAGTTAAATTAACAAGATCGAGATAGATGATGTCCAATATAGTAGACTGTCACAAGATGGGGCAATCATCCTTCGACCGAAGACACACACATATATGAGTATGTGTATTTAACAGATCACTAGGTTAATAGCCTGGTAAGGTCTATAACGAGATGGTATATATAAGGATATATGATCTCTTAAAGGAGATAGAAGAGTCTGACTATTCCTAAAAGAGTCTTTGTAATTAAATATTATTTTAATATAACCTTATATAAAAGAGACAAAAAAACCACTTTAATAATCAATTTCCACCTCAATTGGTATTTTAGCCTACTAAGGACTAAGTCTAGTTGTTGGGAAAATAAAAGAACATGTTTATTCCATTAGCCTTAGGCTCTCTTATATAGGAGAGTAGCCTATGGGTAAATTACATAAAGAGTACGACAGGAATGGAAAATAATAAAAGACTATATAAGTAGATAATATATGTTTACACTCCCCCTCAAGATGGAGCATAGATATCAATCATGCTCAGCTTGGACACACACTTCTGAAACGGGCCTCGCAGTAATGCCTTGGTAAAAATATCTGCACTTTGATTTTCTGAACTAATATGGGATGTAGCAATGAATCCCTTCTGGATCATGACACGTATAAAGTGGCAATCAACTTCAATGTGCTTGGTTCGTTCATGGAATGCTGGATTGTTTGCAATGAACAAGGCCGCCTGATTGTCACATTCTAAAGCCATAGGAAGAGGGACTTCTATATGTAAATCTGTAAGCACAGCTTTTACCCACATCATTTCTGTACTAACTTGGACCATAGCCCTATATTCAGATTCAACACTAGACCTTGCTACCACAGTTTGTTTCTTGCTCCTCCACGAGATTAGGGAATCTCCAACATACACAACAAACCCAGAGGTGGACTTCCTGTCCTTGGGACACCCTGCATAATCTGCATCTGCATAGGCTGAGATAGAGATCACCTTGCCTTTCTTGAACAGCAGACCCGCACCTGGGGATGACTTGAGGTACCTGAGTAGCATATGTATGGCATCCATGTGGACCTGACATGGTTGCTCCATGAACTGGCTCACTCGACTCACAGCAAAGGATATATCAGGCCTAGTGATAGTGACATATAGGAGTTTGCCCACCAGTTCTCTGTATCTTCTCCTATCCACCTCCTCTGTATCATCATCATATAGCTTCATACTGGGGTCCATTGGTGTGGTAGCAGGTCGGCAACCAAGCATTCATGTTTCACTCAAAAGGTCAGTGACATTTTCTCTGAAACATTACCAACCCATACGGATTTCTGGCGAACTCCATTCCCAGAAAATATCTAAGAACTCCAAGGTCCTTGGTGACAAATTCGCTACCCAGCAATTCTTTCGCCTTTTTTATCCCTTGTACATCATCACATGTAATTAAGATGTCATCTACATAGACCATGATTGCAATAATACCTCTGAAAGTCTTTTGTACAAACAAGGAATGATCAGCATTTGAACGTTTGTATCCCTGTTTTTCAAAGAGATCTGAGAGCTTCTGAAACCACGCTCTGGGGCTTTGCTTAAGGCCATAGATAGCCTTATGAAGTCTGCACACCTTGGAACACTCCCCCTCAACAGCAAAATCGGGTGGTTGTTGCATGTAGACTTCCTCCTGTAAGTCACCATATAAGAACGCATTCTTCACGTCCAACTGATATAGCGGCCACTCATGAGTAACCGCAACTGTCAGCAAGATCCGTAGAGTGGAATGGCGGGCTACTAGCGAGAATGTATCAAGATAGTCCACCCCGTATGTCTGTGTAAAGACACGAGCAACAAGACGAGCCTTGTATCTGTCAATACTGCCATCTGCATTCTGCTTGACTGTAAATACCCACTTGCAGCTCACTGGTGACACATCTGCAGGCATAGGAACCAGACTCCAAGTTCCTCTAGACTGAAGTGCTGCCATTTCTTCCTCCATTGCTAGACGCCATCTACTATCCTTCAGAGCGTCTTGGTAACTCCGTGGAATATCTACAGCTGACAAAGCGACTACAAAGTTCCTGAAATCTCCAGTTAGTCATTCAAATGACACAGAAGCTGCTAAAGGATATGAAGCGCAGCTCCGCTTTGACTTGCGTATAGCAATAGGAACATCTAAATCAGTTGTGTCCTCGTCTGTCCGCTGTAACACATCCTGCTCAGAAAAATCATCAGATCCATCAATAGTAATATCTTCAGAACATACCTTAGGCGAGCTAGGTGATGAGTCATGACCATGAGCTGGAGCAAGCCTGCGGGTATAATGAAATGGTAGTGGTGAAACAGGTATAGTAATATGAGGTGCATATGATGGTAATGGAGTTGGTGGTGGTGGTGGTGATGGTGGTAATGGTGGTAATGGTGGTGGTGGTGTCACATAAATGGCATCGGTATTAGCTGGAGGTATCAACTGATCACCTGGGAATGAAAAATACATTACGGATTCAAAAAATGTAACATCTGCACTAACTAGATACCGCCTGCGCAATGGATCATAACACTTGTACCCCTTCTGAGTTCTGGAGTACCCAACGAACACACACTTGACACCCCTAGGAGAGAGCATGTCAGTACCGGGAGACAACTGGTGGACAAAGGCAACCGAACCAAATACACGAGGAGTAAGGGAAAATAGATCTTTACCAGGGAAGATAAGGGAGAAAGGAATCTTTTCACCTAGAACAGATGACGGCATACGATTGATTAGGTAACATGCTGTAAGAACCGCGTCACCCCAGTAAGAATAAGGAGCATGGCTCTGTATAAGAAGTGACCTGGTGACATCTAGTAAGTGGCGATGTTGCCTTTCAGCGATCCCATACTGTTGGGAGGTATAGGCACAGGATGTCTGGTGGATAATCCCTTGGGATGCGAAATAACTGGCTAGAACATGAGTACACAATTCCAGGGCATTATCACTTCTCACAATTTTAACAGATGTGGAGAAAACATTACGAATCTCATTAAGAAAATTGATAATAATATTTCCTGCTTCAGATTTATTCTTTAACAGAAACACCCATGACACACGAGAGAAGTCATCCACAATAACTATATAAAACATGTGTCCCTGATGATCAGGAACACGACTCGGACCCCAGATATCAATGTGAAATAACTCAAACTTGGAGGTACTACTCCGACACTGATGACTGGGAAAGGTAGACCGATGATGCTTTCCCAACTGACAAGCCTCACATTGGATAGATGTGTGAGGCAGACCCTGGGGTAACACACGACGCAACTTCTGAAGCGGTAGATGTCCGAAGCGCAGATGCCATAGCAGAGGGGATACGGGTCCAGTAGGTAGGGATGAGGTTCCAGCAAAAGGAGTCTGACTGAGGCGATAGAGGCCTCCTTGCTCATAGCCACGACCAATCATGTTGCCCGTAAGGATGTCCTGAAAAACAAGAGAAGATGGATCAAAAATCGCCCGACATTGTAAATCCTTTGTAATTTGGCTGATAGATAATAAATTCATTGAAAAATCAGGTACGTGTAACACATTCTTGAGCTGCATAGATGATGTCAGTCTAATCTCCCCCTGACCAGTAATTGGGGAATGTGTGCCATTAGCAATGACCATTGTTCGACCTGGAGGGATCTGTCTGTATCCTGTAAGTAGACTTTGATCGCCACATAGATGATGTGTGGCTCCAGAGTCCATAATCCATGCTAAAGTATCTGATCCACTACTAGTAAATGCAAGTGTGCTACCTGTGCACTAGTAGAGGCAGAAGCGGATGCAGCAGCATCAGACTGGATCTCAGTAGTGGGTGCTGGGTCAGATGGAGGAATAATGCCCCTTAGACGGGCAACAAGATCATCAAAACGTTGATCCAAAGAGGCGGCAGATGGAGGCTCTATTTGCTCAACGACTCGTGCAGATGCAGGAAATCCATGCTTAGAGTAGCATGTGTCTTCAGTATGTCCCGTGCGATGGCAGTAGGTACATGTTGGCCGAATACGGCCTCCTCTACCACGAGGGCCACGGCCACGGGTTTGATGGTGAACTCCACGGCCTCTGTTGGCAGCCATGGCTGAAGATGTCTGATTCGTAGCTGTAGAGGGAACAGTGATCTGGCTCAATCTGTGAAAAGTTTCCTCCATGGGAGGAATAGTAGAATCTGCCAAAATCTGAGACCGTGTTGCCTCATAATCGGGATCAAGGGCAGCAAGAAAAACTCCCACCATAGTAGCATTCCGGTAGGTCTTCTGTTGCTCTGGTGTGGCTGTCAGGGGCACAAAGCTATATAGCTTCTCGAACATTCCTCGTCGAGATGTGTACAGTGAGTGTAGAGGACGTCCATTCTGCTTGATAGTGAATATGTCATGCTGGAGTTGCAGAATCTTTGTCTCGTTTTTCGCTTGAGAATATGTGGCAGCCAGAATATCCCACATTGCTTTGGTTGTGGGCTGATGAAGGATATCATTGGCAATCTCGATTGCCAGAGTTCCAGATAGCCATAATTTGGCGTATGCATCATCTGCCTCCTACGAGGCATTAACTCCAGTCTTCTCAGCAGGCTCTTCTTCAGTAAGAATGTGCTTCTTGCCAGTTGACTTCATCATACTCATGAACTGCATAGCCCACAGTTCATAGTTCGAACCATCCATCTTCACAATCGGCGCTGGACCTCGGAAGGCGCCTATGGATGGAATATCTGCCTTACTTTCTGACATACTGATAGCAGAAGACTGAATTAGTAGACTGGAGATATGATCGTCTACACGGACATAAACGGGTTTAGTTGCATGTGTAGACTTCAAGCAATCAAACCCATTACTTTGGAGACGTACGTGCTTGACTTAGGGTTCGATGTGCACGAGATCTTTAGGCGGTTATGCACAGATCTAGGGCAGATCCAGAACTAAGAACACACGTGCAGGAGCACGCGAGGTCCTGGCGCACAGCGCAATGCGCGAAAGGGGAGGCGCACGCGAGGGCAGGTGCACTGCGCGCTGAAGGCTGACTGCGCGCTGGAGGTGCACGGCAAGCAGGAGCGCTAGAGGCGCACGGCGAGCAAGCGCACTGCGCGCTGGGGAGATGTGCGTCGCACGCGCTGCACGGGAGGCTGGAGGCGCGCGGGCTGCGCGCGAGAGGCGCAGGAGGCGGTGCAAGACCGATGCGAGACCGGCGATGCGAAACCGGCGGAGAGAGAGACGCTCGACGGTGGGGCTAGGGTAGGGTTAGGGTTTCGAGAACTCTGGTCTAGGACCGTCGCTCTGATACCATGTTGGGAAAATAAAAGAACTTGTTTATTCCATCAGCCCTAGGCTCTTTTATATAGGAGAGTAGCCTATGGGTAAATTACATAAAGAGTACGACAGGAATGGAAAATAATAAAAGACTACATAAGTAGATAATAAATGTTTACACTAGTGGACTAATACATGGCCAAGAAAGTCAAGGTTAGTGACTTATCCTATTGTTGAGATTGAAACCCTTTCAATAACTATTTTATGTTTAAGTTGACTACCTCCAACTAGTCAACTAATCTTTTTCATCAAGTCGCCTCACTATTTTGGGAAGTTATAGCAGTTGTTTGCCAGTGTGTCAAACTAGTCGACTATCAACTCATATCTAGTCAACTAATCCAAATCAGTCGATTAACCATCTTATACAGTCGACTGGTCAACAAAAGTTTGCTTACATATATTATACATGTTACTATTCATATTTAATTGTTGATAGTTAATAAGCTTTAGTAATATAGTGATACAGAATCACGGATCCATGACATACTCTAATTGATATTGATTTTTCTTGAGTTCAGTTAGAAAGTTTTGTTTAATATACATTAATTCATCTTCGTTAATTCAAAATTATGATTATTATGAATGATATTTTAAAAACATATATGTTATTATGTCCATTTGCGTGTTTGCTTAATTTTCAACATTACTCAGCATTTATTTTACATAATATGTGATGTAATATAAAGCTAAGGGATTTTTACACCCATAACCGTGTATAGTTTCATGTTTACATATACCTGCCTCCAATCCTGTGATGTGAAATGGGCTCTTTTTTCTTCCTTAGCTAGTGAAGAAAGTGAGACCAATACCTGAGAAATACTACGACTACTTCCTCAACTATATATATGGTTGCTTTCAACCCCTTTTTTTGACTATCGCGGGTCGGAACTTGAAATCTCGTAGTTAGATTGACCTGGAAAAAAAGAATGAATATACATAGACCAACCTAGACTCGGTTCTGAATGAATGACAGGGAGATGTTGGTAGTACGCAGTGCTTCGAGCCTTTACTGGAGTTTCTAGTAGTTGCTTCGACCACTTCCAACCCACGACCCAGGGAAATAATAAGGTACCACAGTAGTGTAAGGCCCTATCAGAAAGAACGGCTAGTTCATTCCAGTGTATCACCTACAAGAGGTGATCAAATTTGCCAGGCATAATATAAAGAAAAAACGGCATAGAATGAATGCGCAGCCACTACATAGTTGTTCGAAATCCTGTGAACTCACTATACCTCTGGAAGGCTACCTAGTGAGCCTCTTCCATGTGAGCTACACCTAGTCAGAGTTATGCCAAGCCATGCAGAGCTATGCTTTGCTTCTTCTGACTCACCATGCGGAGCTCCTTCCTATTCAAACTTATCGCTTGGAATACAGATGTTCTCTTTCGCTTTGACCGGGCAGGCATTGAGGAATACACATTAAATGTGCCTTTATTTCTAGTTTAGTGCTTGTTGACTCGAAAATTAATATATATAAGCTAAAAGCATGAACTCTAACAGCTTGACCTCATTCCTATACTACTAATAGATGGGGCATGAGGGTTTTGATCCTCTTTCGGGTACGCCTCATACATAATATGTGATGTAATATAAAGCTAAGGGATTTTTACACCCATAACCTTGTACAATTTCATGTTTATATGTTGTACCCAAAATAATCATGAATTACACCTAGAATCCCGAATAGTCACTCTGTCTTATACCCAAAACCCTCCGTTAAGTTCATCCACTGAACTAATTGATCCCTTGAGTTAATCAAACCAAACTCAATCCAATGGTGTGTACTCATTCTTTTTATTTTGTCTTATAATATTGAAAACCTACCCCGTTCCTCCCCCTAGTCCAATCACCCTCCTCTGACACTACTCCACCAGCAGCAGCTCCACCTTCACACGGAGCTCCTCCCTTCGCCGCCTTCCCCCTACCCACCCACTGCAAGCCTTTCCCCTTTGCCTCTCTCATTGGCTCCCTCCCCTATGACAGTCGTTGTTGTAAAAGTTGGTCAACCCGACTAATCGGGCCGACTAGTCGGTCCAGTTGGCCGACTACTCGGCCGACTTCTACATAGAGTTTTTTTATCTTTTTTATCTTTTGTTTTTTTTAAATCAAACCTATTCTAATATGCTTAATGTTATAGTTAAAGTCAATTACTCCTTTTCATTATAATAGTATAGAAAATGTTCAAATCTAAGCAAATATATAAGAATATATGTATAAAAAATGATTTATATTGCAAATATATAAGAATATATGTATAAAAAATGATTTATATATTAAAAATAAATAAATAATTCAAAACCGACTAATGGCCGACTAAATCCGATTAGTCGCCCGACCGCCGATTAATCCTTAGTCAGTGACCCCACCGACCGAGTACTGACTACCGATTTCTGTAACCTTGATGACAGTGATGCCATGGTGAGCTCCAACTTCAAGCAAAGCCCTTCCTCCATTGCCCCCTCCCTCTGCATCCCCTCTCCCTTATCCGACCCCAATTTCTCCTCCTTTGTTCCCATCATCTCCTCCATCTCTCCCAATCCCATCCTCAGGGCTACATGAGAAGCAACATCCGACAATAGCGAAGGCCCCTCCACAACATCATCCTATTATGTTATGATCTCCATGTAAATCCCCCCCTCCTTATGCATCCCTTTTCACCACTCCTCCCACGACCTCCCCGACCCTACGCTCAACTTCCTCGGTGACTACAGTCGTGTCATAGCATCCTTTGGTGGAATCCTCTACGGCATCAACCACTGGATCTACGCTATCCGCAACCTAGCATGTTGTTATCCCCGCATGGAGTAGTTGAGACTGGAGGCTTCTCGCCCTATGGTCCGAGGGCTTTGAGATGACCCCCTCGTGGCTTGGATGCACGCTTCCGATGTTGAGACTTTCTGTGATGCTCTCTTTTCGAATAGACTGATGGCTAGAAGGCAACTCTTGGCACCAGTGGCAAGTTTATGTTCGGTATGGCTTAGTCGCAACGAGGCCATTTTCTCTTCCCAACAGTTTTATTTGGAGAATGTGCTCTGCCGCGCGAGGGCTTTGGTTGCTGACTGGAGTGGTGCTTAGTGTTTTTTTGTTTTCCCTTCCCTGATTGGTTTCGTACACCCAGTTCTGGAGGCTTCTCGCCTCCTTCACGGGCTCGTTTCTCTTTTCTTTTTTCTTGCTTGTATTCCTGACTTTCTTTCCTTCTAATATATTGGGGTGAACACCATTGAGTGTATCCCCCTTTTCTTGGCTTTAAAAAAAATGGAGTAGTTGCATCCTTCGTGTGTGAACTCCAAATTTGTGACAAAGAAAGCATTTGTGTCCGCCATCTTCAAACATGGTGTGGCGTGGATTAAGGAATGATTAACGGGATCGGGGAGGCGAACGAGCACGAGATGTCTTCTTAGGTGATGACGGTGATGGAAAGTCAAGAGAGGAGTTGTTGGAGGAGGATACGGATATGAAAGGAAGACAAAAGGGGAATGCTAGCAATTGCAAATTTGATGGAGTAACAAGGGTAAAATTGTCAACATTTAACAGGATCCGTGATTATTACTAGAGAAAATGATAAAAGATAACACAAGGTTATGCCATGTAATGGTTTTTTAGAGAAGGGTTATACTATATAATGGTTAACTATTCAGACTTCTCTATATAATTCACGATTATTTTGGGTGCAACGTGTAAATATGAAACTATATAAATCCAATGTGTTAATCACACATCTTTTACATGCCTAAGTTGCTATTGCTCGAATTCGTCATTTACTTTTCAATACCGCTCAACAATCAGCATTTAGCATTGACAACAGCGATATGAGTGATATGTGCAATATAATGTGTATTGATGTGCTAAATACACCTCATTCTTGCGTATGAATATGTATTTGTATGTTATTTATTATTATAAGAACTAGGATGATCTTATTTGTGAGAAAATTACATTTTTATGTCATTTCCAAGATTTCCACCGGTATCGTCAAATATATCTCGATATATTCCTTTTCGACAGCTATGTGGTATCATGTTACTGAGGAATAAAAGAAGCGGTGCATGCGTGTGAAATCCCGAATAACGAACATGGACTAAAATGCAAACCTTGACTAATGTATTTTTCCAGTGACCAAAAAATTCGAGTAAGGAGTCCATTGCGTAGTGCTCGTCGAGATCTTTCCAACGAGTCCAAGAATGCAAAAAACCGAGTTTGGGAGCCCAAGTTACGGCCGTTTTAGCGAGACTGGGTCCAGTTCAATTTCGGATCCGAATCCGAATCCGAACTCGGGTTCAACCCATAAAACCATCCCCATCTCCCCCAAAAACGTCCAAAACCCCTTTCCTTTCAACCAGCAGCCTTCCCTCCTCCCCTTCCTTATCCCTCCACCTCGTCGGAGCTCGCTGGAATGCTTCAGATTGACGATCCAAGACCGCCTACACATAGAGGAGAGCGAGGCCACTCTCGGGGACGTTTTCATCTCACGATCGGAGCGCCAACCATGGCGTTCTTCGCGGGAGGAGATTACGAGGTGACGGGAAAAATCTAAGGTACGATATTTCCCTTTCCTCTTGCTGCGATTCCCACACATTTTTTTAGCATCCTCAGAGACATGTGCATTTCCAAGTGACGGTATAGATCTGTGCTCGCATGTGTAATTTCACACATCCTCTTTCAACTTCATAGGGATACACATCTGCTGGTATTGTACACAGAGTATTAATTCTGAATCTTGGGACACCACTTGATATCTGCTTACGATTGCCATAGGTTGGATTTCGAGATGATGATATGGCCTATAGTGCTTGATTACTGGAGTTTTCTGCTTATAAAAACGCAGGGTTTATTTGAAATCCATGTTCTGCAATTATATGAAAAAAAATCCAGAATTTGAATGATGGATATATTTATAAGGAAGCCGACCATGCACCAAAATAGGATCTTGCCCCTGATCTACATGGATGTTCCTTATGCTACACCCAAACCTTGTGAGGAATGTTAATCATCAAATGAAGTTTTCTGAAGGCATATTCCATCATATTTTTTTCCTCTTTACTATCCATCATCGATCCTGCATGTGGGGGATTTCAAATTGCTTCATCCTTCACACTATGGAGTCGAAGAATTAACTCCACATTTGTTTAGGTTGTGATGCATTCATTGTTTAATATGGTAGACTTGTAAGAGTATATAACTTGCATTATTCAGGGTATATATGCATACATACAGAACAAAGCGTTGTCAATGAGAAAATGTATCAACTGGTTTAAACCATTTGATGAACTTTCAATTGGGAACACGGATTTTACTCCAATTTGACTGAAGACTGTCATATCATTTATTATTGATCAGGCAGAATATCAGTTGGAAAAAGTGAGGAGAGATATGCATATTTATTTGAGCATAGATTTGAGGGTGCATTGAGCATAGATTTGAGCATGTCCCGGTTCTCTAAATCTACTGAATCTGAATCCCAATTTATGTTCTAGTTGTTTGAGTTGCAGTGAGTAGATTTGAGGGTGCATGGAACTCCATGGTTTAAGCATAGAACTCCACGAGCATAGTGGGTACATTGCCATGAAGCTTGGAAAGCCTAGGCATAAAACAAACCAAGAAAGCTATGGAAATGCCGCACATCAAACCAACAGTACGAATTCAGAAATTGTTCAATCACTCTAACTACTGCTAACATATTGTTTTGATCAAATGAAGGTACTAAGGTTCTATGGAAGCTAAAATGTTACCCTAACGAGTATCACAATCCAGAACAATCCTCAATGTCACCTCAAGTTCGATTCATGTGGGGATATTTATCAATCTTTTTTTTGGAAGGGGCTTTGAAAATACCCTTTTCCATATTCAGGGAATAGAAGTCCTTCAAACATATCACTAGGTAAGATTCGGATAAATGGATGCAATTGCACGATATTCGGGTAGATGGAGTAGGCGCTTCAAGGGATTGGGCATGCACCATTGGGGTCCCGGGTAGAAGCCTAGATGACCACGATCCCAACTGCTATTGTAGCTGCGATGGTTGGGGGACATGTTGCTTGGCACACCGAGGTGCTAGTCTGACGGTGTTGGCCTTGGCACTTGCGTGCTTTAGCCCGGTGCTCGAGCGCGGGCCAAGTAGTCGTGGTTGATCAGCTAGTGTTTCGCTTGTCACTTAGAGTTAACACTCGTGTACGGGCAAATGTAGGCCACATTGGCCGGTATTTCGAGTGGGAGCACTAAGAGGGGAGTTCCGGGAAATGTGGTTAATGAAGTTGGGAATGGGACATGAATCTCCTGTGCATAAGGAGGATTGGGCTAGTCGCAAAGATTCGCTGGTTGGAATCCAATTTGTGAATATGGAAGTACAATTGCGAAGTGGAGCTAAGTGGACGTGTTGGGAACTTAGTTATGATGTATTATACCTCACTGCATGCCTGCGGAGGCACCGCGAACCTAAGGCATTCTTTTTGCCTTAGAGTCATAGTGTGAGGTCTCATCCAGACCAAGACCACAGACTATCCACAAAGCTTGGTTACTCATATCCATATCCAGATTAACAATAATAATAATGTAATTCGTTGTGAGATCAATTACCTAGTTCTTTTGCACACATTTAAATTATATCTTGCTTGTTATTGTATAGTGTTTATTGTTTAAACCATATTGAGCAACTTTGCTCATAACGTACCTACGTGTGGATCCGCAGGTTCGCAGCAGTGATTTGTTGGAGGCATCATCCTTTTTGTGCAGCTTCACCCTTTTTTGTGGTACAATATTGATAGTTTCTTTTACTGGTTCATGTACTTGTAGCTTCCACTTTTTGAGAGATACAACATGTAATGTATATTTTGTGGACATGGAAATGGAATGTAATGGAAATTAGTGTATGGAATGAATGAATGGAAATACAGGTTGTGGTTGTAAACAGGTTGAATGTGAAGCAAAAATTTTAAATTCTTATGCATGTTGGTATTTTCTCCTGCTTCTATGAATGGCAAATATTCGAATGTGGAATGTATATGCGTAGATTTGGTTTGCCGAGTACCTGGATCCTAGGGGCGTCACAATGCGCAATCTTCTCATGTGTGTATGGTCCCAGTGAGGATACTCTTCGACAGCACCTCTGGGTCAATTTGAGAGCTACGGGGGAACTTGTAAACGTCTAATGGTTGATTGATTGGAAGTGACTTCAACGTCGCATTGCTCTCTGTTAGAGAATATTCTTTGTGGCCATTTATTATGAGAATATTCTATAGAGAATATCCTATAGAATATTCTCCCTTGAGCACCTATATAAGGATCGCCACACCTCATGTACTCATTGAGAAATTCTAATAGAAAATACGCCCTAGTTGAGGGCTTCTCCCGTGGTTTCATCCCGCTCCTTACGGAGTAGGGTTCCACGTTAATTCCCGCGGTCTTTGGTGTTTCCTTATCTTTTTCCATGTTATGCTTCCGCATGTTTATTTCTCAACATGGTATAGCAGTTCGATTCTCGCGGAGTTTTTTTCTCTCTCTCTACTTGTTCGAGATTTGATTTTGATGGTTTTATTTCTTGAAGATCTTTTCATGATCTACATTTGTTCAAGTTTCAATTATCATCATGGAGACGATCTCCGCTCTCGAGGCCGCGCATCCCAGCCTTACGTGCCTCCTCGGTAGCCTCGCAGGGGCAGCAGCATCTCCAACAACAAAATCTGAGGGATTTGGAGCGTACAGAAATCCTACAATGCAAATCCAAGCAACAATGAAAAATGAGTTGCAAAGAACTGACAGAGATTCCAGAACAGAGATTTCTGAGGAAAGGAAGTACCGACGAAAAAAAAAGGTGGTGCTTCTTCCACCCCAGGCTGCGCGCAATCAAGAACCATGCGCAACACATCTCCGCACCTCCAACAAAGCCACACCTCCATCGAAGCCGCACCTCCTCTCCATTGCTGCAGTTCTCCAATCCTCCTCAAGCAGCCACTCCCAGGCGGTGCACAAACCCTATCACGTGTGGAATCCCATTGCGCACTGAGCTTCATCGCCACCCTTACACAGGTGGAGGCGCATACTACCCCCTTCCTCCAGGCTCCCGCTGCGCAACCCTCAGGCGGCAAAGTCCGCTATTGGCGGCGATCCCTCTAGCGAAGGAGGGCGCCATGTCTTCCAGCGGGCCTTCTCCAGCGGTCCCTCCTTCATCCCGATGCTCAGGCGGACGATCCTCTTCGCACAGGGACCAGCGGCGCACCTCCGCACAAGGAGGATCTGGCGCAGAACCCCCCCCCCCCTTCTCTACCCGGCAGCAACAGGCGATGGATGCTGCTCGTGCAACCATCCGCAGCACAACACCTCAACCGCGAGGTACCCCATGCGACAGCGAGTCTCGTGACGAACTCGCGATCTCTATCGCGAAGAACTCCAGCAGCGCCCCCTCCCAAATGGATCCATTGCCCTTCAATCGATCTCCAACATCGGTGGCTCTCCAGACCTTGGCGGCGGTAATGGAAGTAATATCGAGAGATGAGTTCCCACGGTGGGAACTCTAGCGGTGCCCACACCTTAAAAAAAAAATACACTGCCTGTTTTTCCCACGGTTGTGGTTAAATAAAAAAAAAGGGGGAGGTCAACTGAAATGGGAAGGCCCAAACCAAAAAAAAATTTTGAAGGGCCGATAATGAAAAAAAAAGGGGGCGAGTAACCAAAAAAAAATGGGAGAAGGATTTGAAAAAAAAAACCCTCAATGGCCTTTGCCTAATTTGCCCAGGGGCTCAACACAGAAATAAAAAGGGGAAGTCTGAAGGTTGAGAAAAAAAATTGCTATTGTTTTGAGAGGAAAAAAAAAGGAAAGGAGATATTTGTTTCAAAAAAAAAAAGAAGAATGTCGTAGGTATTCAAAAAAAAAGGCACGTGCATTTGAAAAGCCGTACGCATAAAAAAAGGAAAAGAAAAAAAAAAGCCGAAAAAAAAGGGAACGGCTAAACAAAAAAAAGAAGGAAAAAAGGAAGAATTGTGCAAAAAAAAGGTTTGAAGTGAAAAAAAATACATGTTTGGTTTCTCCCAACTTGATTCACACTCTTTATTCTATCAAGTATGGGAGAAAGGGGGAGTCAGAAATAACATTCTCCAGGACTTCTGCACATCTACGATTGACAAATCGACACTCCAGTTTTTTACAGATCATCCGTCTTCACTGAGTATCAACTTCTTCGACAAGGCGCATACTTCTTCTTTTGCGACCCGACTACTACTCTGCACTGGACTTCTTCTGCAGCGATTCTTCTCCAGGCATGACAGAGATACGTTCCGGTGACCTGCAGGCACGACAGAGATACGTTCCGGTGACCTGATATCGCAGCGGTTCTACAGGCATGACAGAGATACGTTCCGATGTCCTGAAAGCCGCAGAGCCGTCCTCGAGCGAGGTCTTCTACCAGCAGCAGACATATTCTTCTTGTGATGTATTGGGTGAAGATGTGATGTATACTTTCTTCTTGTTGCAAGCTGCAGCTTTCTCAGCTCCAGCTTGAGGGGGAGTGTTAGAGAATATTCTTTGTAGCCATTTATTATGAGAATATTCTATAGAGAATATCCTATAGAATATTCTCCCTTGAGCACCTATATAAGGATCGCCACACCTCATGTACTCATTGAGAAATTCTAATAGAAAATACGCCCTAGTTGAGGGCTTCTCCCGTGGTTTCATCCCGCTCCTTACGGAGTAGGGTTCCACGTTAATTCCCGCGGTCTTTGGTGTTTCCTTATCTTTTTCCATGTTATGCTTCCGCATGTTTATTTCTCAACACTCTCCATCGATAAACCATATTTGCATGGGAGGCAAAACCAGGGCTCGCTTCACTTTAGGGCGACTGTAGATGACCTCTAGCTTGGGGTGGTGGATGCCTCATATTGTTGTTTCACCCGACGCAGCTTACGATCCATATCTTGTTGGCTTAAAAACAATTATCCATATCTTGTTGGATTGTTTTCTCGGTTCAGTGGAGCTCCATGCTACTTTCCCTATGGTCAGTGTCTATGCTCCAGATCTGATCACACCCTCCTGTGGTCATCCAGGGAGGCCTCTCTCCCTCATTCTTTTTTCGGATTTGAGAAATCTTCGCTACCTGAGGAGGGTTTCAGAGAACATGTCGCGGAGTTCTGGACCCCTTTCCATGCGGAAAGCATGGCCGCGGTGAATCTTTTTTGCAAGTTGGAGGCCATGTGAAAGAGATTTTGCAGTTATAAGGAGGTGCAGGAAATTCATAGTATGTGTCATAGTGAAGCTCAGAATGCAATTAGCCATCTAGATCCAATAGAGGATGCATGTACATTTTTCATCTGAGCTAGAGGGGAGAGAGGCACACCAGCGGATTTTGCAGGTAGAGGATAAAAAGCAAAATGTAGAGTGGCATTAAAGATTCATCCAGTATTGGATCAAAGAGAGGGATGTCAATACGAGGACCTTCTATGTTGTGACCAAAGGGAGATGATGTTGAAAATATAGACATGCTATTTTAATTACGAATGGAGGGTAGAGGGTGATCATGATATGGGCAAGACAGCACTTAAGTAACTTTGTCGCATTACCTATCAGTCACAAATATGGAATTAATGTTGGGGGCGTCTACTCTCTGGACCAACTAGCAGTTAAAGCTCACACGAACCTTTCGTCTCGATGAGATCTATGCATCTTTTTAGGAGCTGAATTATACAAGGTGTGGAACCTAATGACTTTGCGGTGTTGTTCTTTAAGTAGTTTTGGGACATCACACGTACTAATCTCCTTGAGGTAATGGGGGAGTTTGATGAGTCCAATCACGGTTTTGACAGGCTCAACATAGCCCTTTTTTTCTCCTTCCCAAGGAGGGTTCTGTGGAGATTGGGGATTTCCCACACATTTCTTTATCTAATGTGATCTACTTGATCATTACCAAAGTTCTACCTAATCGCTTGCGCCTTGTGGTGGAGGATTTAATTGCCCTGGTGAAGACAGTCTTCATTCATGACCATCTAATGATGGATAGCATTATGATGGCCCGGAGATGGTGGTGACTTGAAGAATAGATGGGTAAAGGGTCTATTGTGGAAGGTCAGTTTTTCAAAGGCATGTGATTGTGTTAACTAGCATTTCCTTAGGTTTGCCCTTGCCAAGCAGGGATTTTTAGAGCTTTGGATTTCATGGATAAAGAGTTATGTTACTACTTTTAGGTCTTAATTAATGGATGCCCCGAGGGTGGCTCCTTCCAACTCCGAAGAGGGGTCATCAACGGTGTCCATTGACACCGTTGCTTTTCGTTCTTGTTGCCGATGTGCTTGCTATTATAAACAGTCAGGTGATCCACAAGGCAAGAACATCCGGTTATACATGGGGAGACATCCCTATACCCTCCAACAGTACGTTGATGTTATCATTTTCTTCATTGAGAGGGAAGTGGGGAGGTCATGTCCATGAGTACTATCTTGGATGTATTTGGGGAGTTTTTGGGTTGTTGTGAATAGAACTAAATCCATCTTTGTACCTTTCAGACTCTTTGATGTTGATATTGAGGAGTGTGTTGGGATCATTAACACTCTCATGGCTCACTCCTTACAGGTTATCTCGACCTCCCACTGACACATTGCATATTAAAATAATAAAATTGGCTCTCGGTAAATGAGAGACTAAAGCGACGGTTGGCAAGATGGAAGGCCTCCTATCTTTCCAGAGGTCAGAGACTTGTTCTGTTGAAGGTAGTTTTGACAACTATTCACATTTTCTTCATTTCCACCATGATTCTTCATATCTTTTGGGTTGTTGTGAATAGAACTACATACATCTTTGTGCCTTTCAGACTCTTTGATGTTAATATAGAGTGTGTTGGGATCATTAACACCCCTCATGGCTCATCCCTATTTGTTATCTCAATCTCCAACTGACGCATTGCATATTAAAACAATAAATTTGGCTCTTAGTGAATGAGAGACTGGAGCGACAGTTGATGGGATGGAAGGCCTCCTATCTTTTCAAAGGTGGGAGATTTGTTTTGTTGAAGGTAGTTTTGACAACTATTCACATTTTCTTCATTTCTACCATGATTCTTCATGTCAGGATAAGGCATAGCATGGAAATCTTGTATGCGCATGTTCTTTTAGAGCCTTTCTAATAAGCAGTCAAGGGGTTTACACTTGGTAACCCGAGAATTGGTCACTTGCCTCCAAGATCGGGAAGGGAGGGGGGGCTCACGGTCCTTCACCTGGAGGAAATGAATAAAGGTCTCTTATTTAAGTGGGTGGTCCGTCTGTGGGGAGAGGGTGAGGACCTTCCGTGTTGTCTTCTTAGGGATATATACAATAGTCATGCTCAGTCTACTCTTGTCGAGTCTTTATAACACCTTTCTTCTGTCTTTTGGAAAGAGATTTACTCAGTCATTCATGACCTACCCACATATATGCACTCGATTTTGGGTAACGGAGAGTCCTTCAGTAACTAGACATATGACTCGTCCGGTGATAGCCCCATTAAGAGCATTTCGCACATCTTTGCATTCGTTGAGGATTGTGATATACTTGTTAAGGCAACCTAGATCGATGGTCAGTGGATGTCGTGTTTCTCATCTCCCTTATATGAACAACGTTTTGGGGAGTTTCTATATATGTCGAAGGTGATTGCTAGTTGTATGAACCATTTTGAGGGTCGTGACCACTATGTTCGACGTGATGGCTACTTTTCTGTGAATAGAACTAAATCCATCTCCATGTCTTTCAGACTCTTTCATGTTGAGATTGAGGAGTATGTTGGGATCGTTAACACCACTCATAACTCCCTCCCTATTGATTAGCCTGGCTTGTGAACCTCCGAGGATCCGGGTACCCGTTTACGCAACTTTCGCGGCATTTCATTCACATAATATCGCACAAACTATAGAAAAACAGGGAAACTTTTCACGTGGCTAATTTTCCACATGACATTCACATCCACAATCATAATCACAAGCTAATAGAGACAAATGGCACCAAATATCCATTTCATTAATTTCCATATAATTTTACAATATGTACAATGTCTGCTAGTACATACAATATCCCAAAAAATCTGACTGAACAGAAGAGAAGCATTTTACATTATCAACCGAATCAAAAACTGAACAAAATAATCCATACCGTCTGGTGTAAACTCTATCGCCTGGAATCATGAACAGCTACTAAACAACAGGCCCTTTCCCTGCCAAAACATGTTTAGGAAAGAAGAGGCGTCAGCTGTTGCTGGTACCTCCCAAAAACTTATAAAATAACAGGCATTTAATTATTTTCAAAAGCAAGCAAGTAGAAAGGTATATATGGTGAAAAATCTACCACTACCTGCGTAGAGAATGGTTTTCAACTGTTTGGTATTAAGTTCACCTGTTCACCCCTTTTTCCCATTCTTCTCATATATATATATATATATAAAGTTTAGATGACATACCCTAACATATAATGATTTCCTGCGTTTTAAGATCATGATTCTGGGTCTTAGAGATCATGTTGTGTAACTTGATGGCACATGTAAATGCTAATTTCTTGTCATTGAGATTATGTCATAGTTTTTGATAATGGACTGATATGATGATGATAGATTTGATCCTTAATTCTATTTACTCCTTTTAAGTTAGTGGATAATCTGTGGTCTTGGTTAGTGTATAACCTCACACTATGACTCTAAGACTTGGGGAATGTCTTAGGGTTGGGGTGCCTCCGTAGGCATGCGGTATTGTATAATGCATCCTAACTAAGTTCCCAACACGTCCACTAGCTTAAGGAATTTCGAATCAGATTATAGTCACTTCCATTTACACAACTTTAATTGTAATCCCTTCAAACCTTGAGTGCAACTGTCTCATATGTAACTCTATATGATGTAGATGTAGATATGGATGATCTGGATGTAGAATCGCCAAGTCTGTTGGCGAAAGTAAAACTCAAGCGGTGAGGTAGCCTACAAATGGCTCTCCGTCTCGCCCTCTAATTGGAAGTGCGGTCCAATAGAGGGATATGTCTACTCCAAAACTACGCCACTAAGACGGGTGAGGGAGACTTCCCGGAAAAGTCACTCTAAAAAAACAGCCCGATCGGTAATGGGCAACCGAGCTCGTACGAAAAACTGAAAACCGAGGATCCCCCGCCTGGGTATCCTAAAACAGAGGGTCAGCGGAACTGGTCTAAAGTCGGGATCCCAACAAGGCGTAAAAACACTGCGAGCTCGCGTAAAAACCGTGTAAAAGACTGGGATCCTAGACCTGCGCACTTGGTGGTCGCTGCCCTAACTGGGCTTCCTATCTCCCGCCCAGCTGAGGGTCACCGCACCCTCGCACGGTCAGGTGTAAGGGTCGCTATGACCGGCACTATTATTGGTCATCATTGATTCTCCATCGTACTTAATTGATTTCTCAATCCATTCTTAATCTCTTTTGTGGTCAACTCAAGAGATATAAGTATCTTGTCAATTATCAATAGTGATCAATAGAGTATACCTAAAAGATGATTTCATGTACTAAAAGCTGATGTATTCAAGACAAAGATATCTACTTGAAGCTTCGTGAGAGATTAGACAAACTTGCATTGGGCAAACCTAGACGGAGAAACAAACTTGCATTCAACAACATATTTGCTAAGGGAGGTGTGCTACTTGAAGATTAGTAAGAGACTGGGCAGATATATACTTCCATGGATGTATGCAAAAAGTGAAGCCCTGCTCTCTTATTACTTTTCTATATATTTTTCTTTTATTCATTTCGATTGGTTGTTCTGTAAGTTTCGAGAATGATTCTCCATTTGTGTAACTCCGATTGTGACCAGTGTGGATTAAGTATTGATTGCAAAAGGATTTATGTATCACAAAGGACAATGGACTGATTAAAATGGATCTTGGAAGGTGCATACATCACTACTTCAAAACCAACTCTTATCCGTTTTCAATTTGTCATCCACACTAAATTCCTGCTTATTCTAGCAAAATTAATCATGTAGCAAACAACAGTCGATGAAAAGATGTCACTTGTAAGATTGGGGAAAAGTATAAGAATCATCTTATGAACTAATAGTGGTGTTATTGCCCACATGAATTAATAAGTTAACGAACTCGCAAGCTCTTGTGAGTAAACAGAAATCACCTTCACATAGAAGTAGATCTTATGTAGATACCAAGGCCTTAAATATCGGTTTCGGTCACCATTTCGGTATCGACCAAAACAGAATTTCGATGGAATTTCGGTGGAATTTCGACCGAAATTTCGGTCATTTCGGTCATTTTTTATACTACGACTCCCATATTTCGGTCATTTTGGTCATTTCGGTCGAATTTCGATTTCGACTGGATATCGATATTCGACAGAAATTCGACCGAATTTCGCTGAAATTTGAGGCCATGGTAGATACTGGACGAAGAAGAATGTTGTTGGTAGATGCCAGAGCAAATAGTAAAATGCATTTAAAAGAAGCAGACATAACACAATCACTGGTTTCTCATGGAAACAATTCGTGGATTACTCAAATTTAATAACTAGGACAGGAAAAGTGAATGGATTTATATAATCTTGTATTGCTTAAGATGTACTGCTAATTAGCTACAAGATCGTCCAATTTAGTCCCCTACAATTAATAGGACTTAAAAAAACATGTTACTTAACAAGATATATTCCATGATTCACTAACTTCTCTGACCAATTTATGTTCCAAAATCTTTTCACCTCGATACCATCAGAAAATATGGATATCTGTAGAGAAGCAACTTGCTTCAAATAATTAAATTTTCATTTGAAACCCCGGAAGCTGATAAAAAGAACTAAACTAAGTACAATGGACCTCATATATGGGGTCAAATTGTATATAAGAGGCATGCATGGCAGCAAGAAAGAGGCTAAGGGTTGTACCTTGATTTGTTCCAGATTTTGAGGAACTAATATGCAGGAGATCCTTTGGATTTCCTTGGATTTGAAACAAGGAGTTGAATTTGAAAGCTCCAACATCAAGGGTTTCAGCTGCAGCAACTCTAATTGGCAGGATTTGGATAGCGGCTCCAGCCTCTACCTTCCAGCTACTGGTCATGGCTTGAGTTGCAATTGAGGGTTGCAACAATGCTTCATGCAGCAGTAGACAAGGAACTCCAGCAATGGTTGTAGGTTGCTGAAGGAGGGAAGCAACATGGGGCTCTTCACCTTTTGCTGGAAATTAACTTGAAGAGGGGAAATGGTGAAGAAAAAGGGAGAGGAGAGGTTGTTTCCAACGGCTGGAATATGGGGTTTCATGGTGACATTTATAAGGGAAAGAGGGTCTAGTTAATTGCCAAATGGCATGTAAACAAAAGCCAAGTGTTGGAAAAATTTAAGGCCCAAATGTGGCTGTCCAGAGCCAACGGCAGTACTCTGCTGCTACAGTAACCGGGATTTATTTTTTTTAAACCAAAATTATCTTTATTTGTTATACATAAAAAAATGACCGTATTCATGCCTCAGGCATCGGATTTCGACGCGCAATATCTCCATTTGATCGTCTCTGAACGATGATCAAAATGAGTATAATATTGATATACTTCCGATCGAGTTTTGAATACCGAAATTTTCGGATACGGTTTTTGTTTAAGATTAAATTTTGTGATTTAAAAATATCAAACGACCTCCGATTGACGAACGGTCAATTCCATTGGTCTTGTTTCGTCGAATCGGATCTAATGATGGTCTCGGTTCGTTTGGCGGTTTCCGAATTTGCGTCGCGGCTTTTCGCGGCACGCATTACGATGCGACCGATTTTTGATTGATTACGCCCAAACAACTTTTGATTCACGATCAATTGATCGTTTTAGATTGTCTAGTATTGACCAACAACTTTATTGGGTTCATTGGACCCAAATCGGGTCAAGTTCGGGTTTGTTAGGATCCGGATGTTACATGGCTTCCCACTAACACATGGCATGTTGAAACGGTAAAATTAGCTCTCGAAGAATGAGAGACTGGAGCAACAATTGGCGGGATGGAAGGCCTTTTGTCTTTCCAAAGGTCAGAAACGTGTTCTTCAAGGTCAGAAACGTGTTCTTGAAGGCAGTTTTGATAACTAATCTCATTTTCTTCATTTCCACCATGATTCTTCCTGTCGGGATCCGACATCGCATGGATACTTGTATGCATAAGTTCTTTTGGAGCCTTTCTAATAGGCAATCGAGAGGCTTATACCTTGTAACATGGGAATTAGTCACTTCCCCCTAGGATCAAGGGGCCTCGGGTTCCTTCGCCTGGAGGAAATGAACTTGTTCAAGTGTATGGTATGTTTGTGAGGAGAGGGTGAGGACTAGGGATGCAAACGGAGGTGGTTATATTCATATGTGTTCATATTTGCATTCATTTTTAAGAGGATATGGTTCTTGTTTTTTTTAAATAGGCGAATCTAAACGAATTTTTCGCGAATACGAATCCAAATATGAATCTTAAGTTAACGAATACGAATATGAAAAAAATGAATCCGATTACGAATACGAATATTTGTATTCAATATTCAAATTTTAAAATCAATCACGTTTATTAGAAGTGGACAATCGAGTGGTTGTACCAGCCAAAAGTCATATACGTATGATTGTAACACCAGTTGATGTACCTCATAGTTGGGATGTACCTTCCTCAGGTGTGAAATGTTATGTTGTACCTGGTTGTTCAAATCAGACCTCCATTTCGGTACAACGAGAAGGAGTTTACTATGGTCAAAATTAGGGTTTGTAGCCCCCAAATTAATTCCCATTTCCCCCAAATCCCCTCTCCATTGCCAACCCCTCTCCCTCCCCAGGTTTCCTCTTCTACCCCGTCATCCACGACCATGTGCCGCCCTCTTCCTCCCCCGCCACACCTGCCAGCGTGCCGCCCTCTTCCTCCCCAACCTCCCTCTGCCTCCCCGCATCATTCCGCCTCCCCCGCAAACCTCTGCCTCCCCCACCCAGCTGCACTCCACCTCCCCTTGGTCTCTACCTCCCCATGCCGCCCTCCGCCTCCCCCTGCTACCCCATGCCACCCTCCGCCTCCCCTACCCAACATCCCTCCACCACCTCCCAACCTCTCCCCGCCTCCCCCACCCTCTGCCTCCCCTTCCGCCCTCGACCCTCCTCCCCCTACCCTCCGCCTCCCCCGCCTCCCCTGCACCCCCTTGTCGCCCTCCAACTCCCCTACTAAGTTGCCCTCTGCCTGCACCCAACTTCCCTCCGCCTCCCCCTGCGCTCTGCCTCCCCCGCAACCCTCTGTCTCCCCTGACACCCCCGCCCACCTCCCCCATCCAACTGCCCTCTGCACCCCTTGCCTTCTACCTCCCATGTTGGGTCGCCACCCTCTGCCTTCCCCCATGCCCCCGTCCAACCTCCCTCCGACGGTGCTCGATCTCTTTGTTGTCGTTCTCGAGAAGCCGCAACCGCAACCTCCCTTCGCCACAGCCGCAACCTCCCTCTCATTCGCAGAGTCGCAGGTGCATCCGATCTGGTATATCATCTTAAATTCTTAATCTTCTAATGTTAATTTCAAGAAATCAAATATATTTTTTTGTATAATGGAAATTTGAATGTGGAATTTTTTTTGCGAATGGAATGTTATTGTTAGAAATGTAACATGGAATGTTAATGTAAACCTCCCTCGCAGCAGCAACCAAATTGGAATGTTATTGTTAAAACGAAATCCTTTTTAGAAAGAAAATTGAAATGTGGTTAAACAACTTAGAAGTTATGTGGAAGTGAATTTCATATTTATATTGTATTGTTAAGCAAATCTTTTTATGTTATTGTTATTGAAAGCAAATTGCAATATTCGTTATTAGATTGTCGTATCATATTAAGTTGAATTTCATATCCAAGTCAAAAGATGCAAGTTATATAGAAGTGTTTACCAAATAAGCAGGTACATTTTTATTTATAATTTAATATTCATGTTAAAAGTCGTTCGTTTGGATATTCGTATTCGTTCATAAAAGATTCGTACTCGTATTCGTATGTTGAGGATATGGATCTTGATTTTTTATATTCATGTAACATTCGTATTCGTAAAATAATATGATATGGCTATGGTATGACCTGAATTCGCATTCGTATTCGTTCGTTTGCATCCCTAGTGAGGACCTTCTATGTCATCTTTAAAGGGATATATACAATATTCGTGCTCAATCTACTATTATCGAGCCTTCATAACGCCTTTCCTCTGCTTTTTGGAAATGGATTTGCTCGGTCATTCACGAGATACCCATGTATATGCACTCGCTTATGGGTAACGAAGAGTCCTTCAATAACTAAACAAGTGACTGGACGGGTGACAACCCCCTTCAGGAGCATTTCTTATGCCTATTTGCGATCGTTGAGGATCATGATGTGCTTGTTAAGGCAACTCAGGTCGATGGTCAATGGATGTCTTGTTTCTCCTCTCCATGTCTAAGAACGTTTTGAGGAGCTTCTACAGATGTTAGAGATGATTGTTGGTTGTACGGGCCCTTTTAAGGGCAATGACACTTGGGTTTGTCGTAAAAGCTATTGTTATGTGAAGAAGGCTTACAAGGCTCTCATAACCAGCTCGGTGTTCGATCCATGTATCGAAGAAAGAGATTATTGTTGATTTGGACCCTAAAGATTGGCGGCATTCGAGAGCTAGATCCTATATTGATAGATTCATGATGTCCACAGAGGCGCTTGTACCGAATCCCGATTCTTTTGGTTGGGGTCTGGGCCCTACCCAAGACGCGCTCGGATCACACGGCGTTGTTGTGGTACTAGGGGGAAGGGGATCGCCCTCGCACTTTCTTCTAGATTCGAGAGGGTATGGCTACTGGAGGATGGGTTTCGGGAGGTCGTTATGGAGTTTTGGGATGGTTGTAGACCGAGGGCTTCGGCAACTTGTAGGCTCGTGTGCAAGCTGGCTGCGCTCGGGAGGTTTTTGATGGATTTTAACAAAGGACGAATTGTGTACATAGTCGGGAAAAAAGAAGCAAGGCTCAGGAGGAGGTTACCAGGTTAGACATACTGGAGGATGAGCGGGCATTGATGGAGGAGTTCGTGGAGAGAAGCTTTCACCTGGGTGAGAGACTATGCAATGACAAAAAGGAGGAGGTCTATTGAAGACAGCGATCCAAGCAACGATGGATGAGGGAAGGGGACGTGAATACGCAGGTTTTCCACGCCATGGGCAGCGTGAGAAGGCGTAGGAACGTGATACACTCGATCGATGTTGGTGGCATATCCTCAAATTTTAGCGAAATTCAGTCGAATTTATGTCAAATATCGATATCCAGTCAAAATCGAAATTCGACCGAAATGGCCAAAATGACCGAAATATGGGGGCCATGGTACAAAAAATGACCGAAATGTCGATCGAAATTCCGTTTCGATCAGTCACCGAAATGGTGACCGAAACCGACATTTAGGGCCTTGGTTGGTGGCGAGGTGGTAGAGGAGAATCAGACGGTAGGGGCGGCTCTGCGGACGTATTTCCAGGACTTTAGCAGATGGCGCACACGAACAGGGGAGGGGAGTTTCACAGATATTTGACGCGAAGGCCGATTTCTTGGTGAGGGGTTTTTCGTTGGCTGAGGCAAAGAAGGTGTTGTTTCAGTTGAATGCAGACGGGGCACCAGGTCCAGATGGCTTCCGGTGTGCTTCTACAGGGAATTATGGGAGGTAGTTAAACCTGATGTATTTTGAGGTGTTGGAGGAGTTTCGGGAGGGTAAGTGTGGCTTCGAAAGATTGAACAAGGTTCTTATTTTTTTGCTACCAAAGGATACACCGGCCAAGGTGGAAGATTACAGACCCATTGCATTGTCCAACGCAATATACCTCATTATCTCAAAAATCCTTGCAAATTGGTTAAGGGAGGTGCTTGATCGAATCGTTTCGTCTGAGAAAACGGCATTTGTGCCTGAGATAGCTATGGCTGACGGTTTGGGTGATGGCATCGGAGGTGGTCACGGACTGGAAGAGGAGCAGGGCCAAAGGCGTGTTGTGGAAGGTCGACTTTTCCAAGGCGTATGACTGTATGGACTGGAGGTTCATGTGGGCATATCTAGAGAAGAGGGGTTTCCCAGAGATATAGATCGTCTGGATCAAGCGGTATGTCACGACGGTATCACATGCGGTGTTGGTCAACGGCTGATCGGAAGAGGTTTTTTCCAGCCCCAGAGGGGCATCAGGTAGGGTTGTCCTTTGGTGCCACTTCATTTTGGCATAGTGGTCGATGCTTTATTGGTGATGATGAGAATGGCGACAAGCTGAGAATGGTGTTCGGGTTACAGGAAGGAGGAGATTTCATTTTCTGTTGTTGCAGTATGTCGATGCCACGGCTCTATTCATGGGGCCCGAGGAGAAGATACGGAGGGTGTCACTCATTATGGACATCTTTGGGGATTTATCGGGCCTTTAGATTAGTAGAGCTAAGTTGGTGGTGGTTCCCTTCGGCCTCTCAGAGCATGAGGTACAGAGTGCATCGGTGGTGTTGGGTTGCCCAATGGCCGCATTGTCGATCACATATCTAGAGTCACCATTGGTGGCGGGAAGGACCAAATCGAGGGACTGGGGAGCACTCATGGAGAGACTGAAGGGAAGGTTAGCGGGTTGGAAGGAGAGGATGATGTCAAGAGGTGGGAAGTTGATTCTTCTAAAGCATGTTCTTTCGGCCATCCTGATATTCTTCTGCTCTACGAGGTCATTGTCTGCAGGACGCGCTTGAGGATTGAGGCATTAATGAGAAGGTTTTTTGGTCGAATGGAAGGCGGTCTAGGAAGGGTGCCCATCTGGTGGATGGGGTAGGGTGACAGCACCGAAGAAGAAGGGCAGCTTGGATGTTCTGCAAGTGGGAGAAGTAAACAAGGCATTCATAGCAAAATGGGTGATGCATCTATGGGGGAAGTCGGTGGATCTGATCTGCATACTGTTGAGGAAGATGTGGAATATCCACATTATTGGAGGTCGTTATGGGGTGTCTACTGTCTTCTTTGTGGTTGGGAATTACGCAGGTCATCCCAGAGTTGGTTGTTAAGATGAGACCCACTCTTGGGAATGGAGCAAGATTTCGATTTGGCGGGACAGTTGGACGAGGGAAGGGGTTGTGGGGGTGCAGTACCCCCGGAAACTGCAGTTGGCGGCAGATAAGGAGTGGCGGTGCAGAAGGTCTGGGAACAAGGATTGTGGTCTTTGGTTTTCTCCTCGGAGTTTTCGGATCAAAGGGTGGAGGACTTCATGGCCCTACATGTGGAGTTGGCGCAATTGGAGGGACAGTCGGATGGAAGAGATCATTATGTATGGGGAGACGGAAGATTTTCGGTGAAGGTGTACTGATTCTTCGCGGAGGATGGGGAGGACTTCGAGGAGGAGGTTGACATGGATATATGAATGATATGGAGAAGCAAGGTGCTGACCAGAATCAAGATTTTTCTTCGTCTATTCAGACTCGGCAAGATTCTCGCCAAAGGGTGTGGGGAGCAATTGTTGGGGTCGGAGGATGTTTCGTGTGATAGATGTGAGTCGGCGATGGAGGAGTTGGAACATTTGTTCTTCTCTTGCCCGTCCTCAGTACAGGGGTGGAGCAAGGCAAACATTTCTTGGCTTGTTGGGTGGGATTGTTCAGGTTTCTGGAGGGATATCAGATTGGTATGTGGTTACAATCACGAGGACAGCACATATTCTTTTGCGCTGGTTTGGGCATTTTTGTGCGCCATGAACGACGTCATTTTTGGGGGGCATACGTTTATACTAAGAATGTAGTAGAGCATTGTAAGGCGCTATGTATAGCTTGGAATGTATATCACCTTGTAACTTATAAGTTATATATATACACCTTTTGAGGTGGGTCCCTGGGAGGCCACCCTCTTACTTTTTCAAAAAAAAAAGATCCCACAGAATATCAAGATTTTCCTCTGGCTTCACAGACTTTAGAAATACCAAAGTCGAAAGATTTCCACCTTTGTCCAGAGGAATGACATATCGTGCTCCCTTTGTGGCAATGAGAGCGAAGACTTGTATCATCTCTTTTACTCTTGCGCACAAGTTGAGATCTGGCAGGCTGCAAACTTCAATGGGTGGACCTTTCCTCCCACCTCAACTTCTGGAGTTCTTTGGAGGCCGGCCAGTTAAGACCCATGGCAGAGCTTTCCTTCATGTCCCCACAATCTAGATTACTTGCCTTTCGCATTATGAAATCATTTTTTGATCTGGCAGGCTGTTGCTCGTCGTCTAGGAAATTCAGCCGGCTAATACTTCAGTTCAATCAACTGAGAGATTTTAGCCAACTTATTTGTTGACTTTGATTAATGTCAAGTCAGTTGAATGCTAGACCACGAACATTAAGACTCGAACTTTCATTAACTATCCACTTCATTGTACAGTCATATATTACTCAGTCGAGCAACTGATACAATCTATTGATTAATTGATATTTCAGTTGATCAATTTCATGTTCGATCAAATGTAAGTGAGTTTGCATCTTTATTTGAATATCAACTTCAACCGTCTTTAAAATCAGCCAATACATTTATAGTTTAGCCAACTGCACTTGAATCCGCTGGCTTTAATCATATTAACAGTAACAGTGATACAACTTCCCTTACAAGAAGTCCATTTCCATATCTTGTTTATTCAACTAGTCAATTAGTGGATCGTGAATGGATTGTCATTTCAGTCTATCAGTCCGTAAAACCAGCTAAATGAAACCAACTGGAATGTCTCTTCATTCTAGTTGTTTTCTCATGAAAACATACAAGGCTTAATCAATTGAGGGCATCTAGATGAAACTTAGTAGACCATTTCAACTTTAATTAGGTTGTTAAGGTCTCCGATTAAATACACAACATAATAACACATGTGTACGACATGCTCAAATTGTTTAGAAAATTTGAGTCGAATGTTCATACTCTCCACTTTTTTATCTTGATCTCGTCCCGCCCAAAGAAGTCGAAATGCTTGCATTTTCACAGAGAAATTGAAAAGCTTCCATTTTCACACACATGGACTTCATCTATGAAGGAGGTTGTCTAATAAAAGAGGACATTTTAATCTAACAAAGGCTATTTTAGGATTTCGTATCCAAGCACCCAAGATATGTCTTTACTCAAAGTGAGGAGAAATTCTTTCTCGAGGGTTTCCTGGGGAAGAAATTGTACAAGATGTTACAATACTCCCGTTGGAAGTAATGTGATGTAGTGGAAACACAAAATCCAGTCAGGAAAAATGCGGGGGGTTGACTAGAAAGTGGTTTTACTCCTAAAAAATCCATATATTACCTCATTATGATTTGAATTCTAAATGCATTATATTTTTAGAACTATATTTGCATTACTCAACCCCTCTTCTTGTGCCCTTCAACAAGATGCCATGTAATCATCCTTCTCAATACGACCTGTCAAAGATTTGTATATGCAAAACCTTAGCACTGGAGATACTCCGAGGATTATCCTCAAGCACCCTAACCTCAAGATAGGGATTTTTCTGAAATGGTAAACTAGTGTAAAGCTTATAAGTTGTATGGTTTTTACCAATCGTATAGGCCATAAAATAATTATAATGAAGAGATAAAGTTATATATAGATCGGTAATTATAAAAACTATCTTCCCATGTAGACGTATTCTTATTTCTATTTGTGTGCTTAGGAACTATCAAAATCGTAACTAATGGTGTTTATTTCAAGCCATTTAGGTACGCCTTCTAAATTTCTTCCATATGCTTCCAGCTTGCCAATTTTCCAAAAATGTCAAGAATATTGTTAGTGTTAATACTTAAAACCTTGCCACATAACTATAACTAGATCAACCATTTATTAAACAAGCCTGCCAGGAACTTATTTCTAAATTGTTGTTCCACTATAGATATTCAAATGGTTTGCATATGTAGAAAACAATTTGCAGTACAAATTGTAGGGAAATACAAATGTTCTGACAAGAAACTACCAAAATGTGGCTCTCATCACAATGTATGAGACTATTCCAAAAGAAGGAAGAAAACAATAGAAAGTACCTTCAAAAAACTGAAAGTCGGTACTAGTTTACCTAACTCTCTAACGTAGAGTTTTCATTCTCCATAGCAATAATGAATGCTAGCCTGTCGTGAACCTGAAAGTTTTACATTTCCATCAGAAAAAAAGAGTCGAGAAAACGAATAAAATATACAAGCAAATGG
The DNA here is from genome assembly GCA_037367405.1 of Ottelia alismoides. Classification (NCBI taxonomy): domain Eukaryota; kingdom Viridiplantae; phylum Streptophyta; class Magnoliopsida; order Alismatales; family Hydrocharitaceae; genus Ottelia; species Ottelia alismoides. The sequence goes on from JAZKJV010007455.1 coordinate 47,619, forward strand.
CCGTTGAACTTGTTAAAAGAAAAGGTTCAAAAACCACCTCGGAAAGTTGGGGCTTCCCTCTGAATGAAAAATCGTACCTGCATATACACGGGATATTCATAATCTCATACCAATTTTCTGCTGTGAGAGAAGAAGAATGACTTATTTATATGACCCTAGGATCCTCTTATATCGAAGAGGAGTCCTAGAATTAATGAGAAGATCAATTAGTGGTCCGTAAAGAAATCAAAATAAATAAACAATAAAGAAAATGAATTTTCTAGCAGTCCCTCTCAAGTCGGCACATATACATCGATCTCGCCCAACTTGGAAGTAAAAAGATAATAGTGTATTCTGGGAAGTGTTTTTGTGAAGATGCTTGCAAACTGAAGCTCTATGGAGATATTTGGAGAATTAACCTTCCCTTGTCTCACCACATCTCTGTAAAAGCGACGGTCCATCTCAATGTGCTTAGTAAGATCATAGAATATAGCATCGGAGGCAACACACACACATATAGAGAGATTCTATCCAATGGGCCCTGAGCCCATTGAGTATGTAATGTGCACTCGTTTTTGGCCATATGATCGTCACCATACGGTTAGTTTTCAAATTCTATTATCTTTATTTCATTCAATTAGCTTCCAACGAAGCATTCCATTTATTTCTGCAATATATTCTTTCCTCATCACGTCAAAGAAGCATTCTTTTTTATTATATCATTCGTTTTCCTTATATGCATATGTTTAGTAACTCTTTTTTCAAAGGAGAATATATCACTGATTCCACTTTAATCGGTTACTTGAGTAATGTCACCAAATTATTGACAATTATTCCAGAATTACTGACCATTTACTTGAGAACTGTATATACAGATCATGTGACGTAATAAATTTCATATATTCAGTTACTAATATTATTGTTTTTAGACTTATAGTTACTAGTTCTCCAATTCCAATTATGAACATGATATTTCATATTATTGTTGTTAGTCGTATAATTAGTAACATTTTTTTGAGGATGTAATGTTCTTGATCATATGGTCAAAATTCCGTATTACGTAACTCAAAACAAAAGTTCCAGACTTACACAAGTAAGTATGTAATGTTCTTGATCAACCCTCGGCTTCATAAAGTAGAGATGTCTTGTGTTAACAGTTAAGGTGGAGATGAGCATATTCATCCAGAGGAAACTCAATTGACATGATGACCATGCAATGAAAAGGATACCAATCTTAGACGAGAAAAATAAAAGACAATACTAGATTATGTTCACGTAGTTGGTTTAAACCCAAGGACTCGAATATGTTCGCATGTACGAGCGAGTAAGTTCAGAGGAGATTGCATGAGAGAAGCGTTGCTGACGAGACCGCATGTAAGAGAGACTTCTTCTGATAGCTATGATCGTGTGATATTGGTACAAAAAACCTAACAGTAGTGATGGTTCGGCAGTTCACAAGTCGTAGGCAATGACGAAGATTACCAAGGGTTTCCATGAAGTGTCAGTGGGTAGGGATGACCATCAAAACATGCCCGTTCAAGTTGATGGAGACCCAACCCAAGACTTTTTTTAATTTGATAGGTCGTGGTTTAGGTTACATGTGGCGATGTCTTATTCGGATAGGCCTACTATCTAGCCCTGACCATTTAACATGGGCTTGGGTTTGGGTCAGACCAATCCATTGTTTTTTGGGTTTTTATCAGTTGTGCCCCTCCGAGATATCGCAATATCAGTTATGCCCCTATCTTTTTGGTAATATCAGTTGTGCCCCCGACTTCTTGCCAATATTTCACTTGTGCCCCTCAGAGGGGCATAACTGATAAAAAACTTGTATCAGTTATGCCCCTCTGAGGGGCACAAGTGAAATATTTGCAAGAAGTCGGGGGCACAACTGATATTACCAAAAAGATAGGGGCATAACTGATATTGCGATATCTCGGAGGGGCACAACTGATAAAATCCCTTGTTTTTTTTAAGAATGGGAGTATGTAGAAGGAAAAGGAGTAGTTAATGGTGCATCTACCAATAAAGATGAGGATAAATGGACATCATGAGGATTATGGATGCAAAAAATGAGGATTATAGATGACTAATTATGTATTAAAATGGGTAAATCATGCAAGTCACGCATTGAAAGAGCATAAGTCATCATGTAGTGAGGGCAATAATGTTGTGATGCGTATAACAAGGAAAAGAGTGGATGTATATATACATAACATATATTGGTGGAAAATCTAAGAACCAAATACTATTATATGGGGTTATGGGACATTGTGCCTTATTAGGACATTATTTGGATCAAGCTATCGGGCTCACGGGTTAAGGACGAAGTCGTCACTGACCTAGTCATCTATGTACAACAACAAAGTCTTTTCCCACAATTAATTAGGGTCGGCTAGCCTAGTCATCTATGTAATGGACCAAATTTGTGGCACGTGCATGACCCACTATAATCGAGCTCGGGTTTGGATTGTGCTCACGGGTTGGGTCAGATCGACTCAAATGAATGCTCATACGAATTAGTGGGTCCAATTTATGGATCTAGACGTCAAGGAAGGTCTAGGTCCAAGTCCAAGCATTTGGGTCCTGACATTAAGGAAGGTCCAGGTCTAAGTCCAAGCGTTGGGTTTAGATGCTGAGGAAGGTTCAGCTCCAAGCGTTGTGTACAGGGGAGCATAGATAAGAGGCAACGAGGAGGCCTTGCATTTAGGCAATGAGACCAAGCAAAGAAGGCCCCATGAAGAGCCAGCAACGAGACATCGTGCGAGGTAGCAACAAGGTTGAAGGCCTAGGTGAGATGTCTCATGCTCAGGCGATGAGTCCGCAAGGTGTCAGTCTCTAATGGCCCTTACATCGTCAGCAAGGATGGAATCATGCAAATAATTGTGGATTGTGGAGAGAAAAGAATGAATTGCATTATTGACGAGGCCCTAGGATTCTCTTATATATGAGAGAAATCTGTTGAGCGAATTACATGAAGAAGACAAAAGAAAATAGAAATTACATAAACATTATAAAAGATAACTAATATCTCAACACTCTCCCTTAAGCTGGAGCGTAGATATCAATCAGGCTCAACTTGTAGCAATATCTCTGATAAGGCCCTCCGGCTAAGGCCTTAGTAAGTACATTTGTTGTCTGGTCTCCAAAGTTGACGTGAATAATGGTGATGAGACCCTTCTGTATCATGTCACAAGTGTAGTGGCAATCCACCTCTATGTGTTTGGTCCTCTCATGGAAGGAAGGGTTGTTCGCAATGAAAAGAGCAGCCTGGTCAGTAAGAACAGATCTGACCCACATCATCTCTGTGCTAGCATGCACCATAGCCATGTATTCTGACTCAGCACTAGATCTGGCAACAACAGTATGTTTATTGCTCTTCCAAGACACCATGGAATTCCCTATGAACACTGCGAAGCCTGAAGTAGACTTCTTGTCCTTGAGACACCCGGCATAACCTACATTTGCACATGCTGTAAGTGAAAGGAATGTACCTCTGCTGCATAGAAGTCCAGTGTCAAGTGATGCCTTCATATTCCCAGAATCATATGGATTGCATCCATATGTGCATGTCTAGGATGCTCCATAAACTGACTCATTTTGCTCACGGCAAAGGATATATCTGTCCTGGTAATGGTCACATACAAGAGCTTGCCAACAAGCTCCATGTACCTCCTATTGTCGACCTCCTTAGTGTCGTTATCGTAGAGCTTCATGCTCGGGTCCATAGGAGTAGTGGCATGTCTGCAATCTGCCATGCTTGTCTCGGAAAGAAGATATGTAATGTACTTCCTCTGGTCATCACAAGACCTCACCGATTCCTGGCAAACTCCAGTCCAAGGAAGTAGCGTAAACTACCAAGATCACAAACTGCTAACTTAGGAAATCCTTGGCAACCTGAGTGCCCTGCTCGTCATCTCATGTGACAATACTATCATCAACATAGACAAGAACGACAATTGTACCTCTCTGAGCCATGTGCACAAACAGAGACTAATAGCAGTCAATCGTACAAATCCATGTTGCTCTATCAAGTCCGAAAGCTTCTGGAACCGTGCTCTTGGACTCTGCTCAAGGCCATAAATAGCCTCGTGTAGCCTGCAACCTTCTGACACTCCCCCTCAGCAGTGAACCCAGGTGGTTGCTGCATGTAGACCTCCTCATGTAGATCATCATATAGAATAGCATTCTTCATATCAAGCTGATAGAAGGGCCAATCTCGTGTCAAAGCAACAGATAGAAGGATACGAGGAGTAGAATGTCTGGCAACTGGAGAAAAAGTATCATGATAGTCCATCCCATATGTCTGGGTGAACCCGCGTGCCACAAGTTTCGCCTTTTTAGCGATCCATACTGCCATCTGCATGGTGCTTCACAGTGAACACACGCTTGCCCCCAACAACGAATGCGCCAACTAGAGCTGAAACAAGACTCCAAGTGTCACGTGATTGTAGTGCGGCCATCTCCTCATCCATGGCTAGACGTCATTGACTGTCCCGAATAGCCTCCTAATATGGTCGTGGTATCTCCACGACTGATAGTGCTAAGGTAAATCTTCTGAAGTCCTCCGAAAGTCTGCTCAAGGAAACATGGACTGCAAGAGAATATGTAGCATGTGTACGTCTCTACTTCCGCAAAGCAAACGGTACATCAAGATCACATGTCGTGTCCTGGACCTGTAAGTTTCCCTTTTGAGAGGGTATCTGCTCATCATGTAGTGACTCATGCTGCACAGACAATCAGTAGTGCCATCAGTAGAAATAATGTGTTCATTACATACCTGAGGCATGCTGGATGATGAGAAGAATTGTAAGCAGGGGGAACAGAGCGAGACATGCGAGTAACGTGGCAAAAATTGTGTCAATGTAGGTGGTGGTCCAGGGGCAGCCACAGGAGCAGGTGTAGGTGGTGGTCGACTGGGCGACGACAGTGGTGGTGGTGGTGGTGGTAGATTGGGTGGTGGCTGAGAAGGAGTAGGGTAGGTGGTGGTAGTACTGTAGGAGGAGCCATGTAGATCATCATTAAAGTCTGATGGGACCAGTCTGTCATCTGCAGGAGAGAAATACATGACAGACTCGAAAAATGTAACATCAACACTAACAAAGTATTTCCGTTGAAGCGGATCAAAGCAACGGTACCCCTTTTGGGTACAAGAGTAGCCAACAAAAACACACTTGACAACTCTGGGGAGAGCTTGTCATGACTAGGAGAAAAATCATGAACAAAGGCTACAGATCCAAACACACGAGGTGTGAGGGAGAATAGATCCTTCTCGAAAAAAGCAATCAAGAAAGGGATCTTTTTCCCCAAAACATAGGAAGGCATGTGGTTCACTAAGTAACAAGCAGTGAGAACCGCATCACCCCAATAAGTGTTAGGAGCACGACTTTGAATCAACAGGGTTCTGGTCACATCGAGTAAGTGATGGTATTTGCGCTCGGCAACACCGTTCTGCTGAGAATCTGAGATATATGGGCACAAGAAGTCTGGTGTACAATGCCAAGAGACTTGAGAAACTCAGAAAAAGTTGTAGCATGCAAAACACTAAGGCATTATCAAATATTTGTCATTGGCAAAAAAAAATATTCTTTATCCCATTAATGAATGACTTGATGACAGACCTGGCCTCAGACTTATTCTTCAAAAGGAAAACCCAAGAAAGTCTAGAAAAATCATCTACAACAACCAAATAAAAAAGATGTCCCTGGTGATCAGGTCCATGACTCTGGCCCTAGATATCTAAATGATGGAGCTCAAATAACTGAGAATTTCTCTGACTTTGATGAGATGGAAAGCAGGAATGATAGTGCTTCCCAAGCTAGCAAGCCTTGCACTGAAAGGAAGATCGTGTGGAGATCTGTGGGAGGACATGACACAGCTTCTGCAAAGAGGAAGGTGGTCAAAACGAATGTGTCACAGGTATGGTGAGACTGGTCCAATAGGAATAGTAGAAGCACAAGCATGAGGAGGTTAGACTAGTCTATAGAGCCCCCGCTACTCACGGCCACATCCAATCACCTTGCCCATGAGTATGTCCTGAAACACAAGAGACGAAGGGTCAAAAATAGCACGACCATACAGATCCTTAGTAATATGACAAATAGAAAGTAAGTTCATCTAACAATCAGAGGCATATAAAACATTCTGAAGACACATGGAAGGCGTCAGATACACCTCCCTATGTCTTGTGATGGGTAAGTAGAAATCATTAGCAATAATAGCCCATCTGCCAGGAGGTATAGTTCTGTAGGACCTGAACTGGGCCCTATCTCCATGCAGATGGTGGGATGTGTCAGAGTTCATGATCTACTCTGTCATATCTACACCGCTACTACCAGTAAAAGCGTAAGCGATACCTGAGGAGCTCGAAGAGGCTCTGGTTGCGGCTACAGTATCTATGGATCTTGTAATGGTGGTGCTGGTCACCGGAGTCATGATCTCTCGTATACGAGAGACAATGTCATCCAGACGTGGATCTGCATGGGAAGCTAGAGTCTCTTAAGGCTTGATTTGTTCTGCCACACGAGCAGATGCAAGGTATCCATGATTTAGATAGCATGTGTCCTCTGAGTGTCCTGGACGATGACAGTAGGTGCAAGGACCACGCTAGCATCTACCACCTCTACCACAGGGACTACGCCCTCTGAGCTGGGTAGACCCACCTCTGTCATGTGAAGGAGAAGCGGTCATCGTTGAAGAGGGTTTTGGAGTGGCAGTAAGAGGAATAAGAAACCTATTGAGATGATTGTAGGCCTCCTCCATAGGAGGTATGGTCGCCCCAATAAGGAGTTGTGCATGTGCCGCATCATACTCCGTGTCGAGTGCAGCCAAAAAGACTCCAACCGTTGGGGAGTTCATGTATGTCATCTGATGCTTAATGGATGTCGTAATAGGTATGAAGATGTGAAGCTTCTCGAACAAGCCACGAAGTGAGGAGTAGAATGTGTGCAATGGAGGGGCATTCTGCTTAGCCCTGTACTGAAGAACCTTGGTCTTATTCTTCGGTTGGGCATAAGTAGATGCCAGAATATCCCACATTGCCTTGGCGGTAGGCTGATTCACAATATCATAGGCCATCTCTGTGGTGAGGGTCCCAGAAAGCCAAATACGCGCATGTGTCGTCTTGCTTCCACGAAGCATTATCCAAAGTCTTATCCGTCGGCTCCGGCTTCTTCAGAATGTGCTCCTTATTGTTGCGTTGCATGAGAGTGAGAAACTGCATGGACCACAACTCATAGTTGGTTCTATCCATCTTTACAATGGGGGCCGAACCCTTTAAGCATCGGACGAATAAAAGATATCACCCTTGTTCTCTGGCATGATAGAAAAATGATCGAAAACGAAACTCGACTGAGAAGTAGACCGATCTGAGCGAGTCTACACAATCATATGGAGGATCGGTTGTATGTGTAGACTCATACAACCATCCTCGTCAATCCTTGATCCGTGCTAGGACCGAAAAACGTGATATAAAGGTCTGAAATCACGTTTTCCAGTCAAAATCAGATTGTTCCATACCACAGTTCGGCGTCGGAGAGGAGATGTATCGACACGGGGATCGTTTACGGCGTAAAGAGGGATCGCAGAGGTGCACGGAGACACGTGGTGCGTAGCAGCAGCACGGAGGCGGCACAAAAGTGCAGCAACAGCGCTGTGGGCTGTTGCGGCAGTGAGTCTAGCTGCTATGGCAGCGCGGCAGGCTGTTGTGACAGCACGGAAGGCCGTTGGCGGTACAACAGGCCGCTGCAGCGGTGCGGAATGTCATTGTGGCTGCGAAGGCGTAGCCGCCGCGGTGGCGTGGAGAGAGAGGAATGGCGGAGGCAACGACGTGGAGAAGCTAGGGTAGGGTTAGGGTACGGCGGGTACGAGAACTCCAGTCTAGGACCGTCACTCTGATAAAATGTGGAGAGAAAAGAATGAATTGCATCATTGACGAGACCCTAGGGTTCTCTTATATAGGAGAGAAATATGTTGGGAAAATTATACGAAGAAGACAAAGAAAATAGAGATTACATAACACTATAAAAGATAACTGATATCTCAACATGGATATATTCGTGTTAGTTTATATTTGTGTTTATTTAAAGATGGTATGGATGTTCTCTTGTAACTTGTCAATCTGATGAATATGGAAACGCAAATCTACAACCGGTGCTTTTATACCATGTCAGAGAAATTAACTGACCTGTTTATTTTGAGATTTTAGGATCCTCTTATGTCATAGGGTTAATGGGAAGGTTACATAGTGAGTCCGTAAAGGAATCGAAATTACATAAAAATAAAGATGTATAATCGCTAACAGATGCATATTACCTATTTCACCTACCAGTCACGGGGGATTCCAGCCATGTCCCGAGCAGAATAATTGAATGGGCCCTTTAGCTCAACATTGTACTTTTGAAGCAGCTCTGTAATATACGAACAAATAAAAAGTTGCTGAAATATGATTATTGATATCGTTTTAAATAATTACAAGACAAAAGATGAACTCGCCTCTAAATGCGCTGCAAGGAACCCGGTCCATTTTTTCACACACAGAGACAAACCAAAGCACACCAACCGCTACATGTGCAACTTCTTCTTCAGCAATCTTGGCCACAATATGTGATGATACATGATCTCCAAATCCAGTCAACCTCTGGACAAGCCTAGGCCCAGCATCCAAGCCTCTGGCCTCCTAATATTAGTTCAAAATTTGTAAAAAAATGAACTTTCTTAATTGAGCAACAAATTTAAATGTTTATAACATAATCTTAACCATAGTGTTTAATGTTGTCACTTCACTGAACAAATGATAAGATTGCAAAAAAAATGGAAACTAGGGAACACCTGTACAAGTGGAATAACTGCCAATCGAGCTGCTACATCTCCTGATGATTTTTCGCATTCCCTCCAAAGCAAATTGTGAGCAGGCATATCTCCATAACTAAAAGTAAAAAAGAAAATAAGGGATTATTGACATGTAGGACATAATAAAAATGCTGCTCCTGATTTATTAACTTGAAAGTTAACTATAAAAAAACTCAACAATGTAGATTATATGAAAAAAAAATCGGAATATAAAATGAAAAATATAGTTAGCTAGGGAGAGGGAGTTTCACACCAACGGAGTCAGCTCACAACCTGTATAAACCATAGCTCTAGACTTTGCCACTACACTTGAACTTGATTGGAGTTTCACACCAATGGAGTCAGCTCACAAGCTGTATAAACCATAGGTCTAGACTTTGCCGCCACACTTGAACTTGATTGGGGAAAGTACTATAGCATGTAGTGGTATAGTAGATCTCAAGTCCTCTTGTATACTTGCATAATCTGCATCTTCATAGGCACAAGTCTAGATGGCCGTGCTTTTTCTTCTCTGCCAAGTGAACCTTTTCCATATTAATAAACAGAAAACATCACGAGTCTATTCGGTTCCTATATATTTAATTCATACGTTCAGTTGGGTTCCTATCAGTTGGGTTCCTATCTATTGTAGAGATTGGTGTCAAAGGGAGAACTGCAAGGAGCCAACCCTAGCATGAAAGGATCGGGTTGGGCAATCTCTTGTGTACCAGTTTTTTTAGAAGACTCGTGTACCGGTTGTTATGCCAATAGCATTAGGAAGCTAAGTTGATATGAAGAACTGATGTGCTGCGGGAAATCCTTCTCTATACAAGTTTGCATATGCTTTTTTTCACAATACTGGACTTTGATAGGCAGGATCAGGTCTTCCAACCAGTTAGTTTCAGTTCAGGAAGAGAGAAATCCACTTGGCAAACCAAGCAGTGAACTTCCAAATCAAATAGAATGTAGGACAGACATAGGACAAATTCATGAAACCCCGGAAATAAGGTATATAATCCATAGTTGAAGAAGACGGGAGGACTACTACGACTACACACATATATGAGATTAGCACATTTGTTTCAATGAAATCGTCTTATTATATTTCATCGAAATGTTCCCATACAGATCATGGCATGACCATGAAGTGTGAGTAGCGAAAAGATTGACTATTACTTCTGGGTCGAAGAGCTGAGCCAGGGTAAACAAGTATGGATTACAGTCACTGCATTCTAGTCTGATCTGAATGGCCCCAAATAGATTATGTACGATGATACATGTTAAGCATCCATGGCTGAAAGTGAAAGTGCCCAACTGATATTGGCAAATTTGTAGATTCAGTTCATAACGGATGCACACAAGGATGAATCAAGATGAGAATGATAGGTTTGGAGCGCTTTTTTGCAGAAAATCAGAACACGGAAAGAATCGAGCTTGTGTGTTGTGGATGATAAGGTCATGTTGCGAGCAAAGGTAGTGTATTGTGGATGACTACAACAACAACAAAGCCTTTTCCCACATTAAATAGGGTCGGCTACATGGATTTTTTGCCTCCATTCAGATCTATATTGGGTCATTCCCAAGCTTAGATCCAAAAAATTAAGATCTCTTGATATAGTCTCATTCCAACACTTCTTGGGCCTTCCTCGCCCTCTCTCAGCCAGCTCAACATCCCAAAACTTGCATCTCCTCACTACTAGTGCATCAGTTGACCTCCTTTGCAAATGGTCAAATCACCTTAAGCGATTTTCTCGCATCTTATCCTCGATCAGAGCTACACCAACTTTCCTTCTGATGGTATCATTCCGAATTCGATCTTTACGTGTATGTCTGCACATCCATCTTAGCATTTTCATTTTTGCTATTGTCATTCTCTGCATATGTCTATGGTTACAAGCCAACATTCAGATCCATAGAGCATAGAAGGTCTCACAGTTGTTTTGTAAAACTTTCCTTTGATTTTCTAAGAAAATTTCTTATCACGGAGAACAATACACTTTAGCCAACATGATGTATGTGTGTGTGTTCAAGTTGTGTGTGGCTTGCTTTCCATTATTGATATAAAATAGTATGTTATATTCCTCCATTGACGAGGGATGATCTATAATCGATTAATTTAAAATAGGAAGCGATAGAGAGATGACATTAACAGGCATGAGGCGAAGGCGATGCATAGCAGGACGAAGGCTACAAAGGTGTGAAAGGAAAGACAGGATACTCCAGTAGTTGACTTGAAATATTTGATATTAAGTGCATTTTCCTCCGGAATATTCTTGTTTGGGTATGAGTAAACCCCGTTGAAAAATCTTGATCTTCAAATTCCATATATTGTGGAGACCCTCTCCTCCAAGGGAAGGTCGGCATAGGGTGATCGATCTACTTACCACTAGTGAGTACAAGCAACATAAGCTTCTACTTATGGAATTTTCTAGATAGGAAAAGACTTCGGAGGAATGGGTGTCAAGCTCCATACAAAGCCAAGTCATCATAGCATGATGATGCCTAAGTAGTAGCCAACTTAGTGACTGAAAGAGGAAGCTATTTATGATGAGCAAAAGGATTTGAGAAATCACAAAGTTCGGTGTGTTAAATCTCACTTTAATAGAATGGTAACAAGTCATAATCAACAATTTCCTCCAAGAGTTAAATCTCGCTTAAAAGAATGGTAACAAAAATTGTTCAATAACTTTCTCCAAGAGAACAGGCCCAAACACAAAAGATTTGGTAGCATAGAGTTTTTTTGAAAGAAAAAAAGGGCCACCATATAAGTGTGAGCCCAAAACTTCACCATTTATCACTAAAAATTATTACATGCCTCATACATATACAGTATTAAAGATCCCGACTCTCAGACAACATCCTAGCATGCGCCACCTCATTTTCAGCATAAAAACGATCCTGGCGAATCACTACTCCATTTCTTGCTAACCACAAGGCCTGGATCATAGCCACACAATCCGATCTCTCCTTCTCCATGCCACTCCAATCAGCCCCTAGTGAGTTCCAAAAATCAACATTGTCTGCTCTCACAGTCTAAAAGGTTCCAAGCCCCCAATGAGCTTCCGCACTTGAAAAAGAGGTGATCGGCATCCTCAACATCCCCCAAGCATTGAGGGGATGTTGGGTCAGCATCCTGAACAAAAAGTGCAAATATGCCTTTAGTTAGTAACCTCCCCCTCCTGATAGCCGAAGGAACACCTTCACGTGAGTTGGAATCTTCCACTTCTAGATCCTCTTACAGTCCGCCACACATCCACCAAGGTTTAAGACCAGAGAACCCTTCAAAGCCATGTAGGACTTCCCCACTGAGAAGAGCCCACCATGACAGAGCCAGCAATCTAGCCACACACTCAAGTTCTCCAAGTAATGTCAAAAGATCCTCCAAATGTTGATCCGGGAGCTTGGATCTAAACAGTGGGAAGAAAGAGTGTCCATCCCAAACATCTGCCACCGAGCACACCGGATGCTCAGCCAAAGCCATAAGCCTCAGAAACCTCACCTGCAAAGACCCACCCTCATACCAATCATTCATCCAGAATCTAAACCTAGTGCCATCTCCAACCACCGATCTCAAAACGGGCAGATCTCATTCGCCACACTGCACACACCTCGCCAGAAAAACGAAGGTGCGACACCAAGATCATCGGTACTGGGAAAACCGAGATCAGAACCGTAGATCCTCATGATCATACTGCAAAACAAATTGTTGCAGTCCCCCCAAATGCAGGTGACCCGCTTGCTGAGTAAGGCCTTATTCATCTCCTCCAAGCTGCACACACCAAGGCCCTCATCCTCCTTAAAGAAGGGCATTGTATTCCAATCCACCAGTGGAAAACCGTTTGATCGCCCAGATGACGACCAGAAAAATCTCCTCATAATGGCCTCAAGCTTCTTCTACATTCCAACAAAAACCAGTCTAGAAGAGAGGAAGAAAATGGGAATCCCAAACAGGACAGAACGCAACAAAACCAATCTACCACCCCTAGATATACACGTAACTTTCCAACCCGCCAACCTCTGCTCCAATTTCTCAACCACAGGCAACCAGTCGGCGATGCGCATCCTCCCCACCACCAAGGGCACACCAAGATAATGCAGCAATAAATCCTCGTGCGGTGAACGTAGCCAACCAGTACACCAAATGATCTCCGAATCTGCCAGTCCAAAAGGAACAAATTCTGACTTATCCATGTTGATACTCAACCCCGACACAGCACCAAAACTATCCAAAACCACCAATAGCCACTTGCAACTGTCCACACCACCCTTCGCAAAAAGTATCGTGTCATTGACGTATTGAAGAATGGGTACGACATATCCTCCTTTTTGTAGCCACCACAGTACTCTCTTGTAATGGCATAATCCACTATGACCGTCAAAGCATCGGTCATAAGCATGAACAATAGGGGTTCCAGATGGCACCCCTGCTAACCCCACGCTGCAGCCGGAAATAAACTCCCTTCAGTTGTCCATTCACCACGATCGCACAAGAAGCTATCGTGACACATCGCTTCATCCACGAAATCCATCTATCTAGATTGCTTGAGCAAAGAAGCCACAAGAAATGCTAGTCAACACAGTCGTACGCCTTCAAGAAGTCAACCTTCCACAGCACCCCTTTAGCCTTCCTCCTACATTAGTCCGTAAATATCTCAGAAGTCGTAACCACATTGTCCATGAGTTGCATGTCAGGTATAAAGGCACTCTATGAGATGATCTTGTTCAGCACGTCACTTCAGTCGGTTGGTCAATAGCCTTGCCAAAATCAAGTATATCGCCTTAGAGAGCGTGATCGGCATGTAATCCTCGATTCTTGTCGCAACATCCTTCTTTGAAAGCAGGAACAGAAATGAACGATTGACGCAGTCAAAACCATAATATCCTTCAACGAACTCTATCACCCCCAAAAGTTCATCCGCTACCAGGTCCCAAAAGTCCCTGAAGAAGAAGAGTGAGAAGCCATCCGGGTCCGAGCAACCGTCGTGATTCAGCCCAAAAAGCGCCTCACAGAGCTCCAGCAACCCAAAAAGCGCCTCACGGATATCCAGCGTCAATGACTCCACATCAGGATCTGAAATCCGCTCCACCCCCAAACCTAACCACCTCAAGCCACAATGAGGAGTGCACCTACTCATGCCCCTGAAATACTCAGTAATTGCCCTCGCTACCTCCCCCACCCCCTTAAACTCCTCTCCCCTGGTAACAATAAAGTGAACCAAATTTCTATTTCTGTCGTTTGCCATCAAATGGAAGAATCTAATATTTGAATCGCCCTCCTTCAGCCACTTCTGTCGAGATCTCTGCCTCCACTCTTCCTATCCTCATCTTCCAGAATTTTCTACACAACACCACGATTCACGAGCTCATCATCGTCCAAGTCTCTAGTATCCTCCAACAAGTCCAGCCTCACCATCTCCTCTTGTTTGTGGGTCCTCCTTTACTCCCTCTCCATTCGGTAATCCTTCATGAAGGTTATTAATCTACTTCGTAACGCAGCAACCTTCGACGAGAACTTCACAATGGCTGAACCCACCACCTCCAAATCAGACCAGAAAGTTCCAACCAAATCACGAAAACCCTCTTCCAACAGCCAGCACCTTCCAAACCTGAAGTAGGATGATGACCCTCTACCACTACAAAACTCAAAACAAATAGGCATGTGATCTGATCACGGTCTAGGCATTGAAGTAACTGCAGTGAGGTTAAACATCTCCAAAGCTTCAATCGAAAGCAGAAAACGGTCAATCCTCAATCCAGAAGAGGAGCTCCTCCAAGTGCAGTAGCAGTTTGCCACGTCCACAACTTCTAATGCCAAATCCCCAACCACCTCCTGGAAGTGGCGAGACCCAGGATCCTGTGCACCTCTTTCACCCGGTCTATCTCCCGTGTAGAACGTGCATGTCATCTTTTTTTTTTGAAGTCCAAAACAAAGGGGGAGACACTCTTTGGTGTTCACCCTAATATATTACAGAAATAGAACGTGCATGTCATTTCCAAGAATCGGTGTCATTGCCTGCAGTGTCAAAAACTCAATAGTGCCATGTATCATCATCCTAAGACTAACACATGTCATGGTGTAGTCTCTTGCTTGGGCAACAAGTTATCTCATGGATAAACCAAACCTATTACTTGGGCAACAAGTTTTCTCATGAATAAGACACGTGGCATGCCATGTGTCGTCATACATGGAAGAGAGGCAACATGTGGCTTAGAGGCTCCCTTACATGTTGACACATGTCACACATGTAAAGGGGGTGGAGGCCTATAAATACCCATGACCCCCCATACTCCTCCTCACTTCATCCCACGCCCATCTCTCCACCTTAGAGCCGCAAGGCCGCTGAGGTTGCGGGAGGAGCACGAGAGGAGCCACGGCGAAGCCCTGTTGGTGAGCGAGAGCGTTTCTGAAGCCGTAACGAAGTTCTGTCCGCACCAAGTCGTAGTATTCAATCTAAGACGGCTATAGGGGGGATTTCACTAAAGAAACGTTTTCGACCCAAGCAAGACAACAATCAGGTGAGGGATTCTCAAGCGCTATTTTAAAGCATTAATCTTTAGCTTTTATGCATGTTTATGATAACAAGTATGCAATCGTGTTTTCTAGAGCTTTTACGAAGGAATTTCAAGTACCATACGGTTGAGATGAAATCAGGGCTTCAGATTGTATTTCAGACGTCGCCACAGCTCCAAATTCATGTTCTCCCCCGCAACACCATACACCGAATAACCACAAAGTCGGACTGATCTACCTTGCTCACCAGAGTCATAGACACTAAATGCATCGGTATCAGCTTGTCCACGAGATCAAAAAACCACCCATTCCAAGCAATGATAATCCCTCCTGGACTCCCATTTGCCAAAACTGATCTAAAATCACTAAGATGGGGACCCGAAGTAGAATCCCACCTCACAGAGCTCCAAGAATCAATCTTTGTCTCCTGCAAACACGTCGTGTCAATCTTCCATGCAGCTAACAGGGAACCAATAGCCAACAGCTTCTCTAGTTGGCCAAGGCCCATCACAATCCAAGATAGGATTTTTATTGGGAAACTGAGGGAGGAGCCCCCGCCACCTGAATTACCATCCTCGCAACTTCCGGTTCAAAAGCTTCTCCTGCACCATTCACACAACGCTCCACAACCCTCACGTCAGCCATCTCCGAACCTCGCAAGTTACTTGGGCATCAACATCCTCAGCACCTTCATCAGGTTCGACGGCCCCCATCATAAAGACTGCCTCTTTCCTCAACAAGAAATGAGTTTCTTTCTTCAAGTTCGTGCTCGAGCATTCTCGTTTCCTAGTCCAGAGCGTTTGCTTGTCGCTGCTTCCGAGAAAAAAGGAGCAGATTTTTTGCTGATTTTACAACCTACCCAACGAGACGGGGTTCATTCAAAGACCCCGGCTTCTGGCCACCGAGCTCAGGAGTGCCCCTTACCATCGACCGACGCTTCTGAACTAAGACCCCCTAACATGGTTCAAAATCAATGAGCCTACACCCGCCACCACCTCCACCACCTCCACATTCTTCCAATGGGACAACGCCCCCTCTATAGTAGGTTGCAGGAGCTGCCACCAGCGTTGGTGCCATCAGCAAGGTGGCATCCTTGCAGGCTTAAAAAGTCGAGGGCGCAGCCACCACATCGACTCCACGAGATGCCTCTGCTCCCCCCTGCAACTAGTTGTTGTAGGCCACAAGGGAAAGGAGCCAAAAAAACCTTGCTCGAGCTCCCTCCAGAACGAGATGACAAAGAGGGGTTTCCAGATCCGGGGGTCATAACCGGTTTGTGCTCCGAACCTAAAAACCTGACCTCCACCACAGGTAAAGGAGAGCCCAAAAGAAATGCAACCAGACTTGGCACTATCGGGTCCAAACCCAAATCGAGCACATGACCGCTAACCGAGTTTGGTGTACCCAGATCAGGAAGCTGAAGTGTGTCACCTAAGGATTTCATTTTCGAGGCACCATTTCCAACATTAAGGTTTCTCGAAAAGGGAGTCGCCGCCTCGTCTCCCCTAAGGATTATGCCTTTCAAGAGATCTGTTGGTGACTGTGCCTTTTGAGATTTTCCACCGATCATAGGCATCACCATCGGCAGATCGCCTTCCTCCAATGCCACAAGCCACAGTGCCACCACTCTTAGGCCAATCTGCATCGACGAATGCATGGGAGAGGAAAGCTTCACTCCTCTCATTAATACCATCACCTCTGACCCTTCCCACGGTCTCAGCCCGAGCCTGCAAAGGTCCACGATGTCGCTGATCTGCTGCAAGGCCTCCCTCAAGATCTCCAACCTCCTACATCTTAGTAAGACACCAGCCACTGAGAGCCTCCATGTATGGTCACCATCTTCTGACCCTCTGACGAGGAAGCATGGTCTTTGCCACTTTACAGCAGCCCTCGACTCCACCAGCAGACCACTTTCCAAGGCATCGAAGACCACCTCCTTTGCCCCCTCCGACGAAAGGCCCCTCATACAAAGCAATCCCCCCTGCAGCCAAATCGCATCCACGCCAGACACATCTCTCGACGCGTAAATCCTATCTCTCATCCTTCGCAACACCTCCTCATTCCCCTCCCCTACAACAATGCCCTCCAACGGCCGCTCCCTATTCGCCCCTTTTGAAAGGCATCTCAAGAGCGAGGCCATCTCCACCTCCGAGAGAAGTTCTCGTCTCGCAGCCTCCATCGAAACGGAATCGCAAACCCAAGCAGGGGCCTTCTTTGACCAAGTTCCCCCAAACGTGCAGTCCCTTTGACGATGCCCTGAGTGTCTGCATCGGAAACAGAGTTGTCTGGTTACCGAGCACGTACGGAGAGGTGCTCCACCGACCCGCATCGAAAGCACCACTTCGATCCTCTACCCGAAGACCTTCATGGTCCATTCATCACCGTTGTCCTGATCTAGGGTCCTTCCCCAGCCAGATCTTCCATCTCAACATCATTGGTCACGTCAACCAAACTCTGATTTATTTATATTAGTCCAGCAACTACGATTGCCCCGTGCTCATCGGAAACGACAGCCTTCCTCTTGTCCACACCGCTCTCCCCATCACCGCCGCTCCTACTCCCACTCCCTCTCATTCGATGGCTATTGTTATTTTTGTAGCATAGAGTTAGTCAAGCTCCTTCAAACTATTCTTCTAAGAAATAAGTAGATGTGGAATCTAATAACAATCAATACCATGATGCACTAATTTAAAATGGAACGGTTGAAATATTAGTTATCTTTTATTTCTTTTATGTATTCTATATTATTTATGTCTTCTTTATGTAATTTTCCCAACAGGTCTCTCGTCTATATAAGAGAACTCTAGGGCATCATGAATAAGTACGCAGATGTTTTCTCCCAACATGGTATCAGAGCGATGGTCCTACACCGGAGTTCTCGTACCACACCCGTGTCCTAACCCCCACCTACCTCCCATGCACGCACCGCACACTGCCGCCACCCCCGTGCAGCTCCCATGCGGCATCCAATCTCTGTCGGCATCCTCTACGTGGCCCCCAGTCGTCACTGACACCCCTCTGCATGTAGTTGTGCGCCACCATGGGTGTCTACGCACATCCGCGCGCCACCACGGGTCTTAGAGTGCCACTGCAACATCGCCAACAGGCCCCGAGGCCGGTTTCTCTCCTCTCCAACGTAAAATTACAGTCCGCAACAGTCTGATTGACCAAAAAAACATGATTTCAGACCTATAAATTACTTTTTCTAGCCCTAGCGTGGATCGAGGATTGACAAGGATGGTTTTATGAGTCTACACGTACAACCAATCCTCTATATGATCATGTTGACTTCCCCAGTTGAGTTCTGTTTCGATATTTTTTATCATGTCAGAAAACAAAGGTGGTGTCTTTTCTTTATCTGGTGCCCTTAAGGGTCTGGCTCCCATCGTGACGATGGATGGGACCAACTACAAGTTGTGGTCCATGCAGTGCAATAACAAGAAACACATTCTGACAGAGCCTGAGTCGATGAATAAAACTAGGAACAATGCTTCGTGGAAGCAAGATGACGCATATATGCATGTTTAGTTCTCTGAGACTCATTACAGAGATCGTCAACGACTTGTGAACCAGTCCACCGCCAAGGCGATGTGGGATATTCTGGCAGCTACGTATGCCAAAGCGAAGAATGAGGCTAAGATTCTTCAGCTTCAGTTTGATATATACACGGCCAAGCAAAATGACTATCCTCTACATACCTTATATTCTTCGCTTCAAGACATGTTTGAGAAGCTTCACAGCTTCATGCATGTTACCACTTCCAGGAACAGCAGATGGTGTTGGAGTATGTGCATCATATGTAATAGATGGGTAATTGGATCCCTACTAGGCCAATTTCCACATCCAGTGGTTTAGTACCACATCTACTATTTGTGGGACTTGGAGGGTCAATAGGGGCTATATAAGAAGCCCCAGACCCATTGTTATCAGATGAGAGAAAGTGCAATAAACACATCAGCCCTTTGAGGCGTTCTCCCGTGGTTTCATCCCGCTCTTTAGGGAGTAGGGTTCCACGTAAAATCCCGATGTTCTTTCTTGTTAATATTCTTTTTCTCCAATTATGCTTCCGCAGTCGCAATTTCTAACATGGTATCAGAGTAGGTTCGATTCTCGAGAATTTATTTTATGTTCATTATTTGTTCGAGATTTGATTATCAGATTCAATTATCGATTGTGCTTGAAGATTTATGTTTGAAGATTATTCTTTATCATTCAAATTTGTAATCGAGTTCAAGATTCAAATCTAGGGTTCCTTGAACCCTAATTCTACATCGACGCCAACAACTTTCAGAGCGGATATGTTCTTCTGTGCAAAAAAATTATGGGGCTTTTTCAAAACCATAATTCAAAGTCAATACCGATCACATTGGCTGCAAACTCCAGAACTAGTTTGGGTTCGCAAAACCCTAGAATCCCCAGCAAGATATTCTGCATCACTCTGATGCTGAAAGTTTCTTCCTAAAACCTTTATTCAAGGTGTTGCGAAGATCGAGGTCACGATCTCCATGTGCTGCGAAGATCGAGGCTGCATCTTCTCCCTCGTGCGCCCCTTGAATCCCCAACCTCGTGATCGAGACTCCAGATCGCACCTTCGAAACTCTAGACCGCAGGAGGAGCCCCTTCGCGGACTTCTTCAGAACTTCACACTCTAACAGTGTTTTCTACCACAGGCGACAGCGCAATGGCGAGGAATCGATGTTGTCTATTCCTCCTCACTTGACTTCTATTCCTCGGGGGAGCCTTCTCTTCCTGTGATCGCGATTGCAACAGCAACCTCAAGGACCGAAATAGAGCGACGACGTTGCAGCTCAAGTTCGTGGCAATCGCGTTGATCCTCCTTGTAAAGGAGTTCGAAGGCGACGACGGTACCCTCTTGTGACTCCAAGCGCAAAGGAGTTCACAGGCAGTGCATATGTGATTGCGTTCCCACGAGGAACCCTAAATAGCATAGAGGTATCTTGAGTTTGAACCTCTCTCAGAGTTGGGTCCAAAGTGGGTTTGTTGTTGCTTATCTTTAGCCCCAACGGGCCACATTGTAAACAAAAAAGGAGAGAGAGAGAGAGAAGGTCTAGGTTTAGCCCAACAGTGGGATGCCCAATCGGGCCAACGGAAAAAAGAAAAGGGAGTGGGGATTGCTGCAAATTGGCCCTATTTGGGCAATGTTTCGGGAAAAAAGGAAGAAATTCTTTTGAAAAAGGGAGGTGTGTACAAAAGAATCGTACATGAAAAAAAATGAATGAGACGGCTATAAAAAATAGGAGGAAATAGCCGAAAAAAGGAGATCGTACAAAAAGAATATGTACGAAAAATGATTTGAATAAAATGCGAGAGGAAAAGCCAAAAAAATGACGGCTTATTATTTTTGTTTCTCCCCATCTTTTCTTGTTTTCTCCCAACCTGGTCGATGTCATTCTTTTTCGACCAGTATGGGAGAAAAGGGAGTATTGTGTAGACTGTAGAGTTACAAGTCGGATTCAGTTATCAGATTCTGCATATTCCAGACCAACCAAATTTCATACTCTACAAATTCAGGCTCAACGTTCAGATTGATTCCGAGTCTGTAGTATGATGCGTACGTATCTGCGATCATAAGTTGTGTGGTCTCCATCTTTGTTTTGGTCGGCTCAGGGTTTCATGTGATCCATAGGGACTCTAGAGTAGAGATCTCATCCTCTATGTTGTTATGGGCTAGGGTTTTCATATGGTTTCGTAGGGACTTCAGAGTAGAAATCCCATTCTTTGAGCCAGTATGGGAGAGATCCAATTCTCCAAAAAGGAGACTTTCAAACTCCATTCTCCAGTGATCGTGGACTCTGACGAGGATGTCTGCATGGCTTTTTCAGTTCGACTCTTCAGAGATGGAGCAGCTATCCACATGATTTAGTCGTCTACGAGTGGCAGGCCAGCGTACTCCGACGAGGAGACTCATTCAGTTTCAGTGACTCTGACATGCACAGTACAGAGCACACGTTCTCCGACGAGGAGACCCAGTTTGACTCACTCCAGCCTGTTTGTTCCTCCCCACATGTACGGCATGAGAAGCAACGTCCTTAACAGCAACCAACAGTTGTGTTTGCGTTGAGTTGATATTGTCTCTAGTGTCTTGTATAGTGAGTTTGAGTGATTTCTTTCCATGTGTCCAAGATGAGCATGCATGCTCCAGCTTGAGGAGGGAGTGTTGGAGCATGTGTGTCATTTGTGGTAGATGGGTAAATATCTACATGCAGTGGTTTAGTCCCACATCTACAGAATCCAATTACCACATCCAGTGGTTTAGTCCGACATCTACTATCTGTGGGACTTGGTTGGAGGGTCAATGGGGGCTATATAAGAAGCCCCAGACCCATTGTATCAAATGAGAGAAAGTGCAATGAATACATTAGCCCTTTGAGGCGTTCTCCAGTGGTTTCATCCTGCTCCTTAGGGAGTAGGGTTCCACGTAAAATCCTGATATTCTTTTTCTCTGATTATGCTTCCGTATTCGTAGTATCTAACAGATGGCATACAAGAACTCCATGGTTGGAGCTTTCTTGGCAGCCCTGGATCCAAAATATGAGGCGATACGCGGACAACTTCTTACACATGCGACCATACCTCCCATGGAGGAGGCCTACAATCGCCTCAGCATGCTTTCTTATCCCACCCACTGCCACCACACAGACCTCCTCAACGATGGCTACATGTTGTGGTAGGGGAGGTTATACACAATTCAGAGGGCGTAGCCCCTGTGGCAGAGGAGGTGGACGTCAACGTGGCCCCTGCATCTACTATCGTCGCCCAGGTCACTATGAGGGTACATGCTATCATAACCATGTATCCCACATCGACTCGTCTGGCAGCAGATTGAGCCTTCAGACAGTTCGACTCCTTAGGCAGATTCCTGTCATGATGATATTGTCTCCCGTCTGAGGGAGTTAATAAATCATATTAATAGCACAATTACATGTTCTCCAGATGTCGCAACTGTTGCTAGAGCCTCTTCGAGCTCCTCATGTATAGCCTATGCTTTTATTAGTTGTAGCAGGGCAGATATGACAAAGTGGATCATGGACTCCGATGCTTCTGACCATCTGTGTGGAAACAGAGCACAATTTCGTTCTTATAGATCTATACCCTCTGGTAGATGGGTCATTATTGCGAACAGGATTTACTTACCCATCACGAGACAGGGGGAGGTGCATTTGACGCCATCCATCCGCCTGCAGAATATTTTATCTGCTCTTGACTTTCATATGAACTTGCTTTCTATTAGTCAGATTATGAAGGATCTGCATTGTCATGCTATTTTTGACCTCTCTTCTCTTGTGTTTCAGGATATACTCGCGGGCAGGGTGATTGGATTTGGCCGTGAGTAGTAGGGGCTCTACAAACTGGTCCAGCCTCCTCATGATGGTGCCTCTACTATTCCCACTGAACCAGTCTCACCATACTTGTGGCATCTTCGGTTTGGCCACCTTCTTCTGCAGAAGGTGTGTCATGTCCTCCCACAGATTTCCCTATGATTTTCCTTCCAGTGCAAAATTTATCAGCTTGGGAAGCATCATCGCTCTTTTTTTCCTGGTCGTTAGAGTCGTAGCAATACCTAGTTATTTGGAACTTATTCACTTAGATATTTGTGGTCCTCGTCATGTTCCTGATCACCAGGGACACCTTTTTTATCTTGTTGTTGTGGATGACTACTCTAAACTTTCTTGATTCTTTCTATTAAAAAACAAGTCTGAAGCTGGCTCTATTATTAAATCATTTATTAATGAAATAAAGAACATTTTTTCTGCCACTATCAAGTTTTTACGCTCTGACAATGTCTTAGAGTTCTGCACATTACAACTATCCGAGTTCTTCAGATCTCTTGGCATCGTACACCAGACCTCGTGTGCCTACACATCCCAACAGAATGGTATTGTCGAACGCAAATACCGTCATTTACTTGATGTGACCCATACCCTTTTGATCCAGAGTCGTGCTCCTCGCTCTTTCTGGGGTGATGCAGTGCTCATTGCTTACTACTTGGTGAACTGCATGGCATCTTCTGTTTTACAAGAAAAGGTTCCTTTCTCGATTGTGTTTCCCGAGAAGGATGTTCTCCCTTACACCCCGAGTGTTTGGTTGTGTTGCCTTTGTTCACAATTTGACGTATGGTCGTGACAAGCTCTCCTCTCGAGTTGTCAAGTGTGTCTTTGTAGGCTACTCTCGTACCCATAAAGGGTACCGTTGTTTTGATCCGCTTTGACAAAAATATTTTGCCAGTATTTATGTCACCTTCTTTGAGTCAGTGATGTATTTCTCTCCTACATGTGACAGATTGACTCCATCCAACTCAGGTAAGGAGGTATACATGTCTCCTCCACCTCCAGTACCTCCATTACCACCACCATCACCTCTAGTACATACACCTGCTCCTATAGCTACCCCTGGTCCACCATCCAGTACCTTGACTCAGTTCTTGCCATGTGTCTTTGTTCGCAGGCCTCACATAGTTCCCTCTGTTCATGGGTCTTCCCCATCATCCATCACGTCCCAGGTATGTAATGAGCACAGTGTTTCTACTGATGGCACTAGCGATTTGTCTATGCAGCATGATTCTTTACAGGATGAGCAAGTGCCCTCTTAGGAGGGTAGTTTACAGGTTTAGAAGGAGGCAGGTGATCTAGATGTGGCTATTGCTCTGCAGAAGCAGAGACGTACTTTTTTTTTAAGCCAAGAAAAGGGGGATACACTCAATGGTGTTCACCCCAATATATTAGAAAGAACGAGAGACAAAGGTACAAAGAAAGAGCAAAAAAAAGAGCGACCCAGAAGGGTAGGCAAGAAACCTCCAGATCTGGGCAAAAACACAAAAGAAAAGGGATACCACAAACTAATCACCACACCAGTCATCCACCAAACCCCTCGCGCGAACGAGCACATTCTCCAAGTAGAAGCGTTGCGAAGAGAAAATGGCCTCGTTGCGGCCAAGCCAGGTCGACCATAATCTTGCCACCGGAGTCAAAAGCCGCCTTCTAGCCATATGTCTACTTATGAAAAGAGAATCACAGAAGGTCTCCACATCGCAGGCATGCACCCAAGCCACCGGGGGGGGAGTCTTCCCAGAGCCCCCTGACCATAGGGCAAGCAAAGAAGATATGATCCAGAGATTCCACATTCGATTCACACAAGGCGCAAAGATTGGAAACCGAGGGCATCAACCTTGAGCATCGATCACGCGTCATAAGCCTCTTTCTGCGGACCAGCCATAAGAACACAATGTGCAATGGCATTCCCAAGCTCCAGAATAAACCACAGTCCCTCACCAGGGAATCCGAGCGAGCAGGCAAAAATTCTATCAGTCCAGCATAGGCCTTCCGAGTCGAGAACCCACCATCCCTCCAAATCCAGTGATCCAAGCCCACGGAAGGCGAATCCGCATGAGCTAGGACGTCCATCAGAGCAAGAAAGTCCAAGAACCGTTGATCCGAGAAATTCCCCCCAAAGCGAGGAGACCAAGACTCATTCTCCCAGCAGCAAGTGACGGAGGCATCCTTGTTTTCCGCCAACGCAAAGAGCCGGGGGAAGCGGATAGAGAGCGGATCCCCCCCCCAAACCACCTATCCTTCCAAAAGGAGAAGGCACGGCCGTCCCCCAGGACCGGCTTGAATCTCGCTCTGTTCTTCAAGAAGACCTCCATAACACCACGCCAGAATGGAGATCGCGCACTCACCACCCCCACCCCGTCCTCCCCAGCCTACTCCCTCCCGTGGAGCTCCCTCAAAATCTCAATAAAGAAACCTCCATCTCTTCCCCACACCCTGCTTGCCCACTTAAGGAAGAACGCATCATTGACCAATTGGAGGCGCCTGACCCCCAACCCCCCAGCCTTCTTCTCCCTCGCCACCTCCTCCCAAGCAACCAGGTGAATCCCTCTTTCAATAGCACCCAATTTCCCCCATAGGAATCTCTTGAAGCAAGACTCTAGTCTCCTGCAAATCCCAGCAGGCAGACGTCGAGTCGACAAGAAGTGCACCGGAATGGCAGCCAGGACGGATTGAAGAAGAACCAGCCTTCCACCTTTCGAGAGGAGCGTCGCGCGCCAACCCGCCAATCTCGCCTCCACCTTCTCCACCACCCCACTCCAATCCCTAAGTCTTGTCCTTCCAACCACCAAGGGAAGGCCGAGGTAATCAATCGGAAGACTCCCCAAAGCAGAGCCCAGAATGTTAGCAAAATCCAACGTCGTAGCCTCCGAAAGACCAAAAGGAATAACCTTAGATTTGGTACCATTTATGCGCAGCCCCGATAGTTCGCTAAAGAGGTCCAAAGTCACCGACATGGCAGCGACCTCAGTAGCGCCCCCTTCAATGAAGCACAAAGTGTCATCAACAAATTGAATTAACGGCACGGAGATGGCCCCCTTAGAGAAGCCCTTGGAGAGGCCCGCAGCAACCACCCGGTCCACCATACGAGCCAAGACATCCGAAGCAAGGACAAAGAGAAGGGGTGCCAACGGGCATCCCTGGCGAAGGCCCCGTCTCGGCTGAAAGCGCCCCCCTTCCAAAGCGTCGTTGAGCAATAGAGAGAAAGAAGCAGTAGTCACGCATCGCCTCATCCATGAAATCCACAGCTCCGGGAACCCGCGTCTCCTGAGGACCAACCAGAGGAAGGCCCAATCAATGCTATCATAAGCTTTAGCAAAATCTATTTTCCAAAGCACCCCCTGTCTCCCCGAAGCTTTCCAATCAGCCACCAATTCCGACGCAACCGCAATACAGTCAGAAATTTGTCTCCCCCTAATGAAGACCGCCTGAACAGGGGAGACAAGCGAGTCCAGCACTCTAGAAAGTCTCCTAGCCAACACTTTAGCCACAATTAAGTATATGGCGTTTGAAATCGAAATGGGGCGAAAGTCCCCAATGTCCTCCGCCGCATCTCTCTTTGGAATCAAGAGCAATAAGGCTCTGTTCAGCCTATCAAAACCCGTATTTCCTTCACAAAACTCCACCACCACCTCAAAGACTTCACCTCCCACCAAGTCCCAAAAGTCCCGAAAGAAAGCCACAGAGAAACCATCAGGCACCGGGGACCATCAAGATTAAGATCCCACACAGCCTCTTTAGTCTCCACCATCGAAATCGGCCTAATAAGCATGGCACATTCCTCCTCGGAAACCTTGGGCACTCCCAGCCCCAACCACTTCCAATAGCGCGTGGAATGTGTCGACATGACACCCATGAAGTGCCCCATAATGGCAGAACCCATAGCATTATCCCCAATGAAATGCTCCCCATCAACAGAAATCGTGTGTATTGAATTACTTCGTTTCCTCCCACTAGCCACCCTGTGGAAGTAAGTCGTGTTTGCATCACCATCTTTGAGCCACTTTAGCCTGGATCGCTGCCGCCATTCAATAGCTCTCTTCTTGTCCTCCTCCGCCACCTTTTTTGCGCAGAGGACCGCTCCTCGAGCTCGTCTACATTGAGGTGTCTCTCACTTTCAACTGAATCAAGCCTCGAAATAATCGCCTCTGCCTCCGTTCTAAGAGCCACCCACGCCACCCGCGTCTCCTTCTTAAAGCGCGCCAATCTCCCCCGCAAAGAATCAAGCTTGTGGCAAAGTCTCACAGCCGCAGACCCCTCCACAATAGAAGAAACCCACAGGTCGGCCACAATACCCCTGAAAGAAGGCTCAAGGAGGCAGCAACGTTCGTATCTAAAGAGGCCCTTCAGAGAGAGAGAGAGATTCACCAGAATCTCACATAATCGGCGAGTGGTCAGAGAAAGCCTTGGGTCTAAAAGAGACCGAGCAAGAAGGAAATCTTTCCAACAAAGCTCCCGAAGCCAGGAAACGATCGATCCGGGATCGTGAAGTGCAGCTCCTCCAAGTATATCTTATATCAGATGCCACCAAGCAGAGACGTACTTGTGCTACATATCCTCTTGTAGCACATGTTTCCTTAGCCCACTCTTCGAGAACTTCAGGAGATGTGTCATGGAGCTATCAGCCGTGGAGATACCACGAACATATCATGAGACCATACAGGACAGTCAGTGGCATCTTGCCGTGGAGGAGGAGATGGCCGCATGGCCGCACTACAATCCCATGGCACACATGGAGCATTGTTACGACTCCTACATGAGCATATGTTGTTGGATGCAAGTGGGTATTTACGATGAAGCATCGAGCAGATGGCAATGTGGATCGCTACAAGGCGAGACTTGCGGCTCGTGAGTTCACCCAAACATATGGGGTGGATTATCATGATACTTTCTCTCCAGTAGCTCGATATTCGACACTGTGTATTCTTCTTTCTGTTGCGGTGACACGAGATTAACCCCTATATCAGCTTGATGTGAAGAATGCATTAATATGTTAACCTACATTAGGAGGTCTACATACAGCAGCCACCTTGGTTCACTTCTAAGGAAGAGTGTCATAAGGTTTGCATGCTTCACAAGGTGATCTATGACCTTAAGCAAAGTTCAAGAACATAGTTCCAGAAGCTCTTGGATTTGATAAAGCAATAGGGGTTCGTGGGATCGATTGTTGATCATACGTTGTTTGTTCAACAGACTCAGAGAGGTACAGTTGCCATACTTATTTATGTTGATGATATCATTGTTACAGGGGGTGATGAGCAGGGCATCCGGGCTACTGAGGTTTTCTTAGGTCAACAGTTTGTGACCAAGAACCTTGGCAGTCTACGCTACTTCCTTGGACTGGAGTTTGCCAGGAACCAACGAGGTTTTGTGATGGTCCAGAGGAAGTATGCTATAGATCTTCTCTCTGAGACAGGCATGGCAGATTGCAGGCCTACCACTACTCCCATGGACCCAAGCATGAAGCTGTTTGAGAATGACACTGAGGAGGTAGACAAGAGGAGGTACAGGGAGCTCGTTGGGAAGCTCCTATATGTGACCATCACCAAGCCAGATATATCCTTTGCAATAAGTAAAGTGAGTCAGACCATGGAGCATCCTAAACAGGCACATATGGATGAAGTCCATATGATTCTGAGGTAACGGAAGGCCTCACTTGGCACTGGTCTTATATTTAACAGAGGCACACCCCATGCTGTTACAGCTTGTGCAGATGCAGATTATGTGGGGTATCTTCAGAACAGGGAGTCTACCTCTGGCTTTGCAGTGCTCATAGAGAGTTCCTTGGTGTCATGGAAGAGCAAGAAGCAAATAGTGATCGTCGGATCTAGTGTAGAATCATAGTACATGGCCATGGCACATGCTAGTACAGAGATAATGTGGTCAGATTTGTTCTTCCTGACCTAACAGTTGAGATATCTCTTCCCATGCACCTCCAATGCGACAACCATACTGCTCTCTTCATTGCCAACAACCTAGCAATCCATGAGAGGACCAAGCATATCGAGGTAAACTGCTACTACAGTACTATACTCGAGACATGATTCAGAAGGTATTCATCTCTATCACTCATGTTAGTTCAGGAGATTAGACAGCAGACGTGCTCACCAAGGCTCTAGTCAGAGGGCCTTTCCAGATATGATGTTCCAAGCTGAGCATGATTGGTATCTACGCTCCAGCTTGAGGTGGGGTGTTGAGATATTAGTTATCTTTTGTTTCTTTTATGTATTCTTTATTCTTTTTGTCTTCTTTATATAATTTGTCCAATGGGTCCCTCCTCTATATAAGAGAACTCTATGGACTCATGAATAAGTAATTGTTTTCTCGCGACAGGAACGAATATCATTTTTTCAAAAGGTAACCAAAGAACAATCACGTGCATATTAGGACTACTCGAAGGAGTCATGATGCTAGGATTTGAGGAGAGAGAAGGTCTCCCCTCCCTCTATCTTCGATCTTCTCATACCCCCTTACCTGATCCATTCCTGCCACCTCTTGCTTTTGATGGGAGACCTTGAAAGCTAAGGAGACTGTTATTTCATCCCCCTTTTCTCATTTTCTATTGTCCTCTCTCTTTCCGTAGGTTATTCTACGCTCGGCGGTTTCCTTTTTCCCTTGGTTCTTCCTCCTTCGTCTATCTCCCTTTTATGGAGGGAAGGGCTCTAGCCCTCTGGGGCTATGTGGTGGTTCCCCATCCCTCTCAGGGCTTCCTAGTGGTGCTCTCGATTCATGGTGATGTGTTTGCATTGTTGGACGTTGGTGCTTATTAGCACTCTAAGATCCGAGTGGTACTTAAGTGCTCTCGGCCATCGGTGCTTGGCGGTGTTTTTAGGCTCTAGTGGTGCTCCGGCTCTTCCGGGCCTTGTGGTGGTGTAGTGATTGCTTGGTTCAGGACTGTCCTCATATACTTGTTTCTCTCTTGTCCAGGGTTTGTTTTCATTTTCTAGTTTGTCTATTGTTGCACGGTTTTTCCTTTCTCTTGTTTTTGTTGTTCTTATGTTTCATATTGGGTTTATGCCAAGTTCTTTTGCCTTGGTATTGCTCTCCATGCCTTTCTTCTTTTGCTTTTCTTTTGATTCATTGAATTTTTTTCACATTTTCTTTCTTCGTTTTTTCTATTATGATTTTTGTTCATTGTTCTTTTTTGCCACTCCTTTGATTTCATTGATGTTTTTCATGTTTCCATTTTTTCGCTTCGTTTCTTTTTCCCTTTGATTCGTGGTTAGTGTTTCCATCATTTCGAGAATCTTTTCTCTCTAGATCTCAGGGTTCTATATGCATGTTGTTCTTCTTGACAATTTCCATTTGCTCTCTTTCATTCCTCTACTTGTTGTTCTACTTCGTTGTTGCTATCTCGCTAAGCTGGTTAGTCATGGTTGATCGACTTTGCAATTTTTATCGATTCCGTTGCTGTTAACCCCTCCACCATTATCCTCTCTTTGTCCCTCTCTTTTTCTCCTGTCATTAGTGGTTCCAAGAGCTCTTTTTTCAGGATTCCTTTGACACCCCCCCCCCCCCTCACGGTCTGTATCCTCCTACCAAGGATCCCTCAGATGTTGAGGTTGGCATTGCAGGGTCTTCTCCAATGGTGAAGCAACTTTTCTTAGCCGTCATTTTGAGACCTCAGCTATTCTCCATGCCTAGGGATCGTCTCCCCCGGTTTTCCTCTAACTTGGTTTCCTTCCGGAGCAATTGCAAGGTGCTGTTAAACTCCCATTTCTTTCATCTTGATTCTCACCATATGTTAATCTCCTTGTCATCTGTTGAGTAATTTGGTATTGTTTTTTCTCGTGATTCAAAACTCGTGGAACAGACCTGTCTTCAATTTAAAAGGAGCCCAAGTTTTTGCATTGATAAGCTTTGACATCATGTTCTAACTTGGTTTTTTCCCTTCTTAAATCTTTTTTTAAGCCATCCCTTCTTAAATCTTATCTCATTTACCTGAATGTAACTTTATCAACGGCTGCACAAATTCGTTCTCCCATTTGTGGTGTGCCTTCAACTGCTAGATACAATTCCTAAGGTTTGTCCAAGAATCAATCTCTCCTACCTTTTAAGGTTTCATCCGTATCAATGTCAGGACTCAGGGTGGAGCAAAATGTGTTCTACAATTCTGACCATTTATTTGCCCTTCTTGTTGTCATTTGGGCCACTCTCTGTCTAATTGCAAGAAGCCCCTCCCCGCCTTGAAGCCATTCAGGTTAACGATGTTTCTCCTAGTGGTGGAAATGTACCAATCTGAGACCTCGCAAAATGTTGAGGTCCTTAAAGATGCTAATAGGATGGCATACTCTTCTTCTACCCATATCGTAGTTTTTATGTATAAGAACAAATCTACTGGCGATGGACCTTTCCTTTTCTTCATGAGTGAATCGAATAACCTTCAAATATGTGCCTTTATAGAAGCTAAAGAAAAACTTGCTCGGGAGGTGTTGAGATATTTGTATCTCTTTGTATTTATTTCTTATTTCTATTTCTTTCATGTGCTTCTGATGTAATTTATCTACAGTTTTTCTCCTATATAAGAGAGCCCTAGGTCTTTATAATAATAAACTATTCTATTATTCCAACATTGTATCGGAGCAACGGTCCTCGACCGGGGTTTCTCGTATCTCACCAAAACCTTAACCCTAGCACCCACCCCTCCCCTGGTCACCGCCAGCAACCACTCCAACCCTCCCGCCCACCGCCAGACGTAGTCGATTCCTTGCGGCCCACCCTCCATTGTTGTTGCAGGCCGCCGCCCTTCCGGGTTGCAGGTTGCCGCCCCACCTCCGACCGGTCGCTGCCCAATCATTTGTAGGTTACTCCACCTCCATCAAGCTACAATTCAGCCACTACTGCAGCCGGATACGGTCTGATTTCGACTGGGCATCATGGTTTTGAATACATAAATCATGATCTTCGGTCCTAGACTACAACAAAGATTGAAGAGGATGGTTTTATGAGTCTACACGTACAACCACCCCTCTATATGATCATGTAGACTTGCTTAGAGTAATCTATTCTCCAGTTTGTTCTGGATTTTTGGATTCTTTTTATCATGTCAGAGAACAAGGGTGACGCATTTTCATCATACGATGCCTTCAAGGGCCCGACTCCCATCATAAAGATGGATGGGACCAACTACGAGTTGTGGTCCATGCAGTTCCGCGCCTTATGCAGTGTCATAACAAGGAGCACATTTTGACAGATTCCAAGCCGACGGACAAGAATGGGGCTAATGCTTCTTGGAAGCAAGATGATGTCTATGCACGGATTCGTCTCTCCGGGACGCTCACCACAAAGATTGTCAGTGACATCGTCAATCAACCTACAGCCAAGGCTATGTGGGACATCTTAGCAGACACATATGGGAGAGCCAAGAATGAGAGCAAGATCCTACAGTTGCAGTATGACATATTTTCGATCAAGCAGAATGGTCAGCCTCTTCATGCCCACTTCTCGCATCTTCGAGACATGTTTGAGCATCTTCATATCTTTACATCCATTACTATCAGCACTGAGCAGCAGCAGGCATACCAGAATGCCACTATGACAGAGGTCTTTCTGTCATCCCTTGACTCTGAGCATGATGCAGCACGTACTCAACTGCTTACTGGAGAGACGATACCTCCAATGGAGGAGGTCTACAAGAGGCTGACCAGAATCACTACTTCATCTACTACCATAGCCCAAACTCCCTCTGCAATAGAAGCTTCTCACGACAGAGGGGTACTTCACATATTTACGGGCAAGGATCCCGTGGTCGAGGAGGAGGACGTCAGTGTGGCCCATGCTCAGATTGCCACCGTCCAGGTCATTCGGAGGAGACATGCTATCTAAAGCATGCATATCCTGCGTCTGCCCGTGTAACTAAGCAGACAGATCATGCTCCGACTCCTTCTCATGATGCAAGGCTTGACGATATTGTCTCTAGATTGAGAGAGATGATGACTACACTGACCACTCCAACTGTAAGAGTTTCAAATGCCGCAGTTGCTGCCAGAGCTTCTACGAGTTCGTCAGGTATCGCTTATGCACTTACCAGTTGTAGCAGTTCAGATTTGACTGATTGGATCATGGACTCCGGAGCATCTCATCATATGTGTGGCGATCGAGCTCAATTTAGTTCTTACAGATCTATCCCTCCTGGTAGATCGGTGGTGATAATAAATGGGGTTCATCTACCATTGTTGGTCAGGAGGAGATGGTCCTAGCCCCCTCAATGCACCTAAGAAATGTCCTACATGCTCCTGCATTTCATAAGAATCTTTTGTCTATTAGTGAGATCATAGAAGGCCAAATCGTGATATAACGGCAATATATCGTTGATATATCGGTATCGAGAGGTAGGGGATATCGATATCAAGGTGCATATCCATTTACCAGGATATCGACGATATATGACCGATATATCAGCGATATATCACCATATCGATCAAAAATGACCGGATTCAATAGAAAAGACCCATCGACTGATATCGTTGAAATTTCGTCAGTATCTATATAGTTATGAATAATACCCTTGTAAGCTTGATTTCACTATTATTTTGCTACTCTTGGTATTAAAAAACAACATGTTTTCTATATTTGTTTCAGGTCAGGGGCGTTGCCCCGCACCCCCACAAGGGGGGGCAACCTCACCCCCATCCCAAGCTTGCTAACTGGGCGGCGAGACCTTCGTATGGTAGGGTATGGTGCGACATGAGGTGCATACAATGGTTCTTCACCTTAGGGGTGCACAACCGATTTTAATCTATCTTCTTCCCTTTCGAAAAATATTATTATGAATTGTCTCTTTTAGAAAAATGCTATTATGCTCTTTATTTGTTTGGTTCTAAAAATAGCTCAAACATTTTGTTTATACATAATATGTGACGTAATATAAGTCTTGGATGAACTCCATTTCAAATATGTATAAGTCAACAATCAACATTAACAATGATATGCTTAATATGACAGGTATGTGTTATATAAAAGTCATAGATGATCGATATGTGTGATATAAGTGTATATTTGTAACTTATTTAGTGTTATAAGAACTTGGATGGACTACATTTCCAATATCTACAAGTTAGCAATCAACGGTAACAATGATATATTCGATATGATCGATATATGCAATATAAGAGTCATAGATGATCTATATGTGTGATCTAAGAGTATGTTTTGTAAGTTATTTAGTGTTCTAAGAACATGGACGAACTCCGTTTCCAATATCTATAGATCAACAATAAACAGTACCAATGATATGTTCGATATGACCGATATGTGCGATGTAAGGGTCATGGATGATCGATATGTGTGATCTAAGATTATATTTGTAAGTTATTTAGCGTTCTAAGAACTTGGACGAACTCCATTTCCAATACCTATAGGTCAACAATTAACAGTACCATCAATATGTTCGGTATGATCGATATGTGCGATATAATGGTCATAGATGATCGATATGTGTGATATAAGTGTGTATTTGTAGGTTATTTATTGTTTTAATATCTTGGATGATCTTATTTATTGAAAAAAACAGCAAAAAATATCATTTTTGAGCCATTTCCGACATTTCCATCGATATCGTCGATATATCAGCGATATATCCTGATATATCCTTTTCCGAGCAGACCGATACAATATCGATATCGATATGGCCTTCTACGAGTGAGATTACAAAATGATTACATTGTCGTGACATATGTGATCCATCTTCTCTTGTGTTTCAAAACATACTCATGGGCAGGGTGATTGGATGTGGCCATGATCATAGAGGACTTTACAGACTGGTCCAGCCTCCGTGTGTTGGTGCTGCTACCATTCCTTCTAGATCAGTTTCTCCTTACATGTGGCATCTTCGCTTTGGACACCTTCCTCTGCAGAAGTTGTGTCATGTTCTCCCTCAGATCTCTACTCACGCCGCCTTAGAGTGTGAGGCATGTCAGCTTGGGAAGCACCATCGGTCTTCTTTTCCAAGTTGTCGGAGTCGTCACAATAGTCAGTTGTTTGAGTTGTTTCATTTTGACATCTGAGGTCTTAGTCGCATTCCCGATAATCAGGGACATCGGTTCTATATGGTTGTTGTGGATGATTTTTCTAGATTATCTTGGGTTTTCTTGTTAAAGAATAAGTCCGAAGTCGGACCTGTCATTAAATCATTTCTTATTTAAATTAAGAATATTTTTCTGCAAATGTGAAGTTTATTCGCACTGCCTTGGAATTTTCCACATTACAGTTGTCTAACTTTCTCAGATCTCTTGGTATTGTTCATCAGACTTCTTGTGATTACACTTCGCAGCAGAATGGTGTTGTTGAATGCAAACACAGGCATGTTCTTGATGTCACGAGGACTCTTTTGATTCAGAGTCGAGCTCCTTATTCTTTCTAAGGTGATGCAATTCTCATTGCTTGTTACTTAGCGAACCGCATGCCTTCTATGATCCTTGGAGAAAAGGTTCTTTTCTTAATTGTGTTTCTCGAAAAGGACATATTATCCCTTACTCCCAGGATTTTTGGATCTGTGGCCTTTGTCCACAATTTTACTCCTGGTCATGACAAGCTCTCTCCAAGAGCTGTCAAATGTGTGTTCGTTGGCTATTCTCGTACCCAAAAAAGGGTATAAATGTTTTGATCCTGTAGGAAGAAAGTAATATGTGAGTGTTGATGTCACATTTTTTGAGTCTATTATGTATTTTTCTCCTACAAGTGAGAGGTTGTCTAACTCCGACTCTGAAGATGATGTTTTTGTTCCAACACTTCCGTTATCTCCACCAATACCTCCTCATGTTGAGTTACAGTCATCTCCACCACCACCTCCACCTCTGTCTACCATGGCACAGTTCCTTCCACGTTTCTACATTCGCATGTCCTCTAATCATGTGTCTTCTCCGTCATCCAGCACGTCTCAGGTATGTAATGAACACATTGTTTCTACTGATGGCACTGGTGATATGCTTGTACCACAGGATACTATACAGGAGGAGGTGATAACAGAGAATAGAGAGACCGATGACCTTGATGTACCTATTGCCTTGAGGAAGCCGCGTCGTAACTGTGCCACTTATCCTCTAGATGCTCATGTTTCCTTGGATCATCTTTAATAGGAGTACATGAGGTTTGTCATGGGACTCTCAATTGTCACTGTACCTCGTACATACCAAGAGGCCGTACAGGATAGTAGCTGGTGTCTTGCCATGGAGGAGATGGCCTCTTTGCAATCTCGTGGTACCTGGAGTGTTGTTTCTGCTCCTCCAAGTGCCTCTGTTGTAGGGTGCAAATGGATCTTACAGTGAAGCATCGGGCAGATGGCGGTGTGGATCGCTTCAAGGCAAGGCTTGTAGCACGAGGGTTCACCCAGACTTATGGGGTGGACTATCAGGATACCTTCTCACATGTGACCAAACATTCGACATTGCACATTCTTCTATCGGTTGTTGTGTCTCGGGACTGGCCTCTTTACCAACTTGATGTGACGAATGTGTTTCTATATAGAGATCTACAGGAGGAGGTATATATGCAGCAGCCGCCAAGATTTGCTGCTGAAGGGGGTCTCAGAAGGTGTGTAGGCTCCACAAAGTGATTTACGGCTTAAAGCAGAGTCCAAGCGCTTGGTACCAGAAGCTATCAGAGTTGATAGAGAACCAAGGGTTTGTGCGGTCCATTGCGGATCATTTGTTGTTTGTCCAAAGGACACAGAGAGGTACAGTTGCTATTTGTTTATGTTAATGATATTATTCTCACAGGTGATGATGATCAGGGCATTCAGGCTGCCAAGGAGTTCCTATTTCAACAATTTGTGACTAAGGATCTTGGTAGTCTTCGTTACTTCCTTCGATTAGAGTTCGCCAGGAACCGGCGTGATCTTGTGATGACCCAGAGGAAGTTCGTAATCAATCTCCTACTTGAGACAGGGATGACAGGGTGGAACTTGGAAGCCTGCTACTACCCCTATGGATCCGAGCATGAGATTATATAATGAAGACACTGAGAAAGTAGACAAGAGGAGATATAGGGAGCTTGTTGGCAAGCTTCTCTATGCTACTATCACCAGGCCAGACATATCCTTTGTTGTAAGCAAGGTGAGTCAATTCATGGAGCAGTCTAGGAAGGTTCATATGGATGCTATCTATATGATTCCAAGATATTTGAAGTCTTCACCAGATATTGGTCTTATATTCAGCAGAGGTACATCTCTTGAGGTGACAGCTTGTGCAGATGTAGAGTACACAGGATGCACCAGAGACAGGAAGTCTACTTCTGGCTTTATTATTTTTGTTGGGAGCCCACTCGTGTCATGTAAAAGCAAGAAGCAGACAATGGTTGCTAGATCCAGGGTAGAGTCTGAGTACACAGCCATGGCTCAGAGGAGCACAGAGATGATGTGAGTTAGATCGGTTTTGACTGATCTTGCAGTTGAGGTACCTTTTCTCATGCAGCTTCTATGCGACAATCAAGCAGCTCTTTTTATTGCCAATAATCATGCATTACATAAGTGGACCAAGCATGTAGAGGTGGGTTGCCACTATACCAGAGATATGATCCAAAAGGATCTCATATCCACCTCCCATGTTTCTACTGGAGATCGGACGGCTGATATATTCACCAAAGCTCTTGATAGAAATCCATTTCAGAGAGTTGTTCCAAGCTGAGCATGATAGACATATATGCTCCAGCTTGAGGGGGTGTTGAAATATTTGTATCTCTTTGTACTCATTTCTTATTTTTATTTCTTTCATGTGTCTCTGATGTAATTTACAAAGGACCTTTCTCCTGTATAAGAGAGCCCTAGGGTCTCTATAATGATAAGCTATCATATTCTTCCAACCGGAGGAATCTATTCATGCATTATTAGTTCCTCTCATCATGGAATAGCCCTCCCCTGCCCACTAAGGATGCTGATGAGGTTTTCATTCTTTGTGAAATTGCTAATGGTGTAATAATTGTATTTAATAAGACTAAAAGTGTGAACTCTTATGGTAAGAACGGTTTGGCTTCAGTTAAGGAAGGTCTAACCCTTTGTGACAAGGAGGAGGCTGGAGCAATCTCGTTGATCAACTATTGCTTAAATGCTATAGAGGATCTGAATTAGGTGGCTAAGCTCTAGGGACAAAAACAAATACAAATATATTCATATCCGTCCGTAACCGCGTTCATCGAATAGAGGATATGGATGTCATTTTCTCGTATCTAAAGAATACGAATGCGAATACAAATACAAATGTTGACATTCGCCGAATACGAATACGAATATCATAGCCTCAATTTTGACGAATACAAATGTGAATACGATGTTCAAATTTTTTAGGATACAAATACTAATATTCAATTTTTTGAAGGATATGAATATGGATACGAATACGAATATGAATACGAACATTCAAATATCGGATGATACCACTACTTACATGGTACACAAAGAAGTAACCATGGTAAGCTTTCTTTTATTATTTAGTTATATCTTTACATTTCCTTTTATTATTTAGTTATTTTTTTATGCACATATTCATTACTAAAATATTTAATATACTTTTTATATATTGGAAATTGTTATGAACCCGATCATGCTAATAGTTTTTAAGTAAATTAGAGCATGTATAATATTTGTATATTAATTCGCATTCGTTTGTCAAATATCTGTATCTGAATTATCAATATTTGTTTTGCATTCGTATTCGTATTTTGAGGATATGATTTTACATTTTACACATTCGTATGATATATGTATTCGTACTCATATCTGAATTTTAAAAAGGATAAGGATGTGGTAACGCATATATTTGTATATGTATCGGATTGTTTTCATCCCTACTAAGCCCTTGTTATGCCTGACTAAGCTTGGGACCATACTTTGAATGTTACAAAAATGTCTCTAGGTCTTTTCCAGTGCAAAGATCGAGTGATCATTTACTCATTGAGTCTTTTGTGAAGATGGAGTGATCATTTAGTCATTGGGTCTTTTGTGAATAGCTCGTATATTATACGGAATGCTTCTTTGGCGGGGTCTAGAAGAGGATAGAATCTTTGGCATTATTGTGTGGGGATTGTGGTTGGCAAAAAAGGTGATTTTTCCTTAAAGACCGTTTTTATGGAGAAAATGTAATTGCTTATTGATGAATCTACGATTCTCATTCTTTATTCTTTTATTTTAGCTTTATCTTTTAGCAGAATCACCTATAATTATATGTAAATACAATAAATTAACATTGTACACGTCCTTGTCAATATTACATAACACTTATTTTCAAAAAATAAAAGAATAAAGAGAAAAGAAAAAGGATGTATTTTGTAAATAAATAAAATATAATATATAATATATTTTTGTAAAAATACTAAAATAAAAAATACTCGTATATAATATATAGGTATATTATACATGTATATAATACATTATACTATATATAATAATTCATAAAAATAATTAAAAATCACAAAGAAATAGTTTACAAAATAATAAACATTTTTTATTCACTTTTTTATTTTAAAAGCGGTTACTATTTTATATTTAATATTCTTTTATTTTGCAAATCCTGATTTCTGATTGCTCCACGTCAGTTGTTGACCGTGGTCAACCGTCTCTCCCAGCTGACCCGACCCGACAACCTGCTTCGCCGGAGCTTTTTCTTCCCTTTTTCCCGATCCGGTCAGACGTCCATTTGCGTCGATTCGTACGTCCGAATATGCTCCTATGATCCATGATCCTCACGGATCCCTAGGTGCAACCGGATCGCGCTAGGGTTTCGCTGAATCTTCCGATCTTTCTGGACCCTAACCTTCCCCTATATAGTCTCTTCCGCCTCTCGAGCTCTGCAGCTCGTGCCTCGCGCCACCATTTCCCCTTAGCCACATCGGGGATAGTGACACCTCCTCGGAGGACCCCTTTAGAGCTCCCGTGAGCGCCTGGTTGCACCTGCTCAACTCGTGGCCAGACATCTCCGCCGCGACAAGCCTCCCGACCTTCCGCAGCTTGGTTGAGGTCACAACCTCATCGACCGCCTCACCTGAAGTTCCTGAGCACGTCAGCAACTCCAGGTACCCCCCTTTCCTCGCTTCCATTTCCCGTTTCACTTCGATTTAGCCATATCCTCCGCCGCCACTCCGCCTGCTCCGACCACCGGGTCTGGAGCTCCGTTACGCAATCCTCCCCGCACAAACTGATACACTGACTCACCCATCATCTTCTGATGCATCCTGGCCCCCTTAATCGAGCTCATCA
The DNA here is from genome assembly GCA_037367405.1 of Ottelia alismoides. Classification (NCBI taxonomy): domain Eukaryota; kingdom Viridiplantae; phylum Streptophyta; class Magnoliopsida; order Alismatales; family Hydrocharitaceae; genus Ottelia; species Ottelia alismoides. Next base: position 87,469 of record JAZKJV010007455.1, read on the forward strand.
GAGCAAGATTAAGGCTTGATCTCCCTCTCCCATGTACGTCAGAGATCGATCTACATCCCCCACTCATTTCTCCTTGTTTTCCAAGTAATAACTGGACCAGAGCAAAGCCCCCAAGTCCTGCTACCCTTTGCAGGTGTTGGTTCGCGCAAGGAGATCCATTTGGTGCCCCAGTTGGATCCCTTGGCACAGCCGGATCGTGCTAGGGTTTCGTTGAATCTTCCAATCTTTCTGGACCCTACCCTTCCCCTATATATAGTCTCTTCCGCCTCCGGAGCTCCGCAGCTCGTGCCCTGCGCCACCATTGCTCCTTAGCCACCTCTAGGATAGTGACAGCTCCTCGGAGGAGCCCTTTAAAGCTCCCGTGAGCGCCTGGTTGCACTTGCTCAGGTCGTGATAGGACATCTCCGCTGCGACAAGCCTCTCAGCCTTTTGCAGCTTGGTTGAGGCCACAACCTCGCCAACCGCCTCGCCTGAAGTTCCTGAGTACGTCAGCAACTCCAGGTACCCCCATTCCTCGCTTCCATTTCCTGTTTCACTTCGATTTAGCCCAAGGTTGCAGAAGTCGACAATCCGTACTCGATCGGTAGGGTCACTGATTAAGGATTAATCAGCAGTCGGGAGAGTAATCGGATTTAGTCGGGCATCAGTCGGTTTTGAATTTTTTATTCTTTTAAATATATAAATCAAACTTTATAACATATAGTCTCATTTATATTCATATATTTAACAGTTTTAATATTTTAAAGAGATTAAAATTTATAGCAAGAGAAGAAAAAATGAAGCAATTTAAGAACAAAATGATTGACACATAGCACGAGCAATATGTTAAGAACAAAATGTTTAGTACATATCACAAGTTGAATTTACAAATAAATTAACACAAAGCTAATCAACAAACACAAAAGGTACATAACCTAAGTTACCTAACCATCATGCAAATCAACAAGAAGTATCTAAGTTAACGAACATTTAGGGCGTAATAAATACAATTCTAACCTTATACAAGTTAACCAACATGCATCAGCAAGAATATGTGGCTGTGGGTATGGGAGTACGTGGGTGTATGCACGCGTACGTGTGTGCACACTATAAGCTATATAAGTATATATTTAGAATGGTATTTAAGAATATTTTATGAATGTATGTTTGTTATATTTTATTTCTTTTGTATATTTTTTTATTTGAATATTTTTATGAAATTAAATCATAAAGTTTTAAGTAAAATTATCTGGGATAGTAAATTAATTAGTCGATATTTTATATCTAGATGAAAAACTATAATTACAGAAGTATACAGAATTTTCTTGTAATTTTTATTTAACATTCTCAGTGTTTTTTTGTTTTTATATTTTTGATTTATTTGTGAATTATACTTATTAGCATGTAACCTTAAGTATCTTATCTTACTGTCTAACAACAAGCACTAAATCTAATCGGGTAATCGGGTTTACGGGTTGCGACTAAACCTATATCCGAAATCCCTATGCAAAAGTCGGTCGACTAGGCCGACTAATTGCCCGATAAATCAGGTCAGACCGACTATTGGTCGATTTGGCCTAGTCGAGTCGGGTACCCCTCGACTCGACTAGTCGGACGACTTTTACAACAGTGATTTAGCTTTATCCTCCGTTGCCACTCCGCCTGCTCCGACCACCGGGTCTGGAGCTCCGTTACGCAATCCTCCCCGCACAAATCGATACACCGACTCACCCATCATCTTCTGACGCAGCCTTATCCCCTTAGTCGAGCTCATCGGAGCAAGATTAAGGCCTGATCTCCCTCTCCCATGTACGCCGGAGATCGATCTCCATTCCCCACTCATTTCTCCCTGTTTTCCAAGTAATAACTGGACCGGAGCAAAGCCCCCGAGTCCTGCTACCCTTTGCAGGTGTTGGTTCGCGCAAGGAGATCCAGTTGGTGCCCCGGCTGCTCAGGCGGAGCAGCCCCAGGAGGAGCACCACCGCCCCGGCCATCCGACCGTCATCCTTCTGATCGGAGACGTTCGTTAGACACGGAGCATCCTTCTGAAGGTGTTCGACTCCTTGGAGCACCGATCCGACCACCAACTCGACACCCATCTTCGATCGAAGCTCCCCCACTACTTGTTCTTCCAGTAGGCTTCTTCGCACCCATTAGATCAGAAGGCGCTCCCCCAGATTGAATTAGAACCGTCCGACCATGCCCTTTTCCAGAGCGTCAGATCAGCTTTTGACGTGGATCTGACATGTATGCTCACATGCGATCTGAGCCGTTAAATCTACATCCTAACAGTTCATCAGAACCGCACACACGCGCCTCCACTGCAGACGTCAGATCTTTTCCAGAGACGCATCAGAGCCGTCAGTTTCCTCTTGCGCCAGTCACGTGCACCCTGGGTATATTTCCTTTCTAACCATGCATGTCTTTTATTTCGCTTTAGTCCAGTAAATAAAAAGTGTAGTTAAGAACATTTGCAGTCGGACCCCTATAGTTTCTTTATTTGCACTTTAGTCCAATCAAGTTTGAGTCACGTGCATCCCCACGTTATTATTTGGGTTATTTGCAGTATCTGCCCCGAACTTCTCTACTGTTATGAAATGAATGCTATGTTTTGATATTTGCACGTGTACTCCTGTGAACTGTAATCACGTGTTGTGCATGCCCTTTCTAGATTAATTGCATAGTTGGCCCCTGGAGTTCTATTGTATGTTATGATTAGGCCCTCAAAACTTAATTTCTTTGCGAAAAGGTCCCTGTGAATTGTTTTTGACTATTTATCTTTTATTTAATGCAATAAATATTAAATCAACCCTAAAAATTATAAAAAATGCCTATAGCTCATGCTAGCATGTATTCTTTATGGTGATTTTTGGGTGTTGATTTGCATGCATTTTATAGTATTAAAAATTCAAAACTCCTTAAAAAGTGTCCTGTTTGTCTTAGAAAAACCATAAAAATTCGAAAAAGCCTTGAAAAATTCTATAAAATTAGGGTAGGTATCTCTTATCATCCTTTAGTTTCATACCTTATAAAAACCATAAAAATCGTAAAACACTTGAAAACTTATAAAAATTCTATAAAATTGTAGAAAAATCCAAAAATAGTTATTTCAGCCTCTGTTTGTATCCATATTTTATCATAAAAATCACCCCTGGGAGTTTTGGGCATTTTAATTATTTTTAACTTGCAAATTACTCCTGGTTGTGCATTGTTTGTTCTTTTTGTCACTGTTTAATTTTTAGAAAATTGCAAAAATATTTAAAAATGTATAAAAATTATCAAAACAATATAAAACATATAAAAACCAAAAATATTTTTACTGTAATTTTCTGGTATTTTTGACCAGTTAGAAAAATACAAAAGAGTGTATGTGAGTCTTTTTATTCCTTGTGCTTCTTGTCTTATTTTGAAAATTAAAAAATGAAAAAAATTTAAAACCACTAAAAAGATTTTTATTCCTGAAATCACACTACTTAACTTCTAATTGTACTCCTTGTGTTCGACCATATTCGATATACCAGGTAAATAAAAGTAGTTAAACCGCTTACATTTGATTGTTTCATTTCTTTGTGGTTTGATTTTCTTGTTGATCGTTTCGATTGATTGAGGACAACGACATTTGATTTATTTATTCCACCTTAGTCGATCGAGATATTGTGTCGTCACTTATGCTAATGTGCCAACGGAAAGTTGGGTCATGTAATTATTTTGGCTTTTCTAAGCAATGTACCTATAATTTTTTGAGGTAATATACCTGTAAAGTTGTAAATTAATGGTGAAGTTTTTTGTGCATACACCTATACGGTGGCCTTTTTTCCTTTCAAAAGAAATCCAAGGCTTTGAAAGATAATTGGCAATAGCAGGTCCAGTAAAAACCATTGGAAGACCGGTCTCATCTACACCAAGGTGGAATCTTTATTCCATTGTTACAACATCAACAATCAAATATTGATGCCGATTTACAGCAGGAAGAAGATCTTTTGGATGATGCTTCACATTAGGTACAAATAAGGGATGACACGATCAATCAAGCTTCTTTACAGAAATACCTCAATTTGAACAATGATACCTCGATTTGAACAATGATGTGAAAGCTTCTTTTTGTAATCCTATGACACAACCTCTACCATTGGAGGAGGAAGAGCATGATGGAAAGGAGCATATGAATGTTGATTTTTTCGAGATGCAACAACAGAAGTCTCTTTCTTTTCTGGCAGGACAACAAATGATGGACCCCTTGGAGCAAAAGCAACAGGAAGAGTCACCATTGCAGCAAGAGAAACGATATAGTGGAGTTGATTCTCAACAGCAACAACCAGTTATACACTTTGGAGGGCTAAAGATAATGTGTAAAGTGAATACTAAGGCATTGGTAAACATACTAACTTCTTTTAAAGCACTCAAATGTGGTTGATGAAGAAGAGAACGGTTCTGAGGAAGGCATTAGTGAACCCTTCTTTTAAAGCAAAGTCCACTTATGTATAGTTTAGAATTTCAACTAGAAGATAGCATGCAAATTGTATCAATTAGAAAAACAAATGCCATATTACAAAAAAGAAAGGAGAAAGCACTAAGGAAATAGCAAGATAGTGATCGAAGTCCTTTATAGTTGTTTTTCTTAAAAGCCTTTCATCCATGGTTATATTGTTAGTCATGTGAGCCCGAGGCGAACTATTCCTACAATAAATGTTATTGTAAAAGTTGATTTATCAATAAAAGTTATTGATTTTTTCACTCCCTATCTGAGATTAAATGAATTAATGCATTATAAGGTCCATTCGTACAATTAGGGTTATGTACATGGCCATCTTAATGATCATACAATTGTTGATTCAACAATTGAATCATAGATGTTAGTGCTTGGATGAATATCTGAGGAGTTAGATTGGCGACTCATCAAGCACCGCCAAATGATTGTTAAGAGATGATCTCCATCCTGAGTAGGAGATGGCAATCCTTTCTTATTAGGTTGATATCTGACCGACCTCTTGATGCAAGTCCTCTGCATGGGAATGGAGATTCGGAGGTGTCGGGTTAGTTAGGTCAAGGAGTTGACTTAACGAGATCGAGATAACCAAAATCCTATATCGTATACTGTCATAATATAGGCACACATCCTCTGACCGAAGACAGATATGTTGATGTATGTCTGAGTATGTACATTTGGCAAACCAATAGGTTGATGACCTAACCAAGGTCTAACACTGGCGAGCTGGTGTGCATATGAAGGCATATGAGTAATACGATCTCTCAAAGGGATCATACAGGTGCACTTGTGAACCGAAAGACATGAACTCGTTCATAAGGTATTGGGACCGATCGAATTCCATGCATGATCGTCGTGCTTTGAAAGCATGACAAGAATTTGTAGGTATGATATATGCTTTTGGAAAGCACATAATCGATACCGACACCCAAAGACCAAGATTGAGAAACTTGATGATGAAACCCTAAAGATGACAGTGTTAAATTGATATATATCTTCGGGTTCATCATAGGTCTTCCAGTATGCAGGATGTACAGGTATTAGAAATACCTGAGGGTGATTTGATCATAAACGACTGTATAACCATGACGCTTCCATTCCGAGGGAATGATGAAACAGGTCTGGATTTTAATGACTCCTCTCAGTAGAGAAGTAATCTAATCTTGGTACAAGTGTTGGACATTGATCTGAATGAGATTCAGGTGCAATTAGAAGATTATATTTGCGGCCTTGATTTAATCAAGTATCTATGAGAGGTCCATGAGATCTAAATTTGAGATGTGATTTCAATATCCAAGTCACTATACGTGGAACGTACAATCGCCTTATCCTTGTCTCCAAGCATCTGCAGAGAAAGCGCATTATTCTTGAATGAGTTCAAGAATAATTCCATTGTTGAATTATATCTAAGCATTGAGAAATGTATAATTAATTGTGATTTAATTATCAAGAATAATGTGAATTTGATTCATATTATTTGAATACATGAGAATGATAATCTAATATAATTAAATGTGATTTAATTATTATTATGGATATGAATAATGTGGATAGCACTATCTAAATTATTCATAATATATTATAAATGTGATTTATAATGTATTAGAGAGAGACGATTTATATTTATTAATTTATTATTGGTGTGAATTGAATTCACATTTGATAATTAATTAAAAATATAAATCACATTTTATTTTGGGTTGTGAATTTGATTCACAAATTTCCAATGGCAAGATTGCAATATTTACAAAATAATTATGAATTATTTTTGTAAAATAATTTACAACAAGTGTTGTAAATATTGGAGATTTCCAAAGAATAATGTGATCCCATGAGATTACATGAGATTGCACCTCGTTCACTCTATTCCATGGAAGGATGTAATCCCCATTCCATTATCTCCATATTTGATTGATTTAATTTTAAGATTAATTTATATTGATTTATCAATATATGTTTAATCTAAATTAAATTAATTTTTGTGTTTTTACAGCAAAATCTTGGCCATTGAAAGAAGCACAAATCAATCTCATCCATTGATTTTGCGTAGTCTATAAATTGTGATCCATGGACTCCCAAAGTACTATATAAGAAGAGGCAGCCCTTACTCTTCAAGTTACAACAACAATTGCAACATCAAGCTCTCTCTCTTCTTTCATTCTCACGCCTACTCTCTCCCCCTCTCTCTGTTTGGGTGGCCATCCATCCAAACCTAGAGAGAATATCACCGTCGTCGTCGGATCGTCGTTGTGCCGTCGCTTCAACTGCCCTAGGTTCTCCATCTTCTTTGGTACACTTCGCTCACGAAGAAGACATTCGATCTCATGCGACGAAATCAAAAGTTCTTTTGCTTGGATCAACTATTTGGATTGCGAGAAGAATGTGATTCATCTCCACGCTCGCAAGCGTCTCCTCCGACAAATCGGACTTGAGACAGGATGTCTCTTCTCTTAGAGACTCAGTCATAACCACGCTACAAGAGGTATTCTTTTCTCTATTATGTGGTTTAGATGAAACGATCCGAGAAGCGTTCTTGGATCATGTGGTTTCATCGTTTAAAATTTTTAAATTCCACTGCACCGAGCAACTAGTGCGACTAGTCGCTATCAATCGTATATGATGCAATCATCACACTTCCGTGATGCGCTTAAGGGCTCTTCCATATCCTTCATATACAAAGGCCATGTTGGCCATATATACTTGTAAAGGCTATGGGCCTATTATGTGCTTCACAGACATCTTTTTGGATGAAGTAGAAGGGGTTACCTGAACCCCATAAATATCCGAGCTTTCGATTAAAAAAGATTTTGAATTTTACATTTTACAATATAACAAAGCATAGGCCGAGTACCAACTCAAAGTCGACAGAATATACCCCAATCCTTAGCCAAATAATCAAAACGTCGAATCCGTGTGGCCTCATCATGATTGCAAATGTGAACCTACCAAAACCAAGCTTCGTCCTAAGTTAAATGGGATTGTCCACATGAATCAATGCCTCCAAAACTAAGTACAATGGACAATACCCAAGATGAGATGGAGATAGGACCCCTTCTAAATGATTCTCCATCTTCTCACAAATACAATGCAAAGAAAAATAATTCAGATCTAAGCCTCTTTATATATCATACTACGTCCACATCCATGCTGGCCTCGTTTTTACTACACGCATCCCATGAGTATAGCTACAAAACAACTAACAACCCTACAATCAGTGGCATATACCCCAGGCTGTTCTAATTGCTTCTCTACAGTAATACGCATTCCACTTTCAAATAGATGTGTGTAATTCTCCTGTGTCAGATAGTTTACATGCAGCTACGAATGAGTAGTAAAAGTCAACTAGCGACGAAAGAAATAGTCCAAGAATTACATGAATATAACAAGAAATAAGCAACCTCGTCCCACCTGTAACCGAGCTCCGACAACCTCTGCGAACACCAGAGGAAATGACGGCTCTCGTCGTCCGCCACGCGGGCAAAGTCCGAGAAGAACTCATCCCCCAGAACCTTCCGGAAAGACGAGAACCTCACCACGGTATCCCACGCAAGATCCATCGCGTTGAGCTCCACGTGCGCCAGCCCGTGGAGCATGTACGCATTTAACGGCAAACCGGAGTGCTTCACCGGGGGAACCTCCTTGGGCGTTACCTTTTCAAGAAGAACCCACAGTTAACAAAGCTGTTCGACGAAATGCCGCAGAAAACCAAATAGGAAGGAAAGAAAGAAACGGACGAGAGGTGGGACGGGGGGCCTCGCGGGGCGGGAGGGGGGCTGGGAGAGGCCGACGGGGAGGTCGTGAAGGCGGAGGGAGGAGAAGGCCGAGTGGGTGAGGGCGGATTTGGTGAGGGGGTCGGGGGTGGAGAGGACGAGAGAGCCCCACTCGGCGAGGGAGGAGGGAGGGGAAGAGAGGTGAGGTGACGACGGGGGGAGGGGAAGGGGACCGTCGGTGCCCCATGCGCGGTCTTCGTTGAGAGGGGCATCTCGCCACCTCTGGAACCCCGACCAGTGGCGGGAGGACGAGGACAGGGCATTCCGCGCGGCAGAGAGCGGAGGGCTTGCGGCGGCGCGGATTGGTAAGCTGAGCATTTGGGTTCTTCTGCTCTTCCTGCTGGGAGACGCACGAAATCTCATTTAAGTTTTGTTGGTTCAACCCTTAAAAATCAACCTCAAAGATTGAATCTTTGTATCTATCACATACATTTAGTAAAAATCTGATATCATTTGTTATTTTATTTTAATGGTCAAACGTGTGGTCAACATTTAAGCAATTTAAATTTTATTTAAAATAGTTAAATCTTTGACTATTAAGATAAAATAGTAAATGATATCGGATTTTTACGAAATTTGGTAGATATATAGAGAATTAATCAAAGATTCAATCTATGTGGTTGGATTTTTCATACAGCTTCTCTGTTGTAACTTGGGTTACAGAATAGTATCCCTTCTCTCCAGAACAATAGTTTCTTGTTTGTTGGGTTAAACGTGTGCCCTTCAGAGTTTCTTTAATGGCATTTACACCCTTAATCTCTTTGCAATAGTATGTATGCCCTTATATTCTTCTAAAACAATGCTCTTCTATTGGCATTAAACAGTGTTATGCACAACCGAAATGAAAGAGCGCTATTATGAATTTTATATGAATACAGGGTCACAAGTGCAATTGCACAAAAGGTAGGAGTGTTAAGTGTTATTGGGCAAACTCAAAATGACACGCGTAAAAACCTATTTTTCCTCATGATTCCATTCTTTTTGTATTTTGCGTGATGTATTTATTATTTGTGCGTTGTTATTGAGAAAGTAAAAGAACATGCTAATTATTCTGGAATAGGTGTGTGAATGAAGCACACACTTAAATGGTCCACTCAAAAGACACTCAAAAGACTATGGTTCAAGTCCACCATTGTAATGATTGCATTAGGTAGTCAACGACCAGCATAAAAAGTAGTCGAATCTTTCAACATGGATTTGAGCAAGAATCCATGTAGACGACCCTACTTGTAGTGGGAGAAAGCTTTTCCATTTAAGTAGTGTGAATGGAAGATATAACAAGAAAAGTAAATATTACAAAAATTATTCCAAAATAAAAATGTAATGGTTTTCTAAGAATATAAAAAATCTATATTAAATAGAGAAAATCTAAAATATTTTATCTTATCTCCAAGTGAACACATCATAAACTTTATGCACCGGCAAAATTTATAAATGTAAAAAACTTGATGGATGTGAGTTTATATTTGTTTTCTTTCTTGATTATATAACACCTTTTTTTAATTGTAACAAAATCAAGGAGTAATTACTTGAGTTGAAACTTAAATACTTTCGAAGAGTAAAAATAAAGAGTAATTTATATATAGGACCTCGAACTCTTCGTGATATTATCTTGGTCTCCAAACTTATAAATGTAATATTCAAGTCTCAAACTACTTTAAAAGGTAACAATATGGTCCCTCTCTTGTCCTCCACAGTCAAATTCACACAATGTCGTTTGACCATCGAGGGACCACATTGTTAACTTTAAAATACTTTGGACTTGAATCATTTTTAAGTTTTTTAGGAAAAATATGTGTGTATTGTATTGATATCATATAGAAATTTTGAGAACTTTCATATAGATTACTTGATAATAAATTATAGTCACTGAGTGAAATATAATTCATTTTCTGCAAAACATATATGACAAGAGGTATTTGGATATTTCTTCAACTACCAGTTTTCAAATAAAAATGTTTTAGAAAGGATGTATACTGTGAGAGGAAAATTTCCTATATCAGGAATAAATTTTATTCTCTTTTGCAATAGAAATAATGGTTTTACTTAGCATTTGAAAGGAACACGTTTTACCATAGACCATGACATAATGAATTATGACGGAGTGGAAATTTAGGAATCAACCACATTTGTTCTAATTTAATGATATCAAGTGTATTTCTAAATAACTATAAAAACAAAAAAATCATCAATTTTATCTAAATTCTCACTGAGGGGGTGTTCATTACTGATATATGAAATGACACATGTAGCTTATTACAATTAAATAGCAGAAATACAAACAATGTGCTATTGTCTTTCCTAAATAGAGATTACATGATAGAAGACAAGGATTTGTTACACTTTAAATGAAACCGTACTCTAGGAGCTTATTTAGGTGCAAGTTTAAGTTAAGTTGAAATATGCTATGTTCTAAGGAACGGTAAGATGGTTAGTATTTTGTGAACAACAGGTGTTTGAGTAGCTAGGACATTTGGAATGACAAATGTGTGTGTCATGATATTGTTAGTATCATGTTGATTAAATCGTCATTAATATTTTGATATTGTTTTTTGTTTGAAGGTGGTTAGAAATACCAGAGTTAAGATGACATGAAACTCCACATCATTAAATCTAACACGGGAATGTGTGGGTAAATATGGTGAAGCCTAGATACAAGCATGGGTTGCATCGAGTAGTCGATATAACTATGCAACCAAAAAAATCCTAATATATTATCCAAACAAGTTAGGAATGTAATATTTGACTATTTCAATCGGTTCATTTTATCTACGATTTGATGACAAACTTTATTATCCTTTACTCTAAGAATCCCTCCAAATTGATATTGTTGGGAATAGAGGTGATACCACCTTTACTATTATTAAACTTAATAGAAACGAGCCACCAGATGCACAATCAACCACCACAGAAGCATGTGAACAAGAAGACACCACAATATAATGATGATCGATCACCTCTTGCAACCATCAGAGAAGAAAATCATTAAAAGAAGAATGAGTACAACTCTCTTTGTTCCATCGCTCTTGCCTTCTCTTCTCTCTCTCTCTCTCGATAATATTGTTGCCTCCCTTATGCGTGTTATTGTATGCAACCACCCACCTTCCATTGTATAGATCAAAATAAAATCTTTTATTGATTCTCAAAGTCAATCTCAATCAATCAAGCCAATCAATTAATATATAATCAAACTCCATCAAGATTCCAATGTAATTTGATTATCAAATCTCCCTTAAGGATTGCATGGAATCCAATTCAACCTTATTAGGATGTAATTTATCCAATCTTCGTAATGTCCCCTCTTGAGTTGAATTCCATTATGATCTTCACATCACCCTAATTCTACAGTCGACAGTCCTCAATATTTGCAAGCTAATCTTTCAAGTTGTTACAACCTCTGATTAGTGCACCAATTACTAGGTGCCCTCTACATGCCTCTTCTCATGCATGTCTCGACAACTTAGTGTCGTGTATTCTGATGCAACACCTCACATATTTCGCTACTAGAAAGTGTGTCATCATCTTTCTGGTAAAAGTGATCAGCATTGGCTTCTCCTTCTTGTGCGCTTCTATAGAAGAGACGCCGATAACCTGCTACTCTAATCTCACTACAAAAAAAGACGATTTGGCGAGCACATAAGGGGGAGGATTGGGCGAGCACATGTCCTCGTCACATATGGGCGAGCACGTTGCGAGCACATGTGCTCGCCTACTACCTCGCTCACTTGAATTTCATACGTGGATTTAAGTAGTGCGAGGAAATTTGATGGTGAGCACATTGGCGAGCACTTTGGAGAGCACATGTGCTCGCCCACTTCCTGGCCCAGTTGAATTTCATGCGCGATTTTAAGTGGTGCGGGAAAATTGGGTGGCGAGCACATTAGAGAGCACTTTGGAGAGCACATGTGCTCGCCCACATCTACTAAACAGAACGTTATTAGCATTCCCTTTCATTCATTCTTAACGAAACCAACCCTAAAAACTCTCCTCCGGCGATCTTTGATCAGCGCCCCTTGCCTCCATCGACCATCATTTTCCAGCTCCATGCACTCCTTCTTCCATCATGTATTTCGAGTAATCCTCTCTTGCTTATTTTGATTTTAGTTACGTAATATGGATATATTCATTGTTTTAAGATGTACATTTTTTTAGAACATCATACATTGTTATTAGAATTTATTACTTGTTGATTGTATATCAATGATTAGATTGATGTTTAATAGATGTTAGAATCGATTTTGTTAGGCTATTCTATGTGCAAATCAACACATATGCAAGGTGTATGATGAAATGCCTAAACCACTGCCATTAGAAACTACATTGTTGTTTGAATTCGTCAACTTGTACATTGGATAGTATACCATTAGATTGTCTTAGATTAGATGTTAGAAGGGATTTTGTTAAGTTATTTTGTATGCAAATCAACTTGTATGCAAGGTGTATGATAAAATGTCGATGAAAAAATTGAGAAATTGCGTTGTATTATGTGATGTGATGACTTATATGTATGACTAAATGTCTATATTTTCTTACTTTTTTGCTATTATATAATAATGTCTTAACTTTATATGTAATTTTGGGATTTAAGTATGTGTTTGTGTCGGTGGGTATGTGTTAGTATATATGTATGTGTGTGTTCGTATGCATAGAGAGTGTGTGTGGGTGTATGTGTGTGTATCAGAGAATGTAAAGTGTATTAGTGTAGTGTTATTTTTTGTAATATTTGTTCTTCTAATTATGTATGCGTGGGTATGAGAGACAGTTGGGGAGCGAGATTATTTATGTGAATTGTATGTGTATGTGTGTTATGTGCGTGTCTTAGGGCCCGTTTGGTTGTAGGGTTGGGCAGGGTTGGCCCAACCCTGGTTACTATTCACAAGGGTACTTCCTCCTCACAGATTACTATTCACCCAGCCCAACCCAATCCTGCCCAACCCTGCAACCAAACGGGCAGTTAGGGAGTGCATTACTGTAATGTGTGTCAAAGAGAAAGTGCATGTATGTTAGAGTATGTGTTAGAGTGTATTTGTATAACGAGTGTGTAATAGAGTGTACGCTTGTGTCTATTTAGGTGTGTGTTGGACTGTAGACTTGTGAGAGACAGGGTATACTTCTTAAATGTGTTACATTTATTTTAGTGTTATAATATTTATTTCTGATGTGTCAATAAAAATACCTTTAGTTTATAATATTTTTGATGACATATAAAATTTTCTACATATGGAAGGCTATCATGGATATAAGTTTAAATATAGCTTTTGATCTTACACTTTCTTATTACTTTGTATATGAACGTGTTCGTGATGATGCTAAGATATTATCGTATTTTTTTTCATATTTTGGATATAGTAGGAAAAAGCTTCCAGTAGAGTGGGTAACACTTTATCTTATAGCAAAAACATCTTTATCTTTAGTTTATTAATATTAGTACAGAGATTAATCCTTTATACTTGAATGCATGCTTACAAACACAATGTAGATTCGTTTTCCATACGTGAAATCCCCATGTCACTAGGTATGCTCAATTAAATATTATCCTCCTACTTCTATCCATGTATATTCAAAGTTCTACTATTTAAATTAAAATTTTTGGTTAAGTGATTAGACAAAAGTTAAGATCTATATAAAATATGATGATATAATTTGAAGAATTGTGTATGATAAGATCTTCGGGTTAGTGCATGTGATGAGTTTTTTATTGTTTACAAGGTTATTTATCGAAGATGCACTTCACTAAGCAAACGAGGTTAGTGCATGTGATGAGTTATTTCAATTATTATCATTCATACTTTATCTTTATGTATTTGCATTCATGATTTTGCAAAATGATTTATTGAGTACTTTCATGTTCAGATGTGTTATTCTTTTTATTGTTGAAACAATATTCACTTCCAATTTATTCAGAATTACGTGATTTTCAGGTCCTTACAGATGAACATGATCACGAGTATAAACATGATTGTTTTTTAAAGAGTATAAATATGATTATGAGGATGCCCATATATTATCTTATTTGTTCATATTTTGGATATAGCAGGAGGAAGCTCCAAGTGGGTAACACTTTATTTTCTTGTAAAAGCATCTCGATCTTTAGTTTTTTAAATAGTTCCATAGAGATTATTTCTTTGTAGTTGAATGCATGCTTACACACTAAATGTATACTCATGTTGCAAATAACCAACTCTTGTGTCATTAGGTATGGTAAGTTAAATATTATCCTCCTACTTTTATCCATGTTCATTCAAGTTTCAAACTTTAATTAAATTTTATTGTGAAGTGATTTAGTTATATGTTAGGATCGACCTAAAAAATGATAGAACCTAATTTGAAGAGTTGTTTATGGTAAGAGATCATTTATGTGTTTTTATTTGTGAATATATGATCTAGATGCCTTTCATATGCTATAATGGTTACATCAACAAATATTGCAAAAGAGGATACTGCCTTGGACGAGCTAGAATCTCGAGCATATGTATGTATATGTCAATAGATGTCTTAAAGTGGTATTTTTAAAGATATAATAGATCATATTTACTTTTAGCAGTATCCATTTATATTTGTTCTTCATGAGTCAATATTCTTTTTTTAAATAGTAAATGGAATTGTAGTTTAGAAGTGTTGTTCTTTTTATTGTTAAAAAGCATGCCCACTTCCAATTTCTTTGAAATTATAGGGATTTCGGCTCATGCAGATGAACATGATCATGAGTATGAACATAATTGTAAGGATGCAGAAGGACAACCCCTACTTCATTAGGCATGAGCCGTTAAATTTTATCATCTTTCTTTGATACATGCACGTGGAACTTTAAACTATTAATTTAATTTTATTGTGAATCGATTAGGTACATTGTATGATCGATTTAAAATATGATAGAAAGAAGATAAGGAGGATGCACTTCACTAAGTAGACAACGTTAGTGCATGCAACACTTTTTCTCTATTGTATCATCATTTATACTTTGTCTTCATGTATTACTTTCATGATTTGCAAGATGATTAAATAAGTACCTAAATGTTTGGATGTGTAATTTTTTTATTGTTGAAAAGTATATTCACTTTCAGTTTCTTCAGAATTACGGGGATTCAGATCCATATAAATGAACATGATCGTGAGTATGAACGTGATTATGAGGATGTAGAAGGCCAACCTTGACATGATTCGGTATGCTTAACTAAATTTTATAATCATGCTTTGGTACATGTTTATTCAAGTTTCAAACTAATAATTTAATTTCATTTTGAGTATACTAAGTATAAGGTATGATTTGCATAAAATATGATAGGAAGAAGATAAGGAGGACGCACGTCACAAAGTAGATGAAGTTAGTACATGTGTATCTATGTACGTGCTAGAGTGTTAACATGTGTATGCTAGTGTATGTACCTGTCTATGTATTACATTGTGTAAGCGTGTTCTACAATTTATTTGTTTTATATTGTGAAAGAGAGGATGCGTTTTATGTGTGTGTTTTTCTTAGGTTCATGTGCGTTTGAGTGTGCTTATGTTTATGCTAGTGCATGTGCGTATGCGTGTGTGGATGTGGGTGTGTGAATGCAGTGTTAGTATGGTGTTATGTTGTTAGCCTGTATATTTGTGCACTATAGTAAGCACATGAATATGTATATGTTATGCATGAGTGTGTGTATTCAATGAGGACGGGATCTCAAACATGGTATTTAATAGAAGGAAAGAACTCTAACTAGATATTTAATATGTTTGCATATGATAATAATAGATGAAACATGTTCTACGGGACTCTCAAAACCCGTAGAACCTCTCTCTCTCTCTCTCTCTCTCTCTCTCTATATATATATATATATATATATATTTCTCCAGAGTTGGCGAGCACAAGTCCTAGCTACGTGCTAGCTAAGATAGGACTTGGAGAGCACTTAGCTAGCACTTTTTTCGAGCACATGTGCTCTCCCATTCAGTTGGTGAGCACTTGGAGAACACATGTACTCGCCAATATATGCTAGCGAGTAGAGTAATAACGAGCAAAATGTTAGCTAGAGCATGTGCTCGCCAAGTAATTTGGCGAGCACTTAGAGAGCACTTAGAGAGGACATTTGTGCTAGCCAAATGCGCTTTTTCTTGTAGTGTCTCATATCGCTCATCATCAGAATACCTAGAGCTCCATCACCAGTCACGATCATTCCCTCGAGCATGTACACCATGTTTGGCATCCTTATTATTCACATCACCATGTGTGTTCGCGAACTCCTGCCAACCACTACTAATAGAAAACCTTCGATGACTCTAGTCGACTTCTCCAAGCAACCATCGTTGAACTATTTCTTATGAATTCACACCCACTATGTTGTGTCCTCTCAATGATGTTGAACCTCGCTATGATGTTGCCGTTAAGCTTCACTTTTACTTGCTTCGGTATACCCTATTGATGGTGTTGGACCTATATTTGACCCATTGTGTTGTGTCCTTTTAATAACGTTAAACTTGACTCTGATGTTAGTTGTTGGGAACAAAAGCCCATTTCCTCTACTTTGATACTACTTGATGGAAACAGACCATCGAATGTGCAATCAATCACTACCATAGAAACATGTGAAGAAGAAGACACGACACGATGGCGATCGATCACCTCTCACAACAAATGGAGTAGAAATGTTCACTACTAAAAAGAGCAACTACAATTCTCCCACTCCCCTGCTCTCTCTCTCTCTCTGGATTACATTATTGCATAATCATGTGGTTGCAATGGCATGTCATCATTCGCCATCTTTTGTAGGCCCAAATATAACCATATATTGATTATCACAATCAATTTCAATTAATCAAGATCCAATCAAATTCTATTGAAATCCGAATGAGATGTGATAATCAAATCTCCTTCAAGGATTACATGGTATCCAACTCTACCATATTATAATGTGATTATTCCATCTTAGGAATGCCACCATTGAGTTGAATTCCATTATGATATTTACATCACCTTGATTTTCACTACAAGAAAAAAAGAGCATTTAGACATGACATGTTGGTGATTACATGTTCTCGCTAGCCAGTTGAGGAGGAATTAACAAGCATTATCATCGTCAACTTTTCCAGACCAAAATTTAGATGATCGTGAAATATGGCTCCTCTTGGAAGTATGGTGAGGACATGGGGATGACTTGGTGAGGATACACGTGTCATCGCCATCTCTACTAAATAAGATCAAAATAGTCCCTTGATGAATCCACGATTCATCGCCTTTATTCTTTTATTTCAGCTTCATTTCCTTAGTCAAACACTTGTAAATACCCACTAATTTCATGAAAAAATCATTTTACATGTATTTGTTAAATATGCATTTTTAACACTTTTTATACTTAAATAAAAGAATAAAAAAGAAAAGAAAAAGAAAAGAAAAATAAAGGATGTATTTATGTAATAAATGCAGGCTGGTCCGAATCTCGAGAGAAGGTCAAGACTTGACCTGATCGACCAGGAATAAAGTAGGAGGAGATAGGGTCATTAATCTAAAATTTTAAAAAATCATTTGTAAATATTTTCCCCATATATTTGTACAAAACTTATACTATTTTCTTTGTACATAAATTGGCTTCAAATTAAATATTTTTGTAAACAAAAGTTGTAAATAAAAATATTTTATAAATAACAAAAATAATTGTAAAATAAATTAATGTACATATTACAAATAATCACACTCAGAAAAAGCCATAAAGTGATAACTGAAAGACTAATTCCGGCTACATATGAACTCAAATTGAAACAAACTCACTTCCATTGTGCTCTAAATTAAATTATCTTTCAAATAGATATGATTTCATATTTTTGGAGTTACGGTTGAAAAGTTGATTTTCTGGAGTGGTTTGTGCAGTTTTACCTTTTATTGTATATATATTTATTCATATTTATTTTTTATACATAATGGTCATAATTGTAAATATTATCTTCATTATTAAAATAAAAAAATATAAATAATAAAATTAAAAAAGTTATTTAAAAAAATTATTTCCTTATTTGTGCATGTGTATATTGTATTATATGTACATAATATTTGTATATAACTAATTTCCTTACATATAAATCACAAAAAAGTAAATATCTAATATTAATTAATTAAATTAAATTAATTACTAAATTTGGATTTAACTATTTAGTTATTTAATTTATTTATTATTTAATTTGAAAACATACCTGGTATATAAAGATATGATTCTATACCTTAAATAGCTACCATTAAGGTGGCCAATTTTTTTATAAATTTATTTCTTTATTTATTTATTTTAATTAATTTCAAAATTCATTTTTAATTAATTTATTTATTTATTTTATTAGTTCCACCACTAAACACCTTCCTCTTTTGTACATCTTTCTTTTAATATTTTTCTTCTCTTTTAATGGGGCTCCTCCTCCATCTTTCACAATTTGATCAATCTTTGGTGGAGAGGATCCCGATCTCCGAGAGCAATCTTGTCAAAGAAGGGTGCCCATCCTCCGAGCCGTCCAGTGACAGCGAGTCGGCCCTGAGGCCATCACGACGTATCCGATCCTGAGGTGAGATCCAATTTAATTTTCTATCGTCCGTTTAGATTAGTTCTAGGTGTAGTTTGTAGTGTTAAATCTCAGGTAAATTTCCACCACAACTCGATTCTGCATCCGATCCGATCACCACATTCATCTTCGTTATCCCTCCATTTTCATTTCTATCTCACGCAATCTTCCACCTCCAGTCACGCACAGTGATCGAAGATCCACGTCCATCTTTCATATTACTGGATCCACACTCGCTCATGTATCCTATTTTGTTTATAAATAAAATAAAAAATTACATATAGTTGTTTTTATGCCTACATTTGTTTTGCAGGAAAATTAAAAAATTTAAAAAATATTTTTTTATTATGTTTCTACTTACAGTTTTGTTTAAAAAAATAAAAAAATTATCCAGCGAAAGACGACATCGCCCTAGCCACTAGCAGTGTCGCCCGCATCGCTGATCTTCTAGATCTGTTCAAGCCAGTGATGCCCAGCCAGCCGCACCGCCCTCGAGATTTGGGCTTTCCTCTGTGGTGCCTCTACAACATCCACCAGTGGCCTCTACCGCAAGGCCCCGCGCAAGGGCCCATCGCCACACACAGCTCGATTCACGGCCCCCACCGCGAGCGCCGACCCTCGCAAGCCGGCCCGCGGCTGCATCGCCCGTCCAACCTTCCACCAGAGCCTCCCTGTCGACCAGGACCTCATCGCGCTAGTCGCGCGAAGCCCACGCCTCCACCTCCGCCGTACTTGCGACCCCCCGTCGCCGCCACCGAAGCCCTCCGACCGCCGAACCTCCAGAAGCAGCGGCGGCAGTGCCCATTTTAAAAGAAGATAAGAGGGGTGGTCGACCTCTTTCTCCTTTTTAGTGTGGGTGAGGAATATTAACCCTAAGGGTTTTGAACTAAAATATTGGGAAAATTGCGTAGACACTCTTGGTATTATCAAAAATTGCAAAAAATACCCTGCAGCCAGAGTCAATCGCGTGCGTAGCACGTGTATCTGAGTAATTTGCATTTTTCTTCTCGAATTTATGTATGTTATATTTTCCATTCTAGAACAATAATTGCATCTCAGTCCCTGTAAATTCCAGACCTTCAATTGCATGCTCTTCTTAATGAAATAAATGTTATTTATGCTCCGAAAATTTTACAAAAAATTGTGTGGACTCTTGTAGGTGCTCTCCATTGTACATAAATTTAATTACATTTTATTTCTATCTGATATTTTTTAAAAAATAAAAACAATGTCTTTTTCTCTTCCCGAACTTAGAAAAATCATAAAAATCTGAAAATTTGTCTAAAAATCCAAAAATATTACTGTAGGTGTATTTTATTCTCCTTTAATTTCTATCCAAATTTCGTGTAATCATTTATAAAAACCAAAAAATTGCAAAAAATGTAAAAATCTTAGAAAAATCATATAAAATTGTAGTAAAAACAAAAAATTCTGATTTCAGTCTCTCTTTGTAGATATTTAATTATACTTATACTTAAAAAATTCAAGAGTCTTAGGTACTTAAAATATTTTTAAGTTGCAAAACACTCTTGGTTTTGCACTGTTTACTTTTATTGCTACTGTTTGATTTTTAAAAAATCACAAAAACATCAAAATTTTGAAAAAATTACCAAAAATATTTTAAAACATGTAAAATCCAAAAATATATTTTCTATAATTTTTTGAACATTTTTGGATATTTTGAAAAATACAAAAAGATTATGGTGATGTGTATATTTTATTCCCTTGTGATTTGTTCCTCATTTAAAAATAAAAATTGAAAAATAAAAAAAACATTAAAAATTTTATCTTTGAAATTTGACTGCTAAGTTTAAATCATGCTCCTTGTGTTCGACCCTGATCGCTATACCAGGTAAATTGAATAGCAAAGACCGCTTGCTTTTCATTGTTTGATTTCTCTTAAGTGGTTTATACATATTTTTTTCTAATTGACCGAATCAATTGGTTGAGAACAACAACCATTGCATATTTAGTCCATCTCGACCGTATCCGTTTCTGCGTCATAGGAATGGTGCCATTGCAATTTTTTTCCATTTTTTTTCAAAAACACTCCTAGGGTTCTTTTCTTGGATCCCTTCGTTTCTTCTCCAACAAACATGAAGGGGGTGATGGCGATCTGGCGGAACTGGGCGGTGGAGGCGAGCGCACACCGCGCGGCTGCGACACGCGTGGAGGGCTGCACAGCGCTCGGCGGAGGTGCCGCTGGGAGCAACTGTGTGTGCAAATCGGGCAGCAGGCCTGGCGTTGGTGGTTAAGCCTGCCCGCAGTGGGATGCGCCAAGCTGTGGTGGAGAGGCTTCAAGCGGCGCGCCTCGTGTGGGGTCGATCTGGATGGTGGTCGCGCCTCGCGCGGGCTGGCACGAGCCGGGGATAGGTGGTGGACACCGCGGTGGCGCAGCTCCGATGGTGGAGGGAGGCGCCAGGTGGTGGGAGGCGGGTGCGACCGCCTGAACGTTGCGGCGGAGGGTTGGGGCGTCGAAGGCGCGGGAGCACCGTGCGCTCGAGGGTCGGCGATGGTCTGGCGGAGGGCCCAAGCGTTCGGCGGAGGGGCTGGTCTTCGGCGGCAGGGGTCGGCGACACTCGTGCAGCTTGGGCGCTGGCGACCTGCTGATTTTTTTGTTTTTTTTCTTTTTATAAACTGTGAATAGGAATAATATTTTTTTATTTTTTAACAGGAACTATGAACATAAGTAATAATTTCTTTTATTTCTTTTATTTATTTTTAGTTTTCCTACAAAACAAATGTTAGGCATAAAAAAACTATATGTAATTTATTTATTTATTTTATTTATAAACAAAATAGGATACATGAGCGAGTGCGGATCTAGTAATATGGAAAACGGACCTGGATCTCCGATCACCATGCGTCACAGGAGGTGGAAGACTGCGTGAGATAGAAATGGAAATGGAGGGATTGCAAAGATAAATGTGGTGATCGGATGCAGAATCGAGTTGTGGTGGAAATTTACCTGAGATTTAACACTACAAACTACACCTAAAACTAATCTAAATGAAATATAGAAAATAAAATTGGATCTCACCTCAGGATATGATACGTCGTTATGGCCTCAACGAGGGCCGACTCACTGTCACCGGACGGCTCGGAGGCTGGGCACCCTTTTTCGATAAGATTGCTCTCAGAGATCGGGCTCCTCTCCACCAAAGATTAATCAAATTGTGAAAGAGAGAGGAGGAGCACCATAAAAAGAGAAGAAAAATATAAAAGGAAAGGATGTATAAAAGAGGAAGGTGTTTAGTGGTGGAACTGATAAAATTAGATAATTAATTAATTAAAAACAAATTTCGAAATTAATCAAAATAAATAAATAAATAAATTTACAAAAATTAATTAGCCACCTTAATAGTGGCTATTTAAGGTATATAATAATATCTTTATATACAAGGTATGTTTTCAAATTAAATAATAAATTAATTAAATAACTAAATAATTAAATCCAAATTTTGCAATTAAATTAATTTAATTAAGTATTGTTAGATATTTACTTTTTTGGTGATTTATATGTAAGGAAATTAATTGTATACAAATATTATGTACATATAATACAATATACACATGTACAAATAAGGAAATAATTTTTTTAGTTTTTTTATTTTATTATTTATATTTTGATTTTAGTAATGAAGATAATATTTATAATTATGTACATTATGTATAAAAAATAAATATGAATAAATATATATACAATAAATGGTAAAAACTGCAAAAACCACCACAGAAAGTCGACTTTTCAACCATAAATCCAAAAATTATGAAATCACGGCCAATTGAAAGATAATTTAATTTAGAGCACAATGGATGTAAGTTTATTTCAATTTGAGTTCGTATGGAGACGGAATTGGTCTTTCAATTATCACTTTATGACTTTTTCTAAGTGTGATTATTTGTAATATGTACATTATTTTATTTTGCAATTATTTTTATTATTTACAAAATATTTTTGTTTACAACTTTTGTGTACAAAAATATTTAATTTGAAGTAAATTTATTTACAAATAAAATAGTTTAAGTTTTGTACAAATATATAGGGAAAAATATTTACAAATGATTTTTTTGATTTTTAGATTAAAGACCCTATCTCTCCCTACTTTATTCTTGGTCGATCAGGTTAAGTCTTGACCTTCTCTCGGGGTTCGGGTCAGTCTGTATTTATTACATAAATACATCTTTTATTTTTCTTTTTTATTCTTTTTTAAGTATAAAAAGTGTTAAGAATGCATATTTAACAAATGCATGCAAAATGGTAATTTCTTAAAATTAGTGTGTATTTACAAGTGTTTGACTAAAGAAATGAAGTTAAAATAAAAGAATAAAGATGATGAATCGTGGATTCATCATTTCCCTATACTTTACCTTTGCTAGTCCCTTAGCAAACACTTATTTGGAAAATAAGTGAAAACAAAAATAAAGAAAAGAAAAAGGAAAGAAGTTAGAATAATGTTGACTTTTAAACTTATCTTCATAAAATTGTAGTATGGAGCTTTGTCGGACCTTTGGATTATTAGTGTGTCGGAACCTTAATGGGAAATGGTTTTAAAACCTAACAGCCTCTTAGTTCCACAAGACTCCTATTCAGGTCTCCTCAACAGTCAGGTCAGAATAAGTCTACAAACACAAATTCTTATGACTATGAATCTTTACTTGTACGGTGTAAGTGAAATATAGATCCTCATCTCAAAAGTAGCAAAGAAACAACCTCTCTCAACAAGGTAACTCTAGTCCCCCGGTCTAGCAACTCTTTCCTCGAGGAGCGGGGATATTCCTTTCTAAGTTCAAGTACAACCAGCTTAAGAAGAGGGGATGGAGAAAAGAATGGACGATAACCGGTATAGCTACCTATCCCTGGATGCATGACCAGTGTAGCCAAGTCATCCGTTGCAAGCTTACAAACATTTGACTTTGAAGCTCTTATTCTTTTTTTTCACTTGTATATTCACTCCGGCATACATTTTACTTTTCAATCAGGCCTGTCCACTTTTGGAGATTCTGCATTTTTTTCCTTTTTTTCCTTTTCTTTTTTTGAAAATATATACAAGGTGCAACATGAACATAAGGAGTTTTTCCTCTTGAGCCAGTAGACTATCCGTCTTTTGAAGCATTATTGCAACCCCACAACATCCTGTCTTTAGACCTCAACATCGCCAGACCAGGTTGAGGTGCACTTCCCTCCGTAGAGGAGGACGAGAGGTTTCGCTTAGATGTACTACCCTCGTATGCTACCCCAAGGCAAAAGATTCTGCCCCCTTACTACCTCCTCCATGAAGAGCTACGTGTAGAGTGCTTGTCCAAGGTAAGCCACTGTCTGAAAGAATCATGCGTGTGTTGTTAAATATTCTACTTAGACTTATCAAGATGACATGTGAACATAGTCTTATGGATTCAAAGAATTAAGTCACTAGGGCATGAAAAGTCTTAACTCTAGTTCTTATAAGGTTCCTCTGAAATTAAGTAGATTAAGGTCCAACTAAGCTCCATTCTTTAATTTTATTCCAGACTTAGTTTAAATGTCAAAATTATCCTGAAAAATGCACATGCTAATGTAAGAAAATATGGACAATGCAAAGAAAAGAAAGCAAAATATTTTTGTGCAACAATTTTTCTAATTTTGAACTTTTTATGGATTATTAGAAAATGAGGCTCATGCAAAAAGAGTTTTTTTAAAACAGATAGCTAGTGATATATACAAGTTTACACAATTTTTTTAAAATAAGGGTTTTGGATGAGATATACATATTTACAAAGGAGTGAGCCAATTATTTACAAGAATCAGATGAAAGGATTTACAACTTGAGTAATTTATACAAGTATATACATACAATTGGAAAAAAATTTTGTGATGCATATATTCCTCAAAATTATTTGAAAATAATTTTTACAATTTTTTTTTTGAAAACTATAGTCCAAACTAATTTTCAAACTATTTTACAAACATTTACAAACATTCGAAGGCTATTTTGCAAATGTTTTTCAAACAGTGTATATATAGATTTTCAAAATAAATTTTCAACCATTTTCAAAATATTTGCAAATAGTTTTACAAAATAATTTTATTTCACACAAAAAAATGAAAAATTTTACAAGCCAAAATATTTTTACAAAGGTTGAAAATATTTTTCAAACATTTTTCAAACAGTTTTAAAAAAAAATTCAAATAGGTTTTCAAAATACTTTCAAAATATTTTTCAAAATATTTTAACATGACTTATTAATCAGTATATACAAAAAGAATTTTGAGGAAATATCTGCATCTTTTTTTGTTGGTTTTACTGAATTTTATAAGTATTTATACAGTATGTTAGCCATATTAAAAATACGAAAGTACGAGTTATGGCTAAAGTATATATGTAATATATACGTCACCCCCTATACGTAGCTCGAACTATGTCCTCATAGTGATCAAATAGCTTCAAAGGAAGACATAACTCGTGCTAAGTATTGGGAAGTGAAAAGAATACTATACTACAACGATGAATAAAAGAATATAATCAACAGAAGTCGGTGATCCCCCTATACTTAGGATCAAGTAATCCTAAGTATAGAAGACTGTACACAAGGGGAAAACCAAGGGTTAGAATGTACAGTGTCTACCTCTCCTATACTTAGGGTAAAATATCCCTAAGTATAGGCAGCAAGACAGAGGTAAAAAGAATCAAAAGAATAATTACAAGTCTGACACCCCCTATACTTAGGGTAAAGTACACCCTAAGTTTAGCATAATCACAAGATGAAGATGGGGTGTGAGACAAAAGGAATGAATGATATGGACAGAATGGATCTATACAAGTAAGATAATGTTGAGGTGCCTCTCAACAAGCGCTAGAATTTACGCCCCTAATTGGACGCAAAGGCTAGGACAACGATGTATCGAGGTTCAAGACGGCATCTGTAAGGCGAATACCGCACTATCATCGTAGTCCCGATAGGAGAACAACAATGAGGTCAACAGAGTAAACTACGACACCCAAGTAAACAATCAGGCTGGTGTATGCTACCAGGCAAAGATATGGGACAATAAAATTAAACTCCGGTAGCACAAAAGAAATCATCGACTCAAGGTCTAACTGGAATGAATGGATGGAGCCGAAGAAGTCGAACATGGAGAAGGAAGGATCTGTCAGGGAATTCTCCATGTCAATCACTGTCTCGAATAGATAAGGAAGATCAAGATTAGGAGACTTACTAAAAAGGTTGACATCCGATGTATGTAATGTAGAGAAATCAGTAAAATCATCAAAGACCTCAAAGATCGGGTCATCCTCGCGAGGGTCGTCGAGGAGAGAAAAATCAAACTCAAGATCACAAATATTAGAAGACTCGGTCTCATGATCCGACAGGTCGGATGCATTCCCAGAAAGTGAAACCGAGTATACAGGGTCAGTGGCATCCTCCTGTAGATAACCCTCAGGGAGTAATGCCGAATCATCGAACTGGGGATCTATGCTGCCAAATACCAAGTCCTCCAAAAATATATCGACCTCATCAAATGGGAGGACACACGTCTCAAAGACGGGACTATCTAGTGTCCCTTATCAATCTCTCTATGCTGAGATGGATCCAAATGTGTATCTGAATATGAGAGGATCTTATGAAGAATGGACACTGAATCGGTTGGACATGGACACTGAAAGGATTGAATGGACGACTGAAACAATGTGGGCTCCTCCTCCATTTCTTGGTATACTAGTAGATCTAATATCCAAGAAACTTCTACGTGAAAGTGCGAGACTAACTCGAACTCTGGCTGGAAAACCAATGACAAATCGATCAATGTCTGGAAAGTCACAGTAACTGTCTCATCGTCTCTCGTCTGTGTAGGTGAAGTATCCATGTCCTCTAGCTGGTGTGTAATGGCTGGATCCTCGTGAAGTATATCACATCTAATTGGTATCGCATCATCCTCGTGTGATGTCCCGAATAAATCATCTGATGGAATGTCTGAAAGTTCTCTCAAGATGGTCTCAAATAAATCCATGTCGGGAATGTGGTATGAACCACCACATGAGGTAATGACTGATGCAATCTGCTCTACGGCCATCCCCCTCATGGCGATCTGCATAAGGTCAGTTGTCGAGATTCCATGATCTAGAAATCTCCTCAATAGGTCAACAAATTTAAGCCATGAATCTCTCAATGGCTTCTGGAGGTCTACTCAAAAATCTCGAATGCAAGACCGCATCAACTCTGCTCTACGATGGGGGTAAAATATCTGTAAAAGCAATGATCGTAAATCTCCCCATGTAGCAAACTTCCTTCCCAATCGTCTGTGCCAACTTTTGGCTCTACCTTGAAGTTTAAATGGAAAGGTCATCAGCATCAACTCCTCAGAAGTGATATCTAGGTATGCTCGTGATCCACAAAAGTCCTCAAACTTAGATATATGAAGATACAGGTCCTCGTGCACTTCCCCTAAAAACTTCGGCAGTAGATTAATGAAATTTAAATCCAGAATGAAGGGACTCAATGTAGAAGCAGACTGCGCTTCTTGATCTGGGTGCTCATCCATCATCTCAGGATAGAAATCGTCTAATACTCATAACTGTCCAATTTGATATCCTATGGAATGCACTCTCATCTCAGCAAGATGAGCACCCCTGTATCATATCTGATCAATCTGAACTCTTCAGGTGTCTAGTACAACATGCCCAGTAAAAAGGGGAAATGGGAAGGGGGCATAAGATGGAACGTCGGTCGGAGTTCCGACCTCCCGAGAGAGTGAGCATGAATGATGGGAATGAAATGAAGAAGCCGCAAAATCTGGCTGAAATGGAGTGTGGCCCATCATGACGAGAGGAAAGAAGGGTGATGAAGGGAGGGAGGGAGGGATAAGAGAAAGAGAATGAAGGTAAGAAGGGAGACAATAGGTGACTGCTAATGATCTAGAGAAGATGAACATAATCAACTCACACCAATCACATACAATCACAATGCAAACCCCCAATTCACCTACTCAACACAATGTGAAGACCATGAAGATGCGGTCAATTATCTTGTTAATTTTATTTAGGTGATAATTCAGTCTACATAGCGATTAAGCGAGCTGGCAGGAATCCGATGCTCTCAAAAGACTGGGCCAATCCCAAAGCTAGATCTTTCCTAGACAGTACGAGTTGCAGACCATTTACCGGCTACCCGATCAACTCGATCTGTTGAGGACGTCACGGTCTGCTTTACCGGTTACCGGAGAGATCCTCACTAGAGAACGACTAACCCTGAAACCAGTAGTCTAACGAGAGTTCAGGTATGGCTCTAGCCTAGTGTACGGGTCACTCTCTCGCTCAAGCAAATCAAACAATGAAGGGGTTAATCTCCCCAAAACAATGGTGAATTAGTTACGTTTAATTTTATGATCAAGTTCAATTAGCAATCCTACTTTTTAATTTTGATTTATTTATTTTTTTTGGATATTTTCAATGAAACGTCTAATGAGATTTCCGATTTCCTTTATTCCTATATCAGAGGGGGAAAACGGAAAAGCGAATGCATGAGAAAATATGGATGCAAATGCTAGAGATAGAGGTGTGTACCTGACTCCAACGCTCTACATGCAATATGATCCGCGCAGAAGAATAAAATTAACTATATGCAAAATGCAAGCGGGAACCGTCCTAAACAATAACTTCTACTCAGGAAGAACCGGTTAATTATTTGACTAAGTCCAACGTTCTATAGGAACAAATATTCTTTTAGGGTGTTTGGGCCTAATAATTATCTAGCTCAATCAAATAAAACCTAGGTCTAAGGGCTCCACTCATAAAAAACAAATATAAATAAAAGCGATGAAAATGGCGGAGAAAAAATGTGGTGAGGTCCCCCAAGTGCACCGGCACTTGGCGAAATAAACCCCGAATAATGTCCAAGTCCACAAGTCCAAAGTATATAAATTATTACAACTCAGTTAATTGTTCTCTAAATAAAATGACTATCTTCCTCTCTTCTCTGCTCCACCTCCTGTACGGGTCCTCCAAAAAGACTCCAAGTTGTCCTCCAGGCAGTCCCTCGCACAAAAAGAAAATAAGAGAAGGTTAGAAAGCAGTTATAATATAAAGAGACAAGAAAAAATAAAACTGAAAAATGACTACAAAGCCGTGCTCCCTGGCAACGACGCCATTCTGATGAGCCGGAAACCGATGCGATCGACATGGTATCCAACTCTACCATATTATAATGTAATTATTCCATCTTAGTAATGCCACCCTTGAGTTGAATTCCATTACGATATTCACATCACCTTGATTTTCACTACAAGAAAAACAACATTTAGACATGACATGTTGGTGATTACATGTTCTCGCTAGCCAACTGAGGAGGAATTAACAAGCATTGGCATCGTCAACTTTTCCAGACCAAATGAAATTTAGATGAGCGTGAAATATGGCTCCTCTTGGAAATATGGTGAGGACATGGTGATGACTTGGTGAGGATATAAGTCTCATCGCCAACTCTACTAAATAAGATCGAAATTGGCCCTCTTCCTCATTTGCCAAAATCTAAAGCGCCCTTTCTTCATCTTCTCCTTCCTCTAATGAACAACCCCCTCTCATCCTCCGTTGTTGTTCCAATTACTACATCTCCACCGCTTGTCTCCTCTTACAAGTACTCCATATATCTATTTTCTTTTATTCCCTGATATATTAGATTAAATGTTACAATGGTTGACATTGTTGTTTAATATAACTCATTTTTTGGGCTTTATTTCTTTTGATTAAGTAAATGTTGTGATTATTTTTATTAAATGTCATATATATATCTTTGTCATTCATTAATATGGTTTTTGTACTAACCCACTAATGTGTGTGTATTTTAGCATGTGTGTAAGAGAGATAGTGTTTGTGTGCATGTTACAAAGTGTAGAGTTTATGAGAATCATGTATGTTAGAGAGTGTTTATATGTTAGTATGTTAGTGTGTATGTGTGTTAGTGTATTTGTGAGTTTATGTTAGTGTGGGTTTGTGTTATTGCGTGTGCTTATGAGTGAGTGATATATATAGAGTGCGTGTGTGCATGCACGCGCACGTGCGTGTATGTGTGTGCGCGCGCGTGCGTATGTGTGCATGTGCATTCTAGAGAAGTATATGAGAAGAGGGGGATACATATATAATAAAATGAGACTAATAATAAAAGAGAAGAAGAGGGGTTCGGTGAGAGGTTGGCTTGATGGGGCTCCAACTTGGCTTATGATACATTTGTAGGCAATGTGATTTCAATAGTGGCTTTATAGTAGGTCGTATAGGTTCAACAGGGCTCAGAAATCCCAACGAGCCTGCATAAATTTTCCTTATTTTCCAAAATTGGTGAGGTGTCCTCACCAATCCCTATCCAAGTCCTACCTAATCTGATGATCCGACGAGCTGCTTGTCAGGACTCAAGGAGCATAGGTCCTCACTCCATCTATCTAGCGGGGACTTAGAGAGGATATGTCATTGACAAGTAGGAATAGCGTTCAGAATTTTAATGAGGACAAGTTGGCCAGCATGTGTGCTCGCCATGAGCCTTAGCAAGGACTTTACAAGGACACGTGTGCTTGCCAATCACGTCTTTTCTTTGTAGTGTTTGCGCTGGACCATCCCCAGCATTTGCAAGCTCCTCTTGCAAGTTGCCATCACCTATAGTTGTCGTATCCATTACTAGGTGCCCTCTGCACGCATCCTCTCGAGCACGTATGCACAACTCGATGATGAATCTCCATTTCATCACCTTTATTCTTTCATATTGGCCTTACATCCCCAGGTAAATGCATGTATATGTCATTAATTTATGAAAAATAACACTCAATAATTCACATAAAATACTATGTAAAATACTATATAAAATATTATATTTAATATCAAATTAAAAGAATAAAGGAAAGAAAAAAAGAGAGAGAATGAAGTATCAAAGACACTCAGTGACCTTAGACCTAGAGACCCAGTCAACATGATGACTTGGTCGATAAGGAATAAAGTAAGGGAGACAGAAAATACATAAAACCCCTTATTCTTGATTCATCAATAGTAGGTTTTGGGACCTATTTTATTTTGTTATTCTAAACCTCAAATTAATAAACCCTAAACCCTAAATATTGTACATTAAAATACAAAGAAAAATACAAATTTAATTTCACTGAAAAATAATGCACAGTGTGCTCGATGCACACAAAATAAAAAGGCACAAAAACTTTGTGAACATGTATCTTATCCATACAGATCCAAAATTCACCAAACTTACCTTTCATAAAATTAAATCATCTATTTAATGAAGGTGATTTCATTCAATTTTGAGTTAAGATGCAAAAGTTGGCTTTTGGGACCCCATTGTGCACCATACTTGTATAAAATATTCTTTATATTTATTCTTTATATTCGTAGGTTTTTATATATATTTTTATAAATTTGTAAATATTATTTAAAACACATGTACATAATTAGCATAAAATAAAACCATCAAAAATCAAATAAATTAAATAAAGTGATTTGATATATAGGTAAAATATACCTATAATACACCCATGTAATATATGTATATAATTAATTATGTAAAAAATTCATAAAACTAAAATACAATATCCAAATATGTAATTAAATAAGTTATAAATGTACAAAATACACTTACATAATAATAAAATATAAAATACAAATTTAAAATAAAATATAAAATACAAGTATATTTACATATATATATATATAAACATGTAAATATTAACCTATAATAAATCAACTTGTAAAAATAAATAAAAATGCCCTAAAAATATTATATAAAATTATGAATATTTTTTTATGTTTTGACCAAAAATTAATAAAATCAATTATTATTTAATATCGATTTTACAAGGGATTTTGGCCTTGGATTTTTCTGCTTGGTCCATGTGGACCAATCATAGGCCGAGGACTGTTGACTCTTGGTCAATTATCCTCTCTACCAGTCACCATTATTAGAGCATTCGTATCCCCCTCTCTTTTATGATTTTTTTGGAGAAGATCCATGGCTCGAGGAGCCTCGATTCCTTCACAAGAAATGGGCACCACATTGCCATGCACCTTGCCACGCTTCTGTATCCCATGCATGATCACGCTATCTCATGATCCATCTTACCTACCACTTTGCCTGTAAAATATCCCCCCGTAAACATTTTTCCCCTTGATCCCTCTTCCGAGCTTCTTAGCCCCTCTGTTCACTTGTGTAGCTTCCACCTGGTGACAAGAGGTAATTCTGTTGACCTGCAGCGAGGAGGAGACACGGAGGAGCAAGATCCAGACATCACCGGTGTACCCCTCCTCCAGCTCTGCCTCCTATGGTCTTGGGCCCGGTTGAGGCCATTTTCTTGCTTTTCTAGGTAATATTCAGTTGTAGGATTAAATCCTGCATCTTAAATTCCATATTTAGCATTTAATTTAGGTTAAAATCGAAACCCACCCTTTTACCTGGAGCTTTAGATCCATGTCAAATTCATCGTGCTTTTGCCAGTAATCCGCCCCTAATCCACTGCCATTTCGTTCCTCAACATCTTCTTCATCTTTTGCCTCACCAAATCAACCTAGGTCTTTCTTGGATATGGTGAATCGAACTCCCCTTTCGCCACTTGTCGGAGTTTTTCGTCACCCCCTCATTCCTTTGCGAAGCAGCTTCATCACATGATCGAAGAGAGAGCCCTCAAACCACTGAGTCTTTGTTGTAGGTGTAAGGCTAGACATGATTCTGGGAGTTGAATCGGAGCTCAAACAAAGCTCCAGGTCACTTGGACTGAACAAAGCCCTAGGTCTCATTCGAGGGGGATCTGGAATACTTTGTAGCATACCTGCAGATGCGGAGGCCCCCCAACAAGCTTTAGGACTGATTGAAGTGGAGAGTGATGGTCGAAGTTGGGAGAAAACGAAGATCGAAGCCAGACCAAGAATGTGTTCTTCGTGTTCTTGGAGGCTACCAGATGTTGTTGGATGGAGCTTTAGTGCCATATTTAATCCAAACTATTCAGATCAGGCGAAGCGATGCGTGATTTCAACCGTAGGATCCACTCAAGTGAACCATTGTACACCGCACGATGAAGCACGTGTTGGGGTAAATTACAAAGAACCCCTCTACCTTTTTGTAATTGTTAATTAACCCTATAATTATTTAATTAAGTGTAAACTTTTGTGGAAAATTTGCTACTGAACCCTCGCATGTATTAAAAATCACACTTAGATCCAGTGCCAAGTCAACTCACGTGGTCCCCCACGTGAGTTGGCCAAATTGCAATTAAACCCTCTAGGTTTGTTTATTTCAGTTTAATATATAAAAGTTGTATTTCACTGATAAACTTTGGGTAAATTCATCGAAATCTCTATAATTTATTTTTATTGTAATTATACCCAAGCCATCACATTGTATTTATTTTGTGTCTTTTTAATTTTTTATAAATAATTTCTATGCTCCAAAAATTATGGAAAAAAATAAAGGTAAGTGCTTGATTTTATGCTCATTCATATCGTGCTTTTTATTCAACATATTATTTGCACTTTCCATTTATTAAAAATTAAAAAGAGCCTATTTATTCCCTATTTAGATATAAAAATACAAAAATATAAAACCTTCTTTAAAAGTTCCATAAAAATTACATATCATATATTACTATATAATATCACTTTAGAATAAATATCACAAAAAAACAAAAAAGAAAACCTTAAAAATTGAAAAACCCTTATAACCCTAAAAAATAGAAAATATTCTAAAAAAATCTAAAAAAATTAGTTCTCTGTTCTATATTTTTATCTATACACATTCCTACATACTAAAAGTAGTTTTGAAATATTTTGGACTTATTTTCTATTTTTAAAACTCAAAACAATTCGATCTATTTATTTATTCTTTGTTTTAGACTATTTCAGATTTTAAAAATACATAAAAATTAGCAAAGATCACTAAAAAATCATAAAAATAGAAGAAAATATAAAAAATATAAAATCATTTTATTCTATAATTTTGCTTATTTTTAACTATATTTATAAATATATAACCTTATATAAACTATAGATATACTTATATACATATTAATACTAATATTATTATAAATACCTTAAATATATTTTAAACCCTTTAAAAATAAAAAGGCTATTTTAATTTGTATTTACTGACTATTTATATTTATTATCTATATATTATGTATTTATTGTATTATATCTATTATTACATATAGTTATATAAATAGATTTATTATATATTCTAAAAAGAAAAAGAAACTAAAAATCAAAAAATTAAAAAGGAAACAAAAAATATAAAATATAAAAAATAAAATAAAGTAATACTAATAATAATCTATAAAAATTAAATAACTAAAATCCCAAAAAACACTAGGTACATAGCAAATATATCTACACATATATTATTTAGAAATAAATAATAACATACACCCATCTGTTCCATGTGTTCAACAACCTACACATATTTTCCTACTATACACTTAATTGTAGGGTTATAATAATTTTTAACTCCACACTTACATTGCGTTGCTTTATCATTATAGGTGGGTTAATTATTGGCTTAGTCGGTTTTCGTGAGCGGTCACTTCAGCGATTGTGCTCTCGTCTTGTAAGATCACACGACCACCTCTGGAAAAGTCAGTTATTTCACTCGATGTCGTTCATTTTGATGTGACACTACACATATCTTGTGATTAGAGAGTGTGCCATCATCATCCAATAAAAAGCGATCGACATTTGCCTTTCCTTGTTGCATGCTTCTACAGCAGAGTTGCTAACAACCTAATGTTATCTTCTTGTGCCATTTTTCATAGGAATAACTGGATCTCTATCATATGTCATGATCATTCCATCGGGCATGAACACTATGTTTGGCTCCTCATTCCACTCACCACCATGCATGTTCGAGAACTCCTGCCACATGATGCTATTAGAAACCTTCAACATCTCTCGTTGATTTATCCAAGCAATCATCATCACATGGCTTTTGACGAATGTTCACCTCCTACATTTAGTCCTCTCAATGATGTATGACCTTTTTTGTTGTTGTCATCGAACCTGACTCTTATATGCTTCATCGTATCCTCTCGATGATGTCAGACTTGGCTTTGACCAAATTTGCCATGCCCACTCGATTACCTTGAACCTCACTCTGATATCAGTTGTTGGGAACGAAAGCGGTATTGCCTCTGCTTTGATACCACTGTATGGAAATGAATTATCGAATGCACAATCAGCCACCTCCATGGAAACATGTGAAGAAGGAGACATTTTCTATGATGGTAGTCGGTCACCTTTCACAAACATCGGAGCAGAAAAATTCACTATTAAAAAGAACAAGTAAAATTCTCTCACACCCTCGCTCTCTTTCCCTCTCTCTTTATGGATTATAATGTTGCCTTCTCTTGTAGTTGTAGAGGCATGTCACACTCTTTTTTAGGCCCAAGTACAATTATATTTATTGTCACAACTAATCTTAATTAATCCAAATCCAATCAATCGCCACTGGATTTTCTTTTTTGAGCTTATTTGATTTAGAGTCCGTGGGGCTCTCAGAGTCTAACATGCGACCTATATCCCAATGGGATTTGATTATAAAATCTCATTTTAAGATCACATGGAATCCATATCTATCATATTATGATGTAATTATTCCAATTATAGTACTATCCCCTTTGAGTTGAATTCCATTATGATCTTCACAACTGATTCTGCACCGGATTGTCCTTAGAATTTGCAAGCTCCTTTCACAAGTTGCCACAACCTCTAGATGTTGCACCCATCGCTGGGATGCCCTCCACGCACCTCCACTCGGGCATGCATGCACGACTCGATGTCATGCATTCTGACAGAACACCACACATCTCCCTCGTATCTATAGAGTGTGTCATCATCCTCCAATAAAAGCGACAAGCATTATATTCTCCTTATTGCATGCCTCGGTAGTAGTGATATCGATAATGTATTGCTCTTTTCTTGTAAGCTCATACTAGGAATAATCGGAATTCCATCACTTGTCACGATCATTCTCTTAAGCATGCATACCATGTTTGGTATCCTTGTTCCATGCATCACCATGCATGTTTGCGAACTCCTACCAACCGCTTCTAGTAGAAACCTTCGACGACTCTCATTGATTTCTCAAGCGACCTTCACAACATGCCTTCTAATAAATATGAACCTGCTATGTCGCATCCTTTCAACAGCACCGAACCTTGATTTGTTGTTGTCATCGTACATGGATCTAATCTACTTTGTCATATCCTCTCGATGATATCGGACATGACTTTGACCCATTGTATCACATCCTCTTGACGATGTTGAACCTAGCTTTGATATCAATTGTTGAGAACAAAAATACTAATTGATGGAAATATACTGTCAGATGCACAATCGATCACCACAATAGAAACACATGAAGAAGGAGACACACGAGATGACAGTTGTTAGTCACCTCTCGCAATCACCAAAGCAGAAAATTTCACTATTATAAAAGAACATATAAAGTCTCTCACTCCCTCAATCTCTTCCTCTCTTCTCTCTACGTGGATCACATTGATGCATGCCTTCCCTTTTGTAAAAGTTGTAGTGACATGCGACCACCCACCTTTTTTAGTCCTATATACAATATTAGATTAATTGCCACAATCAATTTCAATTCGTCAGTATCCAATCAATTTCCACCAAAATCCTAATGAGATTTGATTATTAAATCTTCTTCAAGGATTACATGGAATACTACTCTACTATATTAGAATTTAATTTATGAAGTCCAAATAATTAGTTTGTACACTAAGTAGAATGTTCCATCTATTCACTAGTAGTGATGGTTATGGCGTTGTTTATTCATTGATTAGTCTTTGCATCTGTGTTAGAAGAATTTGGTGGAGAATGAAGATTTGAACTGATGAAGTTTTCGTTATTGGTTACTACGGTGATTAAGTGATTTGAAGAGTTGATTAATGCTGTTGTCATTCATTCATTATGATATTTGTTGCCATGACTATGAAATATAAAATCTTCTACCTAAGTTGAATTATTTCATTTATTTCATTTCATTGTTAGTTAATTTACCCTTTTCTATTTTCGTGTATTCCCCGTTGAAGGTCTCTCTCTCCCAAGGTGGATGGAAGGCAATCTACAAGCAAGCACCCCGCATGTTTCTAATTTTTTATCATAAAGGGGTTCTTACGAATTCCATAATATCCTATTATTAGTGAAATGACCTAAACATATTTTTATTCCAATAACCCTCTATACTTTCATAAACCTAACAAAATTTATAAAATTTTGATTGCAAATGTTGCCCTTCTTTTTCCCTCTCCTCATCTCCTACATCCTCTTCCACTCCATCTCATCATTGGCAACCCCCCTCGCGGGGACGTCGCAACACCGTCGTCATCAATCCTAAGATCTCCGATATTCGACAAACCCCTCCCCCATGCACATTAGATTCACATTCAAAATGTATAATAATAGGAGAATAAGCTAAAAGAAATGATAGTACTACATTTGCAAAAAGAAATGAGAGTATTGCATCCATTCTCATTGACATGTTCAATATATATAATCCTTGTCCACATCATATTCCATGCATAAAAAATACTGTGATAGTTTGCATACAAAATGTACATATATTTTCATAATATTTCTCAAGAGTACAAGTTGGAAACAAAAAGACAATAATATAAAATAACGCACCATGATTGGTGCAAGACAACAACAATGAAGCTTGGACAAACTATTGCAGCTGCTCATGTACACCATGTCATGACTAATTGCCTAAAAAATGGTGATTAACACTAAAAACTAGTGTGAGAGTAATAAAAAGGGTTCATAAACTCCCAGGTACACACTTATCGTGAAAAGTGGCCTCTACAATGTATATCTCATTTCACACTGGGCCACACACCCAACACGTATATTCACAATTTGATTATTCATATTGTACAATAATCCATTACCCAAGTCTTTTACCCATTGGTATATGTACTTAATGGTGCAGTGCACAAGTCAGGGCTGTCAATCATTATCAATCAAATCATGTATTCCATTTTGAATCATAAAATCGGAGAAAAGCCCCGAACCATCCTTATTTTTCTTTAATTATAGAGAACCGTTCATCATTTTCCTCCTTCATTTGTCACTACCCAGAACTCCCCTCATAGTCTAGTACTCGAAACATCAATTAAACTATCTGGTATCTAAGTACTAACTTCATGTGAAAACAAAGCTTAGACTACCAACTATGCAACTTGGCATCAAACTCTATCAAGCATTCATAAAAATATTACCTCAGGCACCAAGTATAAAGTGTTACTCAACTCCTCTTTTAGGGTTGCGACCATCTAAGTTTCTAACATGAGACAAAAGAGTGCATGTCCATCCCATGTGATGTTTAACTCCATCTACTCATACGCCACGAGAAATATCCATGTGCAAGGCAAAATCTTCATGGAAAGGGTCGTCCATGGGACACAAAACACCAATTGCTAGTGATGTGATAGATATTGGATCTGGATTTGGATGCCACATACGTTACATTTTCAAACCTCTCGCATCTTGCGTATTCATTTCGTTCTCTTTAATATCATTCCTTTAGATGTATTACATTCATTTAGTTATTTTAGGAAAGAACCCGATCCAACAAGGATCAGAGGATTTCACAAGTGTACTCGTGGGTGTGCAAGTACATGTACGGGTAACTAGTGATCCTTAGGGTCTGTTTGGTCGCTAGGTTACCCCAGGGTAATCTGGCATACCCCCTACTTTATCCCTGCATTTCTAGGTTGGAATTAATTTTATGGACCGTACAATTTCTTTGTTATAATATTTTTAACCACATTCAAATAAAAAATAATAAAAATATATATTATAATTATTTAAAAATTAATATAATATATAATCAATGTCACATCACATCACATTTATCATTCCAACCCTCTCAAACCATCCAAACAACTACTATTGACAGTACGATGCCCTAACCCAACCCAATCATTGTGCTCCAGGTGAGCGGTGTACCAACACATGTAGCATGTGTACCTGTGTACCACTGATTTAGACACGATTTTTACGGGGTTCTTGGCTCAATTTGATGTGATTCAAGGGATTTTGGCCTCCATTATTTCCTTGATGCATTTTCCATCTCAACCACTCTTTACTAACATATATTCTCGTATTTACACGCACATAAATTCACATGCGAAGGTGATATGATTGAAAAATGTCATCGATTACTCATTCTTTCAATAGGAAACTCCTAATGTTCTAGGCTAATAAAGCACATAGGTTTGAGAAAATTTCATGGAACCAACAACAAGAGGAGAGAAACTGTTACCATCGAGGATGGTCCACCAAGATCTTCTCTTGCACGAAAATGGAGTTTCCGACATGCAGCATGCAACGAGCACACATGAAATAACCCCTAGCTCCTCTATGCGATGATGCCATCAGATCGTTGATCAAAGAACTTTTTCCGACGACGATGGCAACGCTCCAAAGAGGATTCAGTGAAAGGAAGAGGAGACATGATCTTTGGACAGTCCACCCTTGTATTTTAAGGGAGTGGATCTTGTAACAACGGCTATTTTATTAAATAGAATAGTTATTTATTGGTAGAAAAAAAAATAAAAAAAAGAGACTAAATTGAATTAACAGAAAAATAGAGAGTGGTCTAATAAAGAAAAGAGAAGGTGTGCGTGACAGTTATGGAGATGGACTCGTTCACTCATGCAATTGAGATCCAATAGACGATCTCATGATTCTTTTTTTCCTTTTTAAGAGAGAGAGTTTTAGAGAAGGATTAATCTCTACACGAGAGAGAGGAGGAGGAGGAACCCATCCAATATCTCCTTTCTTTTCTTTGGCAGAGTTAATCCGTTGTTGAGAAGAAGTCGTCACCTACATGTTGGCTATAACCGAAGGAGAGGAACCACAGTGTCGACCCAACCTTTGGAATAGTTATTCCTCGCGGATACGATATGTGTTCTATCATTCAAGAATCTCGAAATTTCTATCTTAGATCTGTATGTAGGGTTCACCTTATTTGTGTCGGTTTTTAAAACATCCTATTATTGATGAGTAATTCTTGCTCGTAGAAAATTTCGACCCTAATCGATTTTCTCCATGTTGTTTATCATGGGTATTTAGATGGATTGTCTTTCTACCATCCTACAATAGTTCACTACACACGAAAGAAATCAATGGTCGTTATTCAAGGTTCGATATTGATATTACATATATTGCATATTGTCACATCATAATCCGTGAATTACTGACATTCCGTCACTTGCTAATCAACTGCCTTGAAGGGCCTTGTAAACCAATTTGATTACACCTACATATCTATTAGTATAGAATTATGACATCTTCTTAGACCCATAAAGCTATGTGAAAATACTCATATATGTTAAATACTCATATATGCCATAATTAAGGTGACACCATCTTTACTTTAAGAATGATGAGGCTATGCATGTTTATAATTAGAGAAAATATAATTGCTACACAAGATGAAGCTCCATCATACATATCTTTTATGAGGTTAATGTATAGTACATGTACTTGTCTCTTCTTCAAAACTCTCCACAATATCTCATGTAGGACAGAATCATAAGCTTTCTCCAACTCAATAAAGATCATAGGGAGATTCCTAATCGTTCTCCTTTGCAAATTGATGGCTTATGTGTTCACCTCGAAGATCAATGTCCCATTTCTTCCTGTACTTGCATGCTTCGAATATGACATAATCATACTTAAGGTACACGGTATAAACACTATGCAGTGCCATTCAGGATGTATCCAATTTATAATTAAATCACTATATTCAATCCTTTCACATTATATTCACTGCCAATCTCGGGTGTTACATCGCATACCCAGAAGGATTCAGTCTGGGAAGATTGATTATTTTGACATCAACATTGGTCTGCATCAAGATTCAGCTTTGAGTCCATTCCTTTTTTACTTTGATTATAGATGAGTTGATTATTCACATTCAAGATAAGATACCTTGGTGTATGTTATTCACGTATGATATTATGCTGATTGATGAGACTAGAAATAGAGTAAATGGGAAGATGAAGGTCTAGAGACATGCATTAGATGCTAAAGGATTTCGTATAAGTAGGTCTAAGACAGAATATATGGAATGCATTTTTGATGGAAGCAATAGTGAAGGAATCCGTGTGAAGATTAATGATGATAACGTTCAGAAAAAAGTTTTTTTAGATACTTAGGATCTACTTTGTAACATGATGGGGAAATTGATGGAGATGTTATTCATAAAATAAATGCAGGTTGACTATAGTGGAGATGAGCCTTTAATGTTCTATGTGATAAGAAAATTCCTTTGAAAATAAAAGGAATGTTGTATAAAGCACCCGTAATACTTGTTATGCTCTATGGATCTGAATATTGGTCTTTGAACCATAGACATGTGCAGAAAATGACAGTAGCAGAAATAAGAATGTTAACATGGATGTATGAGCATACATGTAAAGATCGGATTCGGAATGATGTGTTGTATTTAGAATTGTAATTAGACTTTTAATTGGAAAGTGTAACGTCCCAGGCTTAGGTCCCCGGTCCGTTAACGGAGCATTACTGGCCCTAACAACCTCTTGGGATCGGGTCCAAACGGACCCGATTAACCACCCCCAAAATGCTTAAGCCGGGTTGTCAAGTAGTAATCTCGCCACTATTTATCCCACCCGGAAACTTCTTGTTCCACGGTGTGGGACTTTATTTTGGGGTTTTACAACCTCCCCCACTTATATTCGCAACGTCCTCGTTGCGACATGGCACATTACTTCTTCCCAGTGACAGTGGCGGCTGCACGCTCCGGGTAGGCATTTCCTCCAACCTCTTGTAGGGGCGGCTCCACCTCTCGGGTAGCCCTTTCCACTGTCAGAGAGTGTTCGGCTCTGATACCATTTGTAACGTCCCAGGCTTAGGTCCCCGGTCCGTTAACGGAGCATTACTGGCCCTAACAACCTCTTGGGATCGGGTCCAAACGGACCCGATTAACCACCCCCAAAATGCTTAAGCCGGGTTGTCAAGTAGTAGTCTCGCCACTATTTATCCCACCCGGAAACTTCTTGTTCCACGGTGTGGGACTTTATTTTGGGGTTTTACAGAAAGTCTATGTAATTACAATTGAAGTTAATTTGATTTTAATTGGGAAACCAAATGGCTTGGAGGGAAAGTTACGAATTCCCAAATTTAAAATATGGAAAATCTTAGGTAGAAGTTTAGTACAATATCTAGTATCTCTAAACTTTTGTTGGGCTTATATATGAGTTCACACCCAAAGCTCTTGTAGCAATAGTAGAGAGGAGGAATGGAAGACCACACACGCGCACGCGCTCCGCTCCGCTCCGCCTCCGCCTCGAGAGAGTCAATTCGGATCTCGGATCTCAATACTTTTGCTGCAGATTTCATTTGGCATGTCGATTAAATTAATCACATGGATTAATTTGGATTCGACTGAAATGAGAATTCAACTCGACCCAAATGGCTCGTTTTAGCCGCGGTTATGGCATCTGAAGAGACATGCCCGTTGAGGGGTATTTTCGAAAATCAAAAGGCACCACGCGCTAGGGCACACGGGCTTCTTTTTATACCCCTTCACCGACATCATTTTTCTTCACTCGCAAGAAAAACCCTCTCACGCCGACTCAGCTCTGTTCTCATTCTTCCTCTCACGGACGAACCTGCTTTTCTTTCTCTCGGCTGTAGTTCTCTGAGGTACATTCGAGGTCAATCTCGTCGGTATGCGCAGAGAAGATCGTGTACCGTCGTATCTTGGGAGCGGATCGTCAGTACCCTTCGCACCGCTATTGTGGGGGCGATATCCTCTCTAAGGGCAGTCCATTTCATGGATGCTTCAGTGATCTCTAACCTTATTTTTCTTTTACTTTGTTTGTCACAATTTGTTTATTGCTTTACTTTCTCTGGATCATGTCCTAATTTTTATTTCCAATTGTTTAATCGGTTTCTGTTTGCATTACGTAATCGGATAATGGGTGGGAAATGCATGACTAAAATGATGTTAATCTGTAAAGTTTTTCCGTTAATTCGTTTGAATCTGTGTAACTACTGTTTAATATATGCGTGGATGATTCTGTTTACAACATGATGCAATTAGAAGGAAAGTTGGTGTAGCTCCGATCGAGGATAAGATGCGATAAAACCACTTAAGGTGATTTGACCATTTGCAAAGGTGATCGACTGATGCACCAATTAGGAGATGTGACGTTTGGGATGTTGAGCCGACCAAGAGAAGGCGAGGAAGGCTTGAGAAATGATGGAATGCGACTATATGAAGGGGTCTTAACTTTTTAGATCTAAGATCGAGATTGATCCAAGATAGATCTGAATGGAGACAAAAAATCCATATAGCTAACTCTACTTAATGTGGGAAAAGACTTTGTTATTGTTGTTTTCATGATCTTCCCATTTATCGTATAAGATATTAAAAAATCGATTCGTAAATTATCTAATCGCGCACTTTATTCGGATTTGTATTACATCATTATTGGATTATTTGTTTAATCATCTTTAACTCGAACAAGCATCATAATGCTAATCTAGATGGATATTAGATTAAGTCGTTGGTATAATTCTAGAAACAACAATTTAACGTCAATTGA
The DNA here is from genome assembly GCA_037367405.1 of Ottelia alismoides. Taxonomy (NCBI): domain Eukaryota; kingdom Viridiplantae; phylum Streptophyta; class Magnoliopsida; order Alismatales; family Hydrocharitaceae; genus Ottelia; species Ottelia alismoides. The sequence continues at coordinate 130,832 of JAZKJV010007455.1, forward strand.
GATGCTTATTTTTTGATAAAGAATTCAAAATCTGAAGCAATTTGTTTTGGGATAAAGAACATGGAATGTAAAGGGAAAGGAGATAGCCTCCTTCTCCTTATACATGGTGGACGACCACCTTGATTGGTGAGAGAAGATCTCTCTCCAATCCTAATGTAATCTCATTACATTAACTCTTATTTCATGGAATCTTTTGTCAACAAAATATCACCAAATAAATACAGCAAATAATTACTGATAATTGCGAACAAAAACAATCGACAATTATGAATCAAATTGCCATCTAATAAAATATAAATTACATTTACAATTAATTGTGCAATGTTAATCCAATTCACATCAACATTTAATTTGTAAATCTTACTTACAATTAACTCTATCTAAAATATTATAAATCACATTTATAATATTTATGATTAATATGGATAGTGATATCCATATTATTCATATTCTTGATAATTTAATCATATTTAATTATCTTAGATGAATCTTCTCATATGTCCAAATAATATGAATCGCATTCACATTATTCATTAAATCACATTTAACTATCAATTTTCCTTGATAATCAGATACATTATCAACAATAAAATTATTCTTAGACTCTTTCAAGAATAATGTACTTTCTCCGTGGATACTTGAAGATAAGAACAGGGCTATTGTACGCTCCATATATAGTGACTTGGATATTGAAATCATATCTCAAATCCATATCAAGGGGACCTCTGAAAGATGATTGATTAAATCAAAGCCGTAAATCTAATCTTCTTATTACATCTGAATCGTATTCAGATCAGTGCCCAACATTTGGACTAAGATCAGATTACTTCTCTACTAAGAGGAGTCACTAAAATCCAAACATGTTTCATCACTCCCTCGGAATGGAAGCATCACGGTTATACCATTGTTTACGATCACATCACCCTCGAGTATTCCTAATACCCGTACACCATGCATAATGGAAGACCTAGAATAAACCCGAAGTTGTAGATCACTTTTAGACTGCCTTCTTCAAGGTTTTATCATTAAGTTTCTCATTCGATCATTGAGAGTTAATATCGATCATATACTTTCAAAAATCATATATCACACATAAGTATTGATCATATACTTTCCAAAAGCATATATCAAACCTACAAATTTAGTCAAGCTTCCAAAGAGAGATGACCGTGCATGGAATTTGATCCCAATATCTCATGAGGGAGCTCCTATCTTCTGGTTCAGTAATAAACCTGCATGATCTCTTTGAGAGATTGTATTACTCATACGATCTTGTATGCACACCAGCTCGTCGGTGTATAGATCTTGAATAGGTCATCAACCTATCAGTCTGTAAATGTACATACTCAGACATATAGTAACACATATGTCTTTGGTTAGAGGATGCGTGCTTATATCGTGACAGTATACGACAAAGGTCTTGGTTATCTCGATCTCGTTATTTCAACTCTTTGACTTGACTTATCTAACACCTATGAATCTCTATTCATATGCAGAGGAACTGCACCTAGAGATCGGTTAGATATCAACTTTTAGAGAAGAATTGCCATCTTCTTCTCAGGCTGGAGATCCTCTCTTAATGTTCACTTGACGATGCTTGACGAGTCCTCAATCTAACTCTTTAGATGCCATCCAAGCACCAATCTCTATGATTCAACATTTGAATCAACGGTTGTATGATCATTAAGATGGACATGGTACACAACCCTAATCATACTAAGGGAGCTATAAAGTAAATTAATTGTTCTTCATTTCAGATTGGGAAATGATTTGTAATAACATTTATTGTATAATGGCTCATCCTGGGCTTGCATGTCCAACAATATATGTATTCATCTGCATCCCTATTCTAAACATATGTTTTCCATTTCTTCTATTGCCCTCGTATCTAGAGGCTCCAATCCATATGCACATCCACACTACTTTTCATCTCCAGAGCATCATTTCATCAATAAGAGCCCACTCCTCCCTTCTACGCTCGCATGAGCCCACACTCCTACCGATATATAACTATCTTAGCCATACACCATAAATGATGTTTCAATTGAGCACTCTTTTGAAAATACACACTTAAGAAATTGTGTGGCGATATTGAAAGTATCGACTGATTTAATGTTCAATCAAAGGAGTGAAAAAATATAACAAGTCATGCAATTCAAGAATTATAAACGCAATTCATGAAAAATATTCCACTTGAGTACATATCTATATTATTGTCAATCACTTAACTCTGAATATAATAAATCTCCTTTGAGAAAGAGGTGATATTCCACTTGAGTACATATCTATATACCTATTTGAAGGTGTGTTTCTCACTCAGCTTATGCCACGTGGATTGCCTCTGCTTCCGGTATTTTCCTTTTTCTGTTCCTCGCACATGATGACTGCTTGGAATTGGACGCCTCTCTCCCCAACTGACATCACTCTCCTCTGCTGACATTACTGACACTCTCTTTCCTCTCCCCCTCTCTACAACAATATATCTCTCTTCCATCCGTAATAAATTTAACGCTTTGTTTCTCCACCTTTTCCTATCGTATGTAACATACATAATAATAATAATAATAATTTAATAACACATGTCCACCTCTTCTTTTGCTTTCTTTCCATATAAGCACGTCAACTCCTTCTCTTTATCTCTATCTATCTGGCATATCTTTCGAACACCCGTTAAACACTGGTTTCCGTTCGAGGAAAAAATGGTTGGAGTTTGTAATCTAGACACTGTATTTTTTCTCTTCGAATTTGAGGTCGGGACTTATGGATTTCGTCCTCTTAGAATGCTAATTTTTTATTTGATTTGCAGATATAAGATGGTGAAATTAATTTTCGAAGATTGCATCATTGGGAAAATGGGAGATGATAACAAGTGTTGCATCACGCGATCGAATTGCCTTCCACACGGTATGTTATCCTAGATATGTCCTTCACATTTTGGGTTTCATTCCATGGTTAATTAAAACAATTCTTAAATGATGTGCCTGTTGTTAGAAGGATTATATCTGTTATAATAGATATTTTGATATAATTTAACTTTCTTTACGTAGAATGGTGTCATGAAAATTATTGTTTTATTATGTTTGAATCTTTTTGTCTGTGTTTTTTGTGGTATGCATGTTAATTTTCATTAATATTATTCTCTGATCTTCCTAATTGATGATGTGCTGTAATTATAATTTTTTTCAATACATCTTTAAGTTTGGATATTTGATCACTATAAGAAATCGAGTTTCTAGACTTCTTGTTTGCCCATTAAGTTTTAGCTTCTTCAGATGTGATCTTTGGACGATTGGGTTCTTCAGTTGTTGTCAGCAGAGCGCTTTCCCATCGCGCGTCATTTTCAGATTAATATATATTATATTCCTAGAATTCAAGTGCAGTTTTCACATGCTCTTAATTAATGTTTGAATTTAGCCGTTAACATTTGGAATGGCAGTGTAACAATCATATCCCCAAACATAGTCCCACATCTCAAACTCACAAAGTGTGAGAGTGGGTTATAATTGGTGGGGATTATTACTTGATAACTTGGGCTTAAGCATTTTGAGTGATTGTCAACGGGTCCATTCGAGCATGAACCCAACAAGTTGTATGGGTTAGTTTTTCCTCGATAACGGATCGAGGACCTAAGCCCGGGGTGTTACAAATGGTATCAGAGCGGGTTCCCTCTGATAGTGGAAAGGGATACCCGAGGGATGGAGCCACCCCTACGAAGAAATAGGAGGAAATAGCTATCCTGAGCATGCAAGCACCACTGTTATTGGGAATAAGTGATGGGCCATGTCGCAACAAGGACGTTGCGAATATAAGTGGGAGATGTTGTAACACCCATACCTCCAAACATATTCCCACATCTAAAACTCACGAAGTGTGAGAGTGGTTTATATATGGTGGGGATTACTACTTGACGACTTGGGTTCAAGAATTTTGGGTGGTCAACGGGTCCATTCGGGCCTGATCCCAACAAGTTGTTGATGAATCTATGATTCATCGCCTTTATTCTTTCATTTTGGCTAAAATCCTTGGTAAAATACATGTAAATATTCACTAATTATCACTAATTAACATTCTAAAGAAATTTATTAACATTATATATTTAACACTTATTTTATCCAAAATAAAATAATAAAGAGAAAAAATGAAAAAATAAAAGAAAATGAAGAATGTATATAAAATATATACATGTTGATCCTAATCCCGAGACCGGGTCAATATTGGCTTGGTCAACAAAATAAATAAGTAAGGGGAGATAAGGATCTTAATGTATAAAAATGTCAGAAAACTTAGATTACAAAAATATATTTACACAATTTTCACCTTATCAATATTTCACCTATTTTATTTATCACTAAGATCACTTCAATCAAAATCTTTTCTTCATAAAAGTTGTTTATAAAAAAATATATTAATTTATAAAAATATCAAAAAATTAGTTAATGTAAAAAATTAATTATAATGAACTGTAAAAGCCGTAAAAACCGACTTCCGAGGTTCATAACTATTTATGAAAAAATACAAAATCGACCAAACTCACTTTTAAACTTCATTTTATAATTAATAATATTTAAAATATCAAAAAATATTAGAATAAAATAGATAAGTTTTGACCTTTGGGTCCCTTTGTCTATGTGTACTATATGTATAATTTCCTCGATTTTCTAATTAATTATTTTTATCTCTATTTTACTTAATTCTTTTTTCCAATGTGTTTCTAAAAATCAATAGAAAAATATAAAAAAGTACAACTTAAGTCAAAATACCAATAAATCTTGAAGCCACGAAGCTGTGATCTAAATTTTCCAGACCTCATAACTCGGTCATATGGACTCCAAATTGAGATAGTCACTTTTAAAGTTCGTTTTATAGAATTATCTACCAAATGATACTGATTTTGCTAAAATCAGAGTTAATATGCGAAAAGTGGATTTTGGGACCATATTGGTATATAATGTATAATGTACCTTAATTTTATCTTATTTAATGTAGGTCATCCATCATATGTATATACTTTATTAATATCCTATTATTAAATTATATATATATATATTATATATTTATATATATTTATTTATTTATTATTTATTTAATAATTATTTAAGTTATTTAATTCTTTAAATAATCATATATTTAATTATTTAATTACTTAAATAAATATCTAATTATGTAATTTATTTATTTATTTAATTTAAGTATCCATTTAATTAATCATTAGGTATTTAATTTATTATTAATTATTAATTTATTTTTAAATGATTTCTTCTCTTCCTCGCATGCGTCGCACGACGCTGCACCTGTCTCCCCTTTCTTCCTTCCCCCGCCTTCTCCTTCTTCTTCCTCGCGCAATCCGATACCACCACCCTCTGTTCCTCCTTCTCCTCTGGCCGTCAACTACCTCAACAGCTCGACCGTCAGCCGTTAAGCCAACTACCTCCGATGACCGCACTTTACTCCGGTGACGAGATCCACTGCCATGGCCTCCAAGTTTTCCTCCCTATTTAAGGACCCGACCCCTTTCAGGCGACCCTCGATCCACCATTTCCAACTCTTCCCAGGAAGCTCCGGAGTTGCGCCTGTGACAAAGGTTGTCATCCCCTTTGAAGCGAGGAGAGATAGAGAGAGAGCGAGATTGTCAATTGCCGGCGTTGAGGGACTTCACTGTCGCACGCCAAGACTCCTTGTACGCTGCAGGTTGAGGAGATTACCCATCGGAACTCCATCAAGTTCCGTGCTTCATCACGCAACTCCATCTACGTCCATGTGAGTCCTTCTTCTTCACTTTCTCTACTTCTGTACCTCTGATCCAATTTCTCTCCTCAATCTCATCCTTTATTATCTGATTTCTCTATTTTTTAAATTCAAATGTGAACTTCGACATCGCTGATCATCTTCACCTTCAATCCCCTATATTTTCTTCTCCTATCCCTCACATCTTCTATTGATTACAGGATCATCGGACCTCTTCCTCTGCGCCTCGAAGCTCTGTCGTTCACCCCTCTTTCTGTTCGATTTAGACTGAGTCTCGAACTCAAGTCGGCTTGATCATTCCAGGTCGAATCATCCAGAGAATCATCGCATGCATCGAGCATCAGCACCTGAAGATCTGTCTTCTCTAGAAGGATTTATAGAGGAAGTTGCGCAATTCCTGTCTAGCAGAGAACCTCCACCACCGTCACCGGAGGAGTTTAATGAATACTCATTCATCACTATTTATTCTTTTATTTTAGCTAAATATCTTGGCAAAGCATCATGTATATAGTTGTAAATACAATAAATTAGCAATAAGCATGCATTTGTTAATATCTAATAATTAGCATGTATTTGTGCAAAAATAAAAGAATAAAGAATAAAAGAACAAGAAGGAAATATTTAGAATAAATATTGAGTGACCTGAACCTAAGAGAGGGTCCAGTATGGGCCTGATCGCCAAATAAAAGAAGTAGAGAGAGATAGGGCCACTCTACCTTGTACATATATACACCCTTTATGTATATAAATTATTTTTATAAAAATAAAAATAAAAAGGTGCTTTTATTTAAATGTATATATTTCTAAAAATAAAACAAAAATTATAAAAATAAAATAAAATAAAAATTAAATAAAACTCTCTATCTCCTTGTATATAATACATGTAAACATGTATATTTCCCTATTTAATTTATACTTGTAAATAAATGATAAAAATAAAACAAAAATTATTTTATACTCCAAAAATTATGTTGTAAATAAATAAAATATAAAATTGGAGTATTTATGTAAAAATAAGAAAATAAAAATAAATGTACAAAATACATAGGTATTTTATACATGTATATAATATAATATACTGTATATACCATAAATTATTTTTCCTAAAAATAAATAAAAATTACAGAAAAATAGTTTAGAAAATAACAAATATTTTTTATTTTGTACACTTTTCGATTTAAAATCATTTGCTATTTTTAATTGATTTTATAATTATTTTTGACCATCTATTTTCAGATTGGTCCAGGAGGAATGTTGATCCCGATCAACTACCCCTCCCGGACCTCCCCTCGTGCGGATCCGGGTTTTGTTCTCGTTTCTCCCAATTATCCCGATCGGATCCTGCACCCTCTTGCTCCGATTTTGGCGCCCGCATCTCCCCAGTGGATCGCCGATCCTCGTGGATCCTTAGGGAGTCGCGGATCGACTTCGGTTCGCGCGCGTGATCCGATTCTTCCAAGCTTCCTAGGACATACTATAAAGCTCCTCATTTGCTCTCCCAGTCTCTTAGCTCGTGCCGCACACACTCCTGATACCCTAGAAAGCTCCGCCTTGGTGACAGCAACTGGAGACCACCTTTGGTCGTCGGGAAGGTGCTGTGTAGCCGTAGCTCGCCTCTCGTGGCCGGAGCACCGCCGCAACGAGCCTCCTCCACCAGCCACAGCAAAGTTGAGGCAAAGACCTCGCCGTCCGAATCCCTTGGAGCTCAAGATCATGTTAGGACCCTCAGGTAGCTCTCATATCGATCATGGTTCCTTTATTTCCCGAATCTTTCATTTGTGCTTCAGTGTCGCTCCGCCAGCTCCAACCTGCCGGTCGGAGCCTCTTCGCCGTCATCCACCCATTCCGATTAACGCCTCCGCTCATCCTCCATCCATCCACGCAGTCTGATCATCCTGACCTTGGCTCGGGTTTCCAGGATCAGGCCCTAGGTCTCATCTACCGCCTTCGCTGGAGACCCCCCTTCCATTCGCCCTCGCTTCTCTCTATTATAGGCTTAATAATCCTGACCGAAGCCTTGCTCCGAGTCTGAGCTTTTTCCTACATGAATTAGTGTGCATGGAACGACCCAGATAGCCTTTGACCACCCTCGCCGGAGCTCACCCAGATCCCAGCCATCGTCACGTAGATCCGACCGTCGGCGACTCCATCAACCCCAGCCATTCGACGCGGAAGGGCCTCAAGATTCTTTTGGCACCGCCGATCGTTCATCAGAGCGTCAGATCCTTGCCGATGCTCCGGTGAAGCTCGCCCAGGCGTTATTCTTCCAGAGCCTCTCTCCACCATCCGATAGCCCGCACCTGCCAGATGCCATCCTCGCCGTCCATTGCCTGGAGCTGTCAGCCGTTAGATGTCAGATCTAACGGCCCTCGTACCTGCCACGTCCCCAACATCTGACAGCCGTCAGATCTGATCCCTGACCGCTCTAGAGCCGCACGTTCGCACCCAGCCAACGGATGCCACCTGTCCAGCCACGCGCAGCTCACGTGCTGCATGGGTAATTTGCTCCGTCTACCCTTCTTTTATTTTAGTTTGTCGTTTAGTCTGTAAAATAAAGTATACAGTTAGACCATTTTGCACTTTAGCACCTGTAGTTTTTCTTATTTGCTTTTTAGTCCTGCCTGTGTGGACCCACGTGCTTCGTCATGTGTTATTTGGGATATTTGCATTATGTACCTTGGATTTCTTTACTATTATGGTTTGAAGCTGTAGTTTTCATATCTGCAAGTATACCCCTGTACGTGCGGATTTGTGACATGTGATGATATTCATGGAAAAATTACAGTTTGAACTCTAGCCTTTTCACGCATTTTATTATTTGGTTCCAGGACTTAAGTTATTTGCATTATGGTTCTTGTGTGTTGTATCTTTTATTTTTAATTTAATAAATAGCAAAAATTGTCCAAAAAGTATGAAATTTTGATACATGGCTCCTGCCATGGTGTAGGATTTTTGGCGAATTTTTGGCTCTGCTTTGATTTTGGTTAGTATTTTTAAAAATTCAAAAACACTAAAAATTGTCACTCTCTGTTTTAAAAAATAAAATAAAAATATTAAAATGTATTGAAAAATTCTTAAAAAAATTCCTCATTTTATGTTTTGTTGTATTTGAGTCTTTGTCCAGTTTTCGTTTCATTGTCATTAAAAAAATCATAAAAATAAAAAAAGAGTAAAAATCTCATAAAAATCATTAAAAATTCCTAAAAATTCGAAAAAAAAGTGTTTTCAGTTGCTGCAGTTAGGTTTTATTTTGTAATTTATCATAAAATTACTGTTGGGCTTTTATAGGTATTCTAAGTAATTTTAGTCTGCCTTTATATCCCAGTTTTACATTGCTTGATGTTTTTGGTTTTATTTCAATTTTTAGAAAATTAATTAAAAATTAGAAAAACCCCATAAAATCCACAAAAACATTTGAATATTTTAAAAACACAAAATTATTTTTATTTTGATTTTTTGAGTGTTTTGGTGCTTTAAATAATTGTTGGAGAGTTGATTTTTGAGTTCTTTTATTCTTTTTCTCATATTTTAAAAATCATAAAAAAATTAAAAATATAAAAACCACCATTTTCTTTGTTTTTCTTGGATTCCCAACTACTTCGTAGCTTATGCATCATGTACTCCTTGTGTTCGACCCTGTTAGCTATACCAGTTTAAATAAATTAGTGATACCGCTTGTTTTGATTGATTGCTTGATTTGTTTATTGGTGGTCTTATCTTCAAGATTGATTTCGCCTTGCGATTCGGATCGCAGCGACCTTACTTATTCCTTAACCCGAGTAGCAAGAGCAGTGTCTTCAGAATGACACTGTTGTTGGGGAGCACGACTTAGTAGTCAGTTTTTCCTTTTTCAGCTTTATTTTTATTTTTCTTCTTTTTTATTTTCTTTTGTTTGAGTTCTTTTTATTTTTATTTTTGTTTTATTTATTTTGTTTTTATTTTGCATTTTTTCCTTTCCTTTTATTTTATTTTCCATTTTTATTTTTAATAACTGTGGACTGACATTTTCTGTTCTGCCTTTCTTGCGAGGGCCCGACGAGCGAGGGAGGCTATCTTCGGAGAGCAGAGGCACGCGAGTGACTTGAAGGCAGCTCGTTTCTGCATCGAGCCGCATGAGAGCGCGGGAGAGGAGGGGCAGGAGATTTTGGGAGTTTTAGCTGTAGTTTAGACTTAGTTAATTTCCACTGCTATTATTGTTGTAATAATTCAGACTCAGAACTCAGACATGGTGTGATCTCGGGGTCTGTTTCGCCGAGTACCGGTGTGATCAGGGGACCTCATCGCGGATTTTTCACCGGTTTTGTGTTTCACCGCATTTTCTTTTATTTTTTATTCTTGAAGTTTTTGGCCCTTAGACTTAGGATTTCTGGCTTGATTGTGACGTAATGACTTAAGGCCCAACACTAATTGCATATCTGTTCCTATAGATCGTTAAGTGGACCTTATTAATTAATTCACAAAGAAAAGTTAACTCGATCACCTGAGGGGTTATGTGCCGCTAGAGGCCGTATACAATGCTGGAAGGATCCGTTGTGGCGGACACCGATCGGCATCAGAGACTGGACCCCGACCCCTCTTATTGACCCGCTAGCTACAGTTCTTCGCGAGTAGAAATTATTTGTCTAAGGCCGATTTCTTCTTGCATCATATAGATAGGTTTACTTCAATCTTTTATTTTATGCGCGGATCACTCTGCATGTTGAGAGATGGAGTCAAGTACATATTTCTTACTCTGCATGCATCATAGTGTTTGATCGCGCATCGGCTTTTTAAACTTCTCCACCTGGGAAAGACCGAGTGGAGAATGTACAGGGTCTACCCCCCCTATACTTAGGGTGAAATATCCCTAAGTATAGGCAGCAAAACAGGGGTAGACAGAAACAAAAGAAATACCCAAAGGTCCTACATCCCCCCTATACTTAGGGTAAAGTGCACCCTAAGTATAGCATAATCACAAGATGAAGAAAGGGATGTGGGACTAAAGAATGTAATGATATAGACATCTGGATCTATACAAGGCGGAAGAATAGTGAAACTTAGGCGTGAGATGCATTAGATGTGAGTCAAAGGCCACATCTCACGCAAAATGAATAGGGGCAAGATCAGCGACCCACGGCTCATGATCTAGAAATGGCTTGAGCCGCTGGCCGTTCACTCGAAAGGTACTCTCAGAAGACAACTCAGATATATCAATGCTACCGTTGTCGTGTACCTTTCTGACCAAGTAGGGTCCCTTCCATTTGCTCTGTAGCTTCCCTGGAAACAAACGAACCCTCGCATCAAACAACCATACTCTCTGTCCAATCTCAAAATGCTTGTGGTTGATGTGAGAATCATGCCACTCCTTCACTCTCTCCTTATATTGTAGGCTGTTTGAGAAAGATGTATCTCTAAGCTCCTCCAGGGCTGCTAACTATGCCCTCCTCTGGTCTCCTACACCATCTAGATCCATAAGAATATCTGTAACTGCCCATAGTGACCTGTGCCTCAACTCAACAAGCAAATGGCACGGCTTGCCATATACGAGGCGAAAGGGAGATGTGCCCAATGGTGTCTTGAAAGACGTCCTATATGCCCACAAGATCGAGTCCAAAAGCTGTGACCAATCCTTTCGGTCAGGGCGGATGACTTTCTGCAGTATAATCTTGATCTCCCTATTCGACACCTCGGCTAGACCATTCGTCTGTGGGTGGTAAGGTGTAGCAACACGATGGTCTATACCGAACTCGCTAGCAAGGGCCTTTACCTGGTCGTTGATGAAATGAGACCCCCATCAGAAATCAAAACTCGTGGAACCCCGAACCGCATGATGATGTGCTTCCTCAAAAATCTGCATACTGTCCTCGCATCAGCGGCTCGGGCGGGGATAGCCTCAACCCAACGACTAACCTAGTCCACGGCCAATAGAATGTACTCAAATCCCTGACTCTTTGGGAATGGACCCTTGAAATCGATGCCCCATGCGTCAAAAACCTCACAGAAGTGAATGGGATGCATCGGCATCGCTGTCCACAAGTGCCCATCCTCTGACAGTCAGTACACCTCTTCACGAACTCATCAGAGTCCTTGAAGAGGGTAGGCCACCACAAGCCGGATTGGAGCACTTTCTGTGCCGTTCTCCTCCCAGAATGATGTCCTCCTGCCTCAAGCTTGTGGCAGTAAGTGATGACGCTATGGTGTTCCTCCTGAGGAATACACCGACGCCAGACGCTATCCCCTCCTTCGTGGTAAAGGATGGGATCCTCCCAGTGGTAGGACTTGGCCTTCGCAAGGAAGGTCTCAAGCCTCTGCCTGGGCCAATCTTGTGGGACTTTCCCAACAACGAGAAAGTTCACAATATCGGCATACCACGGGAGTGAGGCGATAGCAAGGATCACCTCATCTGGGAAGGTCTCACAAATGGGATCTATCTGCTCAGACTCCTCAGGCTGCTCTATACGGGAGAGATGATCCGCCACCACATTCTTGACTCCAGGCTTATCCTTGATCTCAATGTCGAACTCCTGGAGTAGAAGGATCCATCTAATCAGTCTGGCCTTGGCATCCTTCTTTGCCATGAGGTAACTGATGGCGGTATGATCTGTGTATAGGGTCACTCTAGATCCAATGATATAAGATCGAAACTTATCTAGGGCGAACACTGCGGCTAGCATCTCCTTCTCTGTGACCGTGTAATTCCGCTTGGCGGAATCCAATGTGCGGCTAGCGTAGTGAATAGCAAATGGAACTCCATCCCTCCTCTGTCCCAGCACTGCCCCCACGGCAAAATCGGAGGCATCCGTCATGATCTCGAATGGGAGAGACCAATCAGGCAGCTGGAGGACAGGAGCCTCAATCACACACTGCTGGAGAGTCGCAAAGGACGAAAGCCACTTGTCATCGACAAGGAACTCGGTGTCTTTCGTCAAGAGATCAGTCAACGGCCGGGCAATCCTGCTGAAATCATGAATAAATCTCCGATAAAAACCAACGTGCCCCAGGAATGACCGTAGCTGCCTCAAATTGGACGACGGTGCGAGTTTTCTAATGACATCAACCTTGGCCGGATCAACCTCCATGCCCCTGTTGGAGATGATATGGCCAAGCACCGTCCCTTGAGTCACCATGAAGTGACTCTTCTCCCAAGATAGAACCAAATGGTACTCAATACATCGCTGGAGTACTCGGTCTAGGCAGTCAAGACAGGAGTCGAATCCGTCGCCGTAGACCGAGAAATCATCCATGAAGACCTCCAAGCACTCCCCTACCATGTCCGAAAAGATCGACAACATGCACCTCTGAAAAGTCGCAGGGGCATTGCATAGCCCAAATGGCATGCGTCGAAAGGCATATGTACCAAAGGGACAGGTAAAGGTGGTCTTCTTCTGATCCTCAGGAGCGATGGCCACCTGGTTGTAGCCCGAGTACCCATCCAGGAAGCAATAGTGCCTCTTCCCTGCCAGTCTCTCAATGATCTGGTTAATAAAAGGCAGGGGGAAATGGTCCTTCTTGGTGGCCTGGTTGAGTCTCCTGTAGTCAACACAGACCCTCCAAGAGGTGGGTACTCGTGTAGCAATCTCCTCTCCCGACTCACTGATCACAGTCGTGATGCCCGTCTTCTTGGGCACCACATGCAAGGGGCTGACCCACTTGGAGTCGGAAATGGGATAAATAAAATCTGCACTCCACCATTTTGATATTTCCTTCATCACAACCTCTCTCAGGTTGGGGTTTAGTCGCCGCTGGAACTCACGCGTCGGCTTCGCCCCCTCCTCGAGATAAATATGGTGGGAGCATACTGATGGACTAATCCCATGGAGATCTGCTACGCTCCATCTGATTGCCTTGCGGTTCTTTTCAAGAACCCCCATCAAACGGGATTCCTGCTCTCCAGTCAGATCGGCGGAGATGATGACTGGGTACATCTCAGGTTCGCCCGCAAGGAACCGATACTTCAGCGAAGTAGGGAGCGGCTTCAGCTCTGGACAGCTGGGTGCTGGCAAATCTGGCTTCGGAACAAGATGTGTGAATGCTGCTAAATCTGCAAATCTGCCTGGGAGAAATAAGACGAGCTCTCACAAACTGGATCTGGAGAAGGCTGCTCAATTGTGCTGTCTCTAATCTACTCTGCCTCTACCTCCTCCTCATCTGTAGGCTCAGGTGGACTCAGGTCTGGCATCTGGTCATCACAATCTGCCCAATCAGACTCTGAATCCGAGGGATCTGCATCAAATAAGGTGGCATCAGCACCACCGTCACACAAGGTGGCCTCAGTACCACCCTCACTAGAAACCGTGTCGCGGTCGAGAACCAGCTCTGCTGCCTCTGTAATATCCTGGACCAGGATTGTGCTCTCCAAGCTCTCCTCTGCTATCATCTCTGCATCAGTGGTGTCTGGAAATGAGAGGATGGCCTGTGCTGAAGGGTCTGCCCATGCTGCCTCATCATCTGTGATCACAAATTCACAGTCCTGGTGGATGTCTAGCCCGACGTCTGTCAGCTGCTCTGTATCTGTGCTGGTCTCTGAGCATGCTCTCTCTGGCTCTGTAGTCCTCGACCGTATCTATTTGTACACTCTCGCCCTCTACGCAAAAGTATACCTTCCCGCTATCATGATCAGTCACCGCCTTGGCTGTGGCCAAGAACGGACGACCGAGGATGATGGGGGTATCGGTCACTGAATCAGGGATCTCCATGTCCAACACTACGAAGTCCACGGGGAATTGCAGGCCCTGAATAGTGACGATAACGTCTCGCAACAACCCCTTCAGCCTCTTGACAGATCGATCAGCAAACTGAAGGACTGTCCTGCTCTGTCGAAGAGTGCCCAACTCGAAGCGGTCGAGAAGGGCTGCCGGAAGGAGGTTGATAGACGATCCACTATCCAATAGAGTACGGTCGAACCTTTGCTCACTAATATGGCATCTGACATACGGGGCTCCTGAATCTGGCCTCTTGGCTGGCAGACGGTTCTGGATCGCGAAGCACGTGGCTTTCGTCAGCACATGAATCTCTGAAGTGTGGTTCCTCCTCCTCCTCCTGACTGTAGTCCTGTCTCTCAAAGATCGCTGAAGAAGGGGGATGTGCTGCAAAGCCTCCTGAAGGGTCAGCTGTATGTGAAATCTGTCGATCATGCTCTGGCTGAACTCCTCCCGCTCTCTCTTTTTTGGGTCTTTTTCTCTTTTCTTCCCCTTCCCCATCTGAAGGGCTCTAGGGAAGGGGATCACAGGGTCCTTCTCAGATGAAGGACTAGGAATAGGTCTAGATGGCTCGACGGCCGGATCTACACATACATCAATCACCACAGTGGGACCAGAAGAAACTAAACCTTTTCCTTTATTCACAACAGTGTTCTGAGATACATCAACAGAAGGAAAAACAACATCTCTCTCAAAATGAACACCGGTGGCCTCAGTACCACCACGGGCTGGCTCTGCTAGACGTCTCACGGCCTCAGTACCGCGGGCTGGCTCGGCTACTCTGGTGGCGTCAGTACCACCTCCTCGAACTGGTGAAGTGGCGGCCTCAGTACCGTCGGTGGAATCAGCATCCTTGGTGGCATCAGTACCACCATCATCATCGTGAGCGGCCTCAGTACCGCTCTCCTTCTCCTCATCTGGCGCCCCGGATGTGTCCTCGTGGTGTAGCTCAGACGAGGCGCCGCCGCCTGCTGGTTTCCTACCGCTCCTAAGTGCAACAAAATTAGCATCAAATAGATCCGAAGATGTATCAACAAATGGATCACTAGGAGTGGCATGCTCAGTGTAAGCTACATGCTCAGATTTCCTCTTCAGGCTATTTGGATTCGGCTCTATCTGTGCAGGGATGGCGGCCTTCCCTCTCATCAGGTCCTGCATCTCCTGGCGGAACTCGTCCATCTCCCGTCTAAAGGTAGCCTGCTGGTCCGTGAGGAGGCGGGCTACGTCGTCCAAGGCGGGGCTCTCATGGGAGCCCGACGGGTAGCCTCTCTGGTAATGAGGTTGCTGGAACTGGTGCTGCTGCTGCTGAGAGGGGTAGGAGGAAGGATGCTGCTGCTGGTATGGCTGGTGAGCCTGCTGCTCACGTCTCCAAGACTGTCCCTGCTGCTGATAGGGATGAGGAACGAAGGACGACTGCTGGTGTGGCTGGTAGGCTGGGGGCTGCTGCTGCTGGTGATCTCTCTGCTGGCCATACTGCCCTCCCTGACCGGATGACTGCTGCTGGGGCTGGGTACCTCCACTCCCCCACCTGAATCCGGGATGGTCTCGTCGGATCCCAGGCTGGGGACGGTCATACCAAATCCCGTTGACATCCATCAACGGCTCTGCGTCGTACTGGGCTGGCGGGAGTACTGCCAGAGGCTGATCCGGCTGGTATACCACCATCTGCAAGTCTGGAGATGGTGGGGACTGGTAAGAGGGCTGCTGCTGCTGGTACGGCTCCGCCTGTACAAGGTGAACCTGTCTAGGCTGCTGAAAGGAGCTGGAGCGCTGGGACGAGCTGTTGCTGCCGCCGGTATCGCCTCGCGACTGAAGACGGGGCTGTGAAGCCGTCTGTGCCTCCTGGAGACACATGAGCTGGGTCTTCATGTCGCTCAGAGTCTGTGCCATCTGCTCCATCTGAGTGATGCCCTGGCACTGCTTCTTCTCGATCAGCTCCATGCGGTCCAACTTCTCGCTGATAATACCCATATCCGCAGCGGACGAATCTGTCTGTGCTGCTGCAACTGCGGGTGAACTGGATGGACCGACGTCGACCTGTGCTATCCTCTGGTACTGCACGGGTCCTGGCTACTGCTGGGGTCTCCCCTGAGTGTATAACCGGGTCTGGGGCATCACCATATAGTTCTCGGCCATCTCCTCGTAGATGGCCCAGACCTGGTCGTGATCCTTGGCGAAATAGGACCCGCCACAAGAAGCATTCACCAGGCCCTGGAGCTCTGGTGTCAGCCCGCTGAAGAAGCTCTGCACAAGGTTCGGCTTCGAGATATCATGGTGCGGGCATCGGTCAGTCAGCTCATGGAACCTCTCCCATGCCTCATGGAATTGCTCGTTGGGGAGCATGGAGAAGTTACTGATCAGGGCCCTCGCTGCATTGGTCCGCCCGAGTGGATAGTACTTGTTCAAGTACTCGGTGCGGAGCTGCTCCCAGGTGTAAACAAACTTCCCCAAATGCTTCAGCCATGTGGCTGCTCTGTCTGCTAGGGAGAAGGGGAAGGCGATCATCTGATCGTATCCTGGTCCACCTAACGGTCGTGGACAGTGCTGCAAATCATCAGAAACTCCTGGAGGTGGAGATGGGGCTCCTCAGTCGCGAGCCCGTGAAAGCGGGGGAGTAGCTGCAAGGTGTTCGGGGGGAACTTGAAGTCCCCCACGATGGCTGGAAGTACTACCCAGTGGTGCGTCAGCGTCGATCCGGGGTTGTGTAACTCCTGCATCGGTCTTGGTGGTCCTCCTGCCGCGGCTGTGGCGGCTGCTGCTGCGGCTGCTGCATCTGCATCCTCTGGGATCCTCGGTCCCTCTCTGCGCTCCTTGCGCTCTGCTCGCATCTGCTCCATCTCTCTCCTCATGTCAAGCATAAAAGCTCCCTGATCTCTCAACTGCTGCTGTACGGTCTCTAAAGAGGCGATCATGGTGGAGTTGATCGCTCCCTGATCCAATACGAAGTACTCAGGCTGACAGGAGCGATCCTCAGAACTGCCGGCCATGGCGTCTGCAAAATCAAACGAGCCAAACTCAGGTGCTGTCAAATCTGTGAGTCTCTCCTCTGGCTCATATCTCTCAGAACCGAAAGAAAGGGGGTCGAGGGGGAACATGGTGAAATCGTACTCGGGCTCGGAGAACTGGTCTCGGCTCTCGCGGACCAACCTAGATGATTGGGTAGACGTGCTCGAAACCGGTGCAGCCAGAGGCTGCCTAAGAGAGCGTCTACCCATCATCTTGATCTGGTCGAGTAGTGCGGATGAGATCTAGAAAAACTATGATGAGCAAGCAAACCCTCTGTTCACCAACACAACACGAGCTGAAGACCGTAAAGGCTCGGTCAATTTATCTTGTCCAATTTTATTAGGTGAACAATCAATCTATCAGAGCGCTTACGTGACCTGTTGGGATACCCGATGCTACTCCAACCGACTGGCCCGTACGGAAGAGTCGGTAGTCAGCTGGAAATAGCACCGGAGGGCTCTACCTAGGGTGCGGGTCACTCTCTCGCGCAAGCAAACCAAACAATGAGGGGGTTGCTCTCCCCAAGACAAATTTTTAAGGTGAGTGTCTTTTAGGGTCAATAGTCTTAGCAGACCCAATTTTATGCTTTTTCTTTTTAATTTTTTTCAAGAAAAACAAAGGCCTAACGAATTTTTCGGTTCTCCTGGTTATTTAATCCAAAACAGGGGGGAGAAGACGAAAAAGCCGATGCGCGATGAAATCAATGATGCATGCTGAGATGGAAATGCGTATCTTGCCTCCAGCACTCTACATGCAAGTGATCCGCACAGAATTTAAAGACAGAAAATAAACTACCTAAATGATGCAGCGATAAAAACCGAGTCCTAGATGAGCATTTCTACTCGCAGAACTGTCTAACTGGTCACCGACCTCCAAGCCAAAGGGTCCGGTCTTGGCCCACCCCTCCTATGCCCGACAAATCGGGGGTAGGAGAAAGCGCTTTACGGGGCAGGCTGCGACACGTAGGCTACGAAGGAGATGAGTCAGTTATTTTTATTAATTGATTATTAGTAGGTCCAATTAAGCGTACTATAGGAACATGCAGATAATTAGGTGTGGGGACCCTACTAATTACGGCACAAGCAAGTATAAAATCCTAAATCTAGGGGCTCGATGAAAAACCGCGTAAACACCAGAAAAGGCAGTAAAAAAGAAAAGAAAACAAAAACCGCGAGAAAAAGCCGCGAAAATCCTAAGGGTCCCCTGAGCACACCGGTGCTCGGCACAACAGACCCGCTAAGCAATCAAGTCCAAGAGTCCAGTCTCTGAGTACCTGTATTATTACAATAATGATCAAATAAAATAAAATGAAACCTAATCTACACCTCTCCCACTCAGCTCTCTCTCTCGCTCTCTCCTGCGACTCCGTACAGAAGGGAGCCGCCTCCAAGTCTTGCGGTTGCGTCAACTCCTCGAAAGTCGCCTCCACGGTCCTCGGGCCCTCGCAAGAAACAGAGACAAGTGGTCAGATCAAAATAATCAAATAATAATAATAAGAAAAATAAATGAAACTGATATGAGGGTATATATGCAAAAATGCAAAATAAAATAAACACTCAAAATAAAACAAAAACAAAAACAAAAGAAAAGAAAATAAAACAAAATAAAACAAAAATAAGATATAAACAAAAGCCGCGAAAAAGCCGCGAGCTCTGAAAGAGCCGCGAAAAGCCGCGAAAACAAAAATGAAAATAAAAATAAAAACTACTAAGCCGTGCTCCCCGGCAACGGCGCCATTCTAATAACCAACCAAATGACCAAGGTAAAGGTATCAATCGGTCGTCGCGACCTCAATCACTCAGCTAGGTCAATCAAGAAAAATAGACCACCAAGATAGATGAAAATCAATCAAAAACAAGATAGCGGTCCTGCTATTAATTTAACCTGGTATAGCGACCAGGGTCGATCTCAAGGAGCACGGATTGGCCTGCGGCCTACGAAGTAGTCAAAAAGGAAATAAAATAAAAGAAGAAAATATTTTTGGTGGTTTTTAATTATTTTATTTTTTTTTGGATTTTTGATATATTAAGAAAATAGGAAAAGCAAAGAAACTACACACTTCAACAATTTATTAAAGGCAATAAAAATCAACCAAAAATTCTAACAAAAATGTTTTTATGTATTTTATAATTTTTAGTGTTTTTGGTGAATTTTTGGGATTTTTCTGATGTTTATTTAATTAATTAAAAATCAAACAAGGACTGAAATAGGAGGTACTGTCCAGCCGAGTTAAAAGGGCCTAGATAAAATATCTAAAGGCCCCAAATTAGCTGGGAGGTAATTTTCCTGTAAAGAGAATAAAACAAGGAAAATTTAGGCACCTATATTATTATTTTTGGGTTTTTGGTTTAATTATTAGAATTTTTATAAGTTTTTAAGTGTTTTTCAATTTTTAGTGGTTTTCAGTAATGAAAAAGAGCCAAAATTGGCTAGACAATCAAACTAGACAAAACAAACAGTAGACAATTTTTTTATAATTTTTAGATACTATTTAATATTTTTTTGTGGTTTTTAAAGTTAGACAGTAGCAAAAGGAGAGGTTTTTTAATTTTTAAAAATAACAAAACAACTCAAAAATTTCTCCAAAAATCCTCGAAAATGTTACACTATGGCAGGAGCCATGTGTCCAATTTTCGTTGGATTTGAAGGATATTTGCTGTTTTATTCAAAAATCAAAATGGGGCACAATGCATAGGGACCAAAGTGCAAATACCCGGAAGTCTGAGGGGTCTGGTGCAATTAACCCAGCAAAACACGTGCTACGCGCGTGCCTGGGGCACTTAGGGACCCAAATGTAATGAAAATAAGTCCCGAGGGCTATTTGGTAACAGGTACCAAAATCCCAGGGGCTTATCTGTAAAATACCCACAAATATTCGCACATGCTCAATTAAACTACGCACAGGGGTATAAATGCAAATAAACACAAACTTTCATTCATTCATTAACAATCAGAACTACAGGGGCATGATATGCAAATTAGCCAAAAACTCACGTGTCGATGCACGTGTCAGACCATACACAAGGGCATAAATGCAAACTAAACAGAGTACGGGGTCCTCTATGCAAATATCCCAAAAACTAAACAACTACATTACGTATTTACAGGACTAAATACGAAATGAAATAAATAGGAGGGCCTAAGGGTAGTTTACCCTTTATTAATGCGGCCGATGGATGCACACCACGTGGAACATCTAACGGTGACTGGGGACTGGCGCTGCACAGCTCAACTCCTCGGGTGCATCCAATGGCGAAGGTGTAGCCACGTGTTTGATCTAGCGGTTGAGGGTATCGGTGGCTATCCCTCTCGGCTCGGACGGTCCAGATTGCCTCGTGGATGGATCTGACGATGACGAGTCCTCCTCAAGTGAACGGTCGAGATGCGACATGGAGGGTGAGGATGATCGGACGGTCGGGGAAGGTATCGGAAGAACAGTTGGCCGGCGAAGTTCGCCGGCCTCGTGCGTGCGCTGTGGACCTCCCCTGCTGCTCGTGAAGGTCGGAGAAGCTCCGCGATGACGTCCCGCAGCTGCTGGTATCCTCCGATGGCCCAGCCGAGCTCTGCGGAGCTCCGGCAAGGTCGGCGGAGGTACGCCTCCTGGCTCGATATCGAAGGACCTCAGATGGCCCTCATTAAACCTGCAAAACAGTCCAGAAGGCTCGCGGGTCGAGGGCAAACTGCCTCGACCCGGTTAGGCGGGGTGACGGTGGTCTGTGGGGCGATATGAGCGAGCTCCGGCGAAGTGGGGACGGTGGAGCTCGAATCCCAGCTCCTGTGCGAGCTGGGTTGGATGGGGATATGGAGAAGGTGCGCGGGAAGGAGGCGATGGCTATGGTGAAGCCCGATGGTCGGATGGTGGTCGGAATCGATCGGAATCGGCGGGGGACGGCGGAGCAGCGATTTGGGCGAAATGGAAAATCAAAGCAAAAGAGAGACCTAAGGGACTACCTGGGTGGCTGACGAGACTGGGGATGAGCTAAGGATGCTCTGGGTCGTCGCCTCGAGGAACGTCTCCCTCCGAGGCTCGAGCTCCTGCTGGTGGCGGAGCAAGGCGGCGAAGCTTCGCCGGATCAGTGGTCACGCTCCCTCTCCTCGCTTCAACAGCACAGAACGCGAGCTGTCACTCTCACGAGCACGCTGGAGCTCACTGGGGGTGGAATCAAATGGCCAAAGATGAGAAATGAGGAGGCGGAGCTGGAGCTTTATATGCTGGAGAGTCCGGGAAGACAGGCGCGGGTAGGGCGTGGAAGCGCGCGGATCCCGATGCAGGAGCTCCGGCGAGGGTCTCGGGTATATCAAGATCAAATCGGACCCGGGGTTTGAGTGGGGGTGAATCGGGTTTAAGTGCTAAAAATCCGAGAAGATGGGTTACCCGCTAAGAACCCGTGTGAAGTGGTCCTGGGGGGGAAGTTGACCGGGCGGTCAACAATCCCCAGGACCAATGAGAGAAGGCCATGTGGCTGGATTTTGAAAATGAATTTAAAGGTAGCAAATGGCCGAATTAGTGAAAACTTAAAACATGAAATATTTTTATTTTATTTTTTTCTATTTTTTTAGTGATTTTTAATTAATTTTTCAAAGTAAAAATAGTGTATTTACATAGTAGGTTCCTATATAGGTATATATACAATATATAGGTTTTTAATTTTTGATTTTTAATTATTATTTTTATACAATTTTCTTCCCATTTTATATTTTATTTATTTATATTATAAAATAAGGAATAAAAAGACATTTTTATTTTATTTTTATTATTTATATACATAGGTGAAATAAATACATAGGTACATTTATATACATGGTATATTTACAATATATTTTTGTGTTTTTTTAATTTTGTTATTTTTATTTTGTTTTTGTTTTAATTGTTTTTATTTTATTTATTTACACTATATAATATAGAATATTTACAAAAATTTTGGAGATTAATTTTATTTATTTACAAAGCTAGATTAATATAGGTGTGGTGGTCTATTCACATGGTGAGTGGGGTTTTTGTTTTCTTTTTGATTTTTATATTTTTATCTTGTTTTTATATTTAGGAATATATACAAATATTTCCAAGCATACTTTAAGCTATTTTTGTGAGGAAAATATTCTTATTTATTTACATACATATTTACACACATGAGCCCCTATCTCCCTCTACTTTGGCTTTTATGCGGTCAGGCCCATGCTGAGCCCTCCCTTGGGTTAGGTTGCTCAATATTTATTCTAAATATTTCCCTCTTTTTCTTTTTAATCTTTATTCTTTTATTTTTGCACAAAAACATGCTAATTATAGGTTTTTACACAATGCATGCTTTTGGTAATTATTTCTATTTACAACTATATACATGCATTTGCAAAGGTTTTTTGTAGCTAAAATATAAGAATAAAGAGTGATGGATGAGTATTCATCAGTGGATCATCTCTCCCGATTAGAGCATCTTGAGGATTCTGAGCAGATTGATCCTATATCTGAGACCTTCCCATATGAGGCGATCCTTGCTATCGCCTCGCTCCTGTGGTACGCCGACATTTTGAACTATCTTGTTGCCAAGAAAGTTCCACATGGTTTGCCCAGGCAGCGACTTGAGACCTTCCTCGCGAAGGCCAAGTTCTACTATTGGGAGGATCCCGTCCTTTATCATGAAGGAGGGGATAGCGTCTGGCGTCAGTGCATTCGTCAGGAGGAGTACCATAGCGTCCTCACTTACTGCCACAACCTTGAGGCATGAGGACATCACTCTGGGAGGAGAACGACACATAAAGTGCTCCAATACGGCCTATGGTGGCCTACGCTCTTCAAGGATTCTGATGAATTCGTGAAGAGGTGTACTAACTGTCAGAGGATGGGCACTTGTGGACATCGTGATATGATGCTGATGCAGGCCATTCACTTCTGTGAGGTTTTTGACGCATGGGGAATTGATGTCATGGGTCCATTCCCTAAGAGTCAGGGATTCGAGTACATTCTGTTGGCCGTTGATTATGTGAGTCGTTGGGTTGAGGCCATCCCCGCCCGAACTGCAGATGCTAGGTTTGTATGCAGATTTTGGAGGAATAATATCATTTTACGGTTCGGGGTACCTAGAGTGTTGATATCTGATGGGGGGTCTCATTTCGTCAACGAAAAGGTAAAGGCCCTTGCTAGCAAGTTCAGCATTGACAATCGAGTAGCCACTCCATATCATCCTCAGACCAATGGTCTTGCTGAAGTGTCGAACAGGGAGATCAAGACTATATTGCAGAAGGTTGTCCACCCTGACCGAAAGGATTGGTCACAGCTTTTGGACTCGGTCTTGTGGGCATATTGGACTTCCTTCAAGACTCCTTTGGGTACATCTCCCTTTCGCCTCGTTTATGGTAAGCCATGCCATTTACCTGTTGAGCTTAGGCATAAGTCACTTTGGGATGTCACAGACATACTTTTGAATCCAGTGAGTGTAGGAGACCATAGGAGGGCAGAATTGGCAGCCCTGGAGGAGCTTAGAGATGCAACCTTTTTGAGCACCCTACAATACAAGTAGAGAGTGAAGGAGTGGCATGATTCTCATATCAGCCACAAGCAGTTTGAGCTAGATCAGAGAGTATGGTTGTTTGATGCCAGGCTGAGATTATTTCCCGAGAAGTTGCAGATCAAATGAAAGGGACCATACCTGGTCCGAAAGGTACATGACAATGGAAGCATTGACATATCTGAGATGTCATCTAAGTCTACCTTTCGTGTTAACGGGCAGCGGCTCAAACCATATCTAGATCATGAGCCATTGGTCGTTGACGTCGCCCCTATTCATTTTGCATGAGATGTGATCCTTGACTCACATCTATTGCATTTCACGCATGATTATCACTGTCTTCCGCGATGTATAGATCCAAATGTCCATATCATACCATTCTTCAGTCCAACACCCCATTTGCGTCTTTGATTATGCTATTAGGGTACACTTTACCCTATGTATAGGGGGTGTCAGACTTTTGATTTCCTTTTCGATTCTTTTTACCTATGTTTTTGCTGCCTATACTTAGGGATATTTTACCCTAAGTATAGGGGAGGTAGACCCTGTACATTCTTCCACTCGGGTTTCCCTTTGTATACAGTCTGCTATACTTAGGATTACTTGATCCTAAGTATAGGGGGAAACCCTGAGATCCTTTTTCATTATATTCTTTGATTCGTCATTGTAGTATAGTTTTCTTCCCTATACTAAGTACAAGTTATGTCTTCTTCATCGTTCTTGATCCACTCTGAGGACATCGTTCGAGCTAAGTATAGAGGGTTGTCGTATATATTTCATATATACTTTAGCCATAACTCGTACTTTGTGTGAGTGTGTTAATAAATAAAATGGCTAAAATCCTTTATCTAAAAATCCATAAAATTTTAAGAAATTTTCACTGTATATAAAATTCTTTCTTGCACATACATAGCTATTTATAAAATTATTTTTGTACAAATGTTTTTAAAAATGTTTTGTGTAAAGAGGTTGTAAATATTTTGATATCAAAATTATGTATATAGCACAAAATTTTAGTAAAATGTTTGAAAAACAAAAAGTTTGCAAAAACCCTTGTGTGAATGTGTGTAAATAGTTTGCAAAACTTCTGCATGCATGCATTCATTCATTCAAACATTTTCAAAAATTTTGCACATTTTCAAAATTGCATAAAAACATCATTGTATATACTTGTACAATTTTTCTGAATCATAGTTGACATTTAAACTAGTCTGGAATTATATTGAAAAATAGAGCTTGGTTAAGACCTTAATCCACCTAATTACAAGAGGAACCTTATATGGCTTATGGTTAAGACTTTTCAGGTCCATGGTGATTTAATTCTTTGAGTCCACTAGTCTATGATCTTATGTCATCTTGATGAGCCTAAGTAGAACACTTAACAATGCACACATGACTCTCATGGACAATGGCTTTACTTGCACCAGCACCTTACACATAGCTCTCTACGGATGAGGTGGTGAGGAGGCAATCTTCTTTGGCTTGGGGTAGCATACGAGGGTAGTACTTCTTGGTGGAACCTCTCTCCTTCTTTTAGTGAAGGAAGTACGTCTCAACTTGGTATGGTAGCATTGAGGTCTAAAGACAGGAGTTGTGGGTTGCAATAATGCTTCAAAAGAGGGATAGTCTACTGTCTCAAGAGGAAAAACTCCTTATGTATATATGCTGCACCATGTAGATATGTTGTACATATGCACATCAAAAAAGTGCAAAAGAAAGAAAAACTCCAAAAAAGTGGTGGGTCTGATAGAAAATGAAATACCCACCGGAGTGTATATAGCCAAATAAAGCAGAGCTCATGTTACCCATGCCCATCTCATGAAGCTTGCAGCGGGGAGACTTAGTTACACTGGTTGGGCTCCCTAGGATACATGGCTACACTGGTCATGGTCCATTCTCTTCTTCCTCCTCTTCTTGAGCCGGTTGCACTTGAACTTAGAGGGGAATACCCCGCTCCTCGAGGAAAGAGTTGCCAGACTAGGGCATTAGAGTTACCTTATTGAGGGGGGTTGTCACTTTGCTATTTCTGAGGTGGGGAGCTGCATATCACTTACACAGTACAAGGAAAGATTCATGGTCATTAAAGTTTGTGTATGTAGACTTGTTCTGATCTGGATTGTTGAGGAGTCTTGACCATAGATTGGTGGAACTTAGAGGCTGTTAAGTTTTAAACCTAAGTTCAAACAAGGTTCCGACAAACTAGTAATCCAAAGGTCTGACTGAGCTCCATACTTCAATTTAATGAAGGCAAGTTTAACACTCAACCTTGATTCACCTTCTTTTTCTTTTTCTTTCTCTTTTCACTTCTTTTTCAAATAAGTGTTTGCTAAGGGACTAGCAAAAGTAAATTATAGGGGGGTGATGAATACTCATTCATCACTCTTTATTCTTTATTTTAGCTAAATATCTTGACAAAGCATCATGTATATAGTTTTAAATACAATAAATTAGCAATAAGCATGCATTTGTTAATATCTAATAATTAGCTTGTATTTGTGCAAAAATAAAAGAATAAAGAATAAAAGAACAAGAAGGAAATATTTAGAATAAATATTGAGTGATCTGAACCCAAGAGAGGGTCCAGTATGGGCCTAATCGCCAAATAAAAGAAGTAGAGAGAGATAGGGCCACTCTACCTTGTCAATATACACCCTTTATGTATATAAATTATTTTTATAAAAATAAAAATAAAAAGGTGCTTTCATTTTCCTTGTATATATTTCTAAAAATAAAATAAAAATTAGAAAAATAAAATAAAATAAAAATAAAATAAAGCTATCTCTCTCCTTGTATATTATACATGTAAACATGTATCTTTCCCTATTTAATTTATACTTGTAAATAAATGATAAAATAAAACAAAAATTATTTTATACTCCAAAAATTGTAAATAAATAAAATATAAAATTGGTGTATTTATGTAAAAATAAGAAAATAAAAAATAAATGTACAAAATACATAGGTATTTTTTACCTGTATGGCTGTATATAATATAATATACTATATAGACCATAAATTTTTTTCTTAAAAATAAATAAAAATCACAAAAAAAATAGTTTAGAAAATAACAAATATTTTACATTTTGTACACTTTTCGATTTAAAATCATTTGCTATTTTTAATTGATTTTATAATTATTTTTGACCATCTATTTTTTGATTGGTCCAGGAGGAATGTTGACCCCGATCAACTACCCCTCCCGAACCTCCCCTCGTGCGGATCCAGGTTTTGTTCTCGTTTCTCCCAATTATCCCGACAGGATCCTACACCCTCTTGCTCCGATTTTGGCGCCCACTTCTCTCCAGTGGATCGATGATCCTCGCGGATCCCTAGGGAGTCGCAGATCGACCTCGGTTCGTGTGCGTGATCCGATTCTTCCAAGCTTCCTAGGACATACTACAAAGCTCCTCATTTGCTCTCCCAGCCTCTTAGCTGGTGCCGCACACCCTTCTGATACCCTAGAAAGCTCCACCTTGGTGACAGCAATCGGAGACCACCTTTGGACGTCGGGAAGGTGCTGTGTAGCCGTAGCTCGCCTCTAGTGGCCAGAACACCACTGTGTCGAGCCTCCTCCGCCAGCCGCAGCTAAGTCGAGGCAAAGACCCTGCCATCCCAATCCCCTGGAGCTCAGGATCACGTTAGTACCCTCAGGTAGCTCTCATATTGATCTCGGTTCCTTTATTTCCCGAATCTTTCATTTGTGCTTCACTGTCTCTCCGCCAGCTCCGACCAGCCGCTCAGAGCCTCTTCACCGTCATCCACCCATTTCGATTAACGCCTCCGCTCATCCTCCATTCTTCCACGCAGTATGATCATCCTAACCTTGGCTTGGGTTGCCAGGATCAGGCCCTAGGTCTCATCTACCGCCTTCGCCGGAGACCCCTCTTCCATTCGCCCCCGCTTCTCTCTATTATAGGATAAATAACCCCGACCGGAGCCTTGCTCCGAGTCCTAGTTTTTCCTGCAGGACTTAGCGCGCGTGGAATGACCCAGATAGCCTTTGACCACCCTCGCCGTAGCTCGCCCAGGTCCCAGCCATCGTCACGTAGATCCGACCGTCGGCGACTCCATCAGCCCCGACCATTCGACGTGGTAGGGCCTCACGCTTCTTTTGGCACCGGTCGATCGTTCATCGGAGCTTCGGATCCTCGTCGATGCTTTGGTGAAGCTCGCCCAGGCGTTGTTCTTCCAGAGCCTCTCTCCACCGTCCGATAGCCCGCACCTACCGGATGCCATTCTCGCCGTCGATTGCCTGGAGCTATCAGGCCGTTAGATGTCAGATCTAACAGCCCCCGTACCTGCCACGTCCCCGACATCTGACAACCGTCAGATCTGATCCCTGACCGCTCCATAGCCGCACGTTCACACCCAGCCAGCGGACGCCACCTGTCCAACCATACGCAGCTCACGTGCTGCAAGGGTAATTTGCTCCATTTACCCTGCTTTTAATTTAGTTTGTCGTTTAGTCTGTAAAATAAAGTATACAGTTAGACCATTTTGCACTTTAGCACCTGTAGTTTTTCTTATTTGCTTTTCAGTCCTGCATGTGTGGACCCAGGTGCTTTGTCAAGTGTTATTTGGGATATTTGCAGTATGTACCTTGGATTTCTTTACAGTTATGGTTTGAAGTTGTAGTTTTCATATTTGCAAGTATACCCCTGTGCGTACGGATTTGTGACATGTGCTGATATTCGTGGAAAAATTACAGTTTGAACCCTAGCCTTTTCTCACGTGTTATTATTGGTTCCAGGACTTAAGTTATTTCCATTCTGATCCCTGTGTGCTGTACCTTTTATTTTTGATTTAATAAATAGCAAAAATTATCTAAAAATCATGAAATTTTGATACATGGCTCCTGCCATGGTGTAGGAATTTTGATGAATTTTTGGTTCTGCTTTGATTTCGTTTATTATTTTTAAAAATTCAAAAACTCTAAAAATTATCACTGTCTGTTTTATAAAATCAAATAACAATATTAAAATGTCTTGAAAAATTCTAAAAAAATCCTTATTATATGTTTTATTGTGTTTGAGTCTCTATCCAATTTTCGTTTCATTATCATTTATAGAAACCATAAAAATTTAAAAAGAGTGAAAATCTCATAAAAATTATTAAAAATTCCTAAAAATTCAAAAAACGTGTTTTCAGTTGCTGTAGTTAGGTTTTATTTTGTAATTTATCATAAAATTACTGTTGAGATTTTATAGCATTTTAAGTAATTTTAATATGCCTTTATATCCCGGCTGTACATTGCTTGTTGTTTTTGGTATTATTTCAGTTTTTAAAAAATTAAGTAAAAATCAGAAAAACCCCATAAAATCCACAAAAACATTTAAATATTTTAAAAACACAAAAATATTTTTATTTTGAATTTTTGAGTGTATTTGGTGCTTTAAATAATGGTTGGAGAGTTGATTTTTGAGTTCTTTTATTCTTTTTCTCATATTTTAAAAATTATAAAAAATTTAAAAAATATAAAACCACCATTTTCTTTGTTTTTCTTGGATTCCCAACTACTTCGTAGCTTTTACATCACGTGCTCCTTGTGTTCGATCCTGGTAGCTATACTAGGTAAAATAAATTAGCGAGATCGCTTGTTTTGACTGATTACTTGATTTGTTTATTGGTGGTCTTATCTTCTGGATTGATTTCGCCTTGCGGTTCGGGTCGCAACGATCTTACTTATTCCTTATCCCGAGTAGCAAGAGCGGTGTCATCAGAGTCATCCACCTGGAGTCAATTGGAGAACGACTACATCTGAGATCGACATCTATCGTCGTTCAAAGAACATCAGCAGACCACCTACAACTGGAGCAAAGTCTGAATGAAATCCAATTGAAGCATTGCCTTGTCCGCTCAAAGATTTGAGATGCACGAGGATGCAACATCTGAAGACTCATCTTCGATCGAGATCACAACAGCCTCGCGATCAAAACTTCATCGCCTGCAAATATTTGGGGGTAGAACATACCATTTTCCAGATAAAAGGAGGACCACACAATCAAGTTCTAATCGCACGACCCTTTCTGCGCCACGTGTTGTGCTTGGATCAACCGTGCCACCCCACCGCTTGCATTAGGCGGTGCACGTGCTTCGCACGTGAATGCCTGATATTTCTTAGGAAATTTGGGTATAAACCCCCCAGAGTTTCTATTATTCCATGTAGGTCCCGCCTCAGGTGAAACACGTGAGCCACACACATGCCCTGATATTTTAGGCATTTTACGATAATACCCCCGCTACATATATCATTTACAAGCAGTTCCTGAACAACAGAGATCACGTGAATCACATGCGCATACTAGGGTTAATTGCACAAGACATCCTCAGAATTTTGACATTTACACGCGCGCCTTCAATTTTCCAGAAAATTTCACATATACCCCTATACAATATATTTTTACTTTACATATAATAATACACATTAAACAAAATACAAAATTTATACCTACAATAAAATACGTATAAATACCATAATTCATACTACATACAATATTTAATAACATTTAAAAAAAAATAAAAATATTTTCTATTTTTAATAAATCATTAAAAATATAAAAAACATAAACTCATAAAACACATAAAAATATAAAAATACCATTAAAAATCAATTAAAAATTACGATTAGTATATTTTACTATATTTTACATAATAAACTAAAAACAAAATAAAAATTAAATAACAAAACTAATAAAAAAGTACAAAATAAATAAAACTTTAAAAATACATAATTAAATAAAAAAATCACATAAAAACGTATAACATATCGTTTTGAAGGTATTTTCACCTATGTTCTAGTAAAAATAAAATTAAAATATTTTTTTCACTATTTTCTATTTTTAAAATCAAAATCTGTTTTCAAATAAAAATTAGTTTTCAATCTTAAAAATCAAATAAAAATTACAAGTCAATTTATAAAAATTACATAAAAACCATAAAACACTTAAAACTCATAAAAACTACAAAATTAAAACCAAATATAAAAGCATAAAACCTATACCTATTTTTACATAGGTATATTAAAATTACAAAACAATATAAAATTCATAAAATCCAATAAAAATTCAGAAAATTATTTAAAATTAAATAAAAAATAGGAAGCCCATTAAACCTTAGTTTTCTATAATCTTACCTTAGTTTCTAAATGGTTTGCCTCCATTAGTTCGACACTCCCGTACTTACACTATACACATATAAGTTTAGGAGTATAGATAAAACAAAATAAAAAATTATGTTAAAATTACCCAACCGGCACAACGACACTATTCTTATTTTAGAATAGGAGGTTTGGGTGGTTTTTTAGATGAGTGCCAGTTTTCCTCGATAACAGACTAGGGACCTAAGCCCGAGATGTTACAGAAAGTATGCCAACATCTTTTTAACGGTCACTAATTTTCGGTATATAGTTGCATCCTTTCATAATTTTTAATTTGGCAATTGCTCTCATGCTTCAGGCCTTTTAGTGAATTTTTTGCTTTGTTCTATGTTCTGCTTCAAGTGAGAAGGAATTGCATTGATCAACTTTATTTTATTTCGGACGAACTAATAATTTAATAAACCTTACAAAAGAATAATATTAGAGGAGTTTTGAGGTATAAATAAGCTACAAAATTTTTGGAAGAAGGCATATCAATTGTTTCCTTTTTCTCAGATTTATAAACACAGTTACCTATGGTAATTCGAAATATATGGCTTCTACATCATGGTCTGACTTCGAATGTACAATGTATATGGATTATTATATTATATATGTGTATGGTCTATGGCTGTGCATAGTAATGCATTTTGCATCTATGTGCAAGTTATTTTTTACCATTAGCTATTTTTTTATAAAGACCAAAGAAAGGTAATAGTTTTTTTGTTGTTGTTGAAAATTATTCTTTCATTGGTCATTTGAAAAAAACTAATTAAGATATAGAAATTGTAGATATCCTATGTTGATATTAAGATATATAACTATATATAAGAAGGTCAGCTTTAGTAAATATATAGATTATGAAGATTTCGTTTGTAATGATAAGTTTATAAATCATATCTAATGGCAATGCATGATGGCTCATACTTGATTATCGTATCATAATACAGAGAATTATATATTTTTGGGTGATTGGAATTGATTTGATTATATATTATGATTTCTTTCATGATTAGTGAACTTTCAGTGGCTTAAATAAATTGGAAATACGGGTATTGTGTGAAATGAAATAAATTTGGCAGAGATGTCTTTGGTGTAACCTTTTAGAGTTACTGATTTTTTGCACAAGAATTCCTATAAATTTTCAAAAAGATTTCCAACCATAATTGTCATATTCATAAAGAAATGTGATAAAATAAAATAATATGTATTTTAAAATAAATCTACTTGAAAGAGTTATGATTTACTTATCTTTCCATCTAGGTAATTAATGTTGATTACATCTCTATATAAAATTAATGATAATTAAAATTTGATGGCATGATCATTACTGCTATATGAATAATTTAGTTAAATGATTGTTTTCTAGCCCTAATAGTGGTTGCAATTTCGGTTGTCCTTCAAGACCCTTCATACAATTTTTGACAAGTTGTCGACTATTACAAGTAAGATTGGACACCTTTTAAGGAACCATCTTGAAACCTATAATAAATGTACATTAAATGGGATCTTTTTAATGGAATAATCTTGCAACCTTTTAGTAGGTAGAATATGTCAGTTGTGATTGGTAGTGGTTCTGAACCTGTCTTTGCATTATTCAACTGATTGTCTACTTAAAAGTATACATAACAGATCTGGATATCTATGCATCTTGCATTACTTTCCTTTATCCCATTCTACTTGGCAAGGGATTACAATGATGTTGCTATTTGTTGTTTTTTTAAATTTATTTACATCGTATATAGTAAATATATGTTACCATGAATGCAATATCTTAAAATACATGCATGCTTACGTACATACATATGCTTATTTTTTACAAGGGTAGTTAAAGTTGCATACCAATAAATAGGAAGCAATTTTTGAGTGGGATGTAAATCTATCTTTTCACTGATATATATCTTTCCCATTTATATTTTATTGTGTTTAATGGCTTTATCTATTTACGATTCAAGCTAATCATTATGAATGACATCTGAAATGAATAAATATAATATTTATGTTTGTCCTTGTCACATACTCATGGTTTTGAGATTTGGTCTGACTAAACATAAATTAACTAATTAATATTCAACATATAATATATTCTTAGGTTATTATTGTTTCACTAGATTCGAATGGAAATTTAAACATTTTAATTTAGGTTACTTTACCCTTCTTTTTTTTATTTTTTTTAAAAAGGTTATTTTTTATTTTTTTAAAATGATATATACTTCAGATATCTTTTAGGTAACAATATTTACTAACTTCTATATTTGCTGTCTATTGTAGATAAACGACTCCTGCACATGGATATGATGTAATCTTTAATTCATATGTAATATACTGGTATTTAAACTTATGAATGATATTTTTGTTGGACATGCGTGCCCACGGCGAGCCATTACTCAATAAATGTTATTACGAATATCATTCTCTGATCTGAAATGAAGAATAACTAATTTGCATAATAGGTCCCTTAGTACAATTAGGGTTATGTACCATGGCCGTCTTAATGATCATACAACCGTTGATTCAATTATTGAATCATAGAGGCTGGTACTTGGATGAATATCTAAAGAGTTAGATTGAGGACTCATCAAGTACCATCAAATGATTGTTAAGAGAGGATCTCCAACCTGAGTAGGAGATGACAATCCTTTCTCACTTGGCTGATATCAGACTAACCTCTTGATGCAGGTCCTCTGTATGGGAATAGAGATTCGAAGGTGTCAGATTAGTTAGGTCAAAGAGTTGACTTAACGAGATCGAGATAACCAAAGTCCTATGTTGTATGCTGTCATGATATATGCACGTATCCTTTGACCGGCGACAGATGTATTACTATACGTCTGAGTATGTACATTTGGCAGAGCAATAGGTTGATGACCTAATCAAGGTCTATACACCGGCGCACTGGTGTGCATACAAGGGCATATGAGTAATACGATCTCTCAAAGGGAACATACAGGTTCATTTCCTGAACCGGAAGACATGAGCTCACTCATGAGATATTCGGAAGAATCAAATTCCACGCGCGGTCATCTCGCTTTGAAAGCTTGACTGAATTTGTAAGGATTGATATATACTTTGGAAAGTATATGATCACACCTACGTATGATATATGCTTTTGAAAAGTATATGATCGATACCAACTCCTAATGATCGAATGAGAAACTTAATAATAAATCCCTGAAGTAGACAGTGTAAAATTGATCCTATACTTTGGGATTATTCTGGGTCTTCCAGTATGCAGGATGTATATGTATTAAGAATACCTCAGGGTGACATGATCATAAACAGTTGTATAACCATGATGATTTCATTTCTAGGGAGTGATGAAACGGGTCTGGATTTTAGTGACTCCTCTCAATAGAGAAGTAATTTGATCTTGGTCCAAATGTTGGACATTGATCTGAATGTGATTCAGATGCAATGAGAAGATTAGATTTATGGTCTTGATTTAATTAAGCATCTATGGGAGTCCCGAGATCTGGATTTAAGATATGATCTTAATATCCAATTCACTATACGTAGAACAATACAATCGCCATGTCCTTATCTCCAAGTATCCGCGGAGAAAGCACATTATCCTCGAAAGAGTTAAGGATAATTTCATTATTGATATAAGTATCCGAGCATTGACAAAATGGATAATTAAATGTGATTTAATTATCATGAATAATATGAATTTGATTCATAAGGAGAGTTATCTTAGATAATTAAATGTGATTTAATTATTAAAGATGTAAATAATGTGAATGTGATTCATATTATTTGGGAACATGAGAATAGATATCCAAGATGATTAAATGTGATTTAATTATCATGGATATTGAATAATATGGACAACACTATCCATGTTAATCATATATATATATTATAAATATTATTTATAATATATAAGAGAGAGCTATTTGTAATTTACATTTGTTGTGACTTAGATTCACATCGGACAATTAATTGAAAATGTAATTTACATTTTATTTTGGGTTGTGAATGTGATTTACAAATTTCTAATGGTAAGATTGCAACATTCACAAAATAATTATGAATTATTTTTGTAGAATAATTTACAACAATTGTTGTTATAAATATTGGAGATACATGGGACATTATAATCTAGAAAGATTACATGGGATGTCTCCTTTCTAATAGGAGAGGGGATGACCACCAATTCCAATTAGGAAAGGGTGGCCGTCCACTCCATGTATATGGAAGGAGGCACTCTCTCTCCCATTATCTCCATATTTGATTGATTTATTTTGGGATTAAATCATATTGATTTATCAATATATATTTAATTTAATTTAAATTAATATTTGTTGGTTTTTTACCAACAAAGATCTTGGCCATTAAAAGAAACACAAATCAATGAGAGCCATTGGATTTGTGTTGTCAATGGATTGAGATCCATGGATCTCAAAATATTATAAATAGAAGGGCACCCCTTGCTCTTCGTATGCTAATGAGAACATAAGTCCCTCTCTCTTTCTCTCATTCTTTATACACGCCCTCTCTCTTCCTCTCTCATGGCCGTCCACTATGGATGCCCTAGAGAGAGTCTCCATCGCCGTAGCGTCGTCGTTATGCTATCGGTTTGATTGCTCGTGAATTCTCGTCTCCTTCAATGCGCCTCGTTCATGAAGAAGACATTGGATCTCGTATGTCGAGATCAGGAGATTCACCGCTTGGATCATCAACATGGATTGCGAGGATCACGTGTTTCATCAATACGATCACAAGCGTCTCCTCCTTCGGATCGGACTTGAGACATGATGTCTCTTCGTTTAGAGACTCGATCGTAACTATGCTTCAAGAGGTAATCCTATTAATTGTTTTGGTTTTAGACAAAACGATCCGAGAAGTGATTTTGGATCATGTGGTTTCATTACATGAAAAATTTTAATTTCCGTCGCATCGAACTACTAGTACGACTAGTCGCTCCTGATCGCATACGATGCGATACTCATGCTTCCATGATGCGCTTAAGGATCTAACCATGCCCTTCAAGTGGTATTAGAGCCTTAGGTCGAAGGTTTCGAATACGATCCATAAACCTAAGCTGACTTGGGTTTGTTAGGTTGCGAAAGTTTTATCGCATTTTATTTTTACATCTCTATTTTGTGATTATTTTAGGCCATGTTTAAATTGTTTAAACACGAAAATAAAACTTGGATTTTGTTTCCCATTAAATAAGAAAACCGTATGCGTGATTTCGAATCCGTTTGCTCAAGTTATGATCAAATTAGTGAACATATATCCACAGTTTCGGGGATTGCGAATCTTAACGTAATTAAGGAGTTAATTACTGTTTAGAAACGCCTTGAAATGCGTACAAATCACTTAGGTTCTATTGTAAAGAAAATTAGCAAACTTTAGAAACTTACTTTGCTTAATTTGGATTTAAATTGATTGAGATATGCTGATTTTAATAAGTGAGGGTCACTGCTGGAAATTACTTTCCTAATCAAGAACCTTGTGATTGTCATTTAATCAATTAGGAAACTAAATGATTTAATTTTTTGAAATAATTATGGATAAATATTTATGAAATATTTGATGATAATTATTTCCTTAAATGACATTGCCTTAACCAATAATTGATTAGATGTGATGTAGATCATAATTGGTTACACAATCTACTTTCCAACAAATAAAGTTGCTTGAATAGGATTGGGGATTTGTTTAGCAAATCTCCTTATAATGTTAATAAAAAAATGTTTTGATTATTATTATATATGATATAACTTCGGTTGAAAAACCAATTATAACCTCAAGTACACAATGATCAATTTGGCATTATCTTTTCCCAAGATGGATATGGTATCTAGTCGGGGAGCGTTGGGTAGCAGGTTGCATCGTGTGCGGTCTGTCTCACTCCCATCGGTACTGGCCATGACAACGGGTAGGGATTTGATAATGTAGGAGAGATCATAGTGTATTTTTCTAATTATTAAAATTCAGAATAATACGCATTTGAGATAATACCATAATTCAAGTAACAATAAAGATTGTTTGTTGGATATTAATTGGATCATTAATTTAATATGATTAGATTAATTAGAATTCAATTAAAATTAAACACTCTAATTTTAATAGAGATGTTATTTCCCTTGGAAGAATTAATCATAATGAATATGATTTATGATGATTAATTAGAATTTGAATATGATATGGAGGATCACATAAGTGACATCCATGGTCTCACATCAATGCAAAGGGTTCCGTCGCCAGATATTATATGTAGGAGACATCTGTCTGAATTGACAGCTCCTGCATACAATCCATTTGGATCGGGCTCTTCGCTTCTCGAAAGAGTAAGGACGTATGCGTAGTGACCCCAATATCGGGTCCTCATTATTGGGGCGATAGTGGATTGCACATAGCGAGTTGTATTCCTGTCGATGGTTGGTTCAATTAATGACGGGTCAACATCACCTTAGGGGTGGTGGACCCGGGTGTTAAAGATCGAATTGGGAATGCAAGTTGGACTTGCAAGACGGAATATGTTCCCGCTTTTTTTTATCCGAGTTACATGTTCTCATATTATTGAGATGTGACAAAGATAAGGAAGGGGATCCCATATCTTGCTGAGATATAATGGTAAGTATATCTCTTACATTGAAAGTGATTAAGGGAATGAACTTTCAGTATTGACAAGGCAAGACAACTTTGATATAAAAATTCCCAAATCAAAGTAAAAATGAATAATTACATATATTTATGCAAATTTCTTATTTCAGATAATACTTCATTAAACCCACTCAATGCTATACTCAATGAAAACCAGTAAAATATCATGGATTGGATCCATGATCAAGATATTGTACTTGCAGTTGGACACATATTGCATGTGGTTGCAATGTATAAGTTTCCTCATAATAATGAGGAGTGACATTTAAATAGACAATAGGACTACAACCCTAGGGTTTGTATGTCTCTACAGTATTGATCTCTCATCGAATGTACTTTGGAAGTGACATGTCGATGATGATCGTAATTGTCAAATAATTTATAAAATTCTAAGAAGATTTTTTGGCATACATATGTGCTCTCGACATTTAATCATGAATGACATGGTTCTCTGCATCATGCAGAATGATGGTTCTATAAGAGATGATGTATTCAAATTGTTTGAGTACTCGCCTGAACCAAAAGTCTTTAAGAGTTAAGATGTTTGTAGATATGATGAATGTCATCATTCTATTGTCTATACTCTAGTCTTTCATGAAGCTCCATAATATTCATATTGTATGAATTGAAATGAAGCATGGATAAATGTTGAAATGCTCTTATATTGAAATCTTTTGAATTCAATATAAGAGATCCTTTGTCTTAAACAACCGTTGTTTATAGATAAAGGGAGCGCAGTGGAAACATGGGTTGGACCCAAGTAAGAAGGAAAGTCAAAGAGTTGATTATACTTCTCTGACTTCCATATGACATCCAAAGAGTTGGATGAATGCCGATACTGCAATAAGTCGATGTACTGATAGTGTGACTATCTTGTCTATCTAGGATCCTTAGAGAAGGATCCAGATGGTGCATCAGAATAATCTACATCTACATATAATCATTGAAATTGACTTTCTTATTTGATAAGATCAAAAGTCTTACAATTGTATCTCATTCTTCTAATGACATTTGCAATTGGTTGCATGTGTTTTTAGAAGACTAGAAATTTTGATCTTAAGGTTTAATAGTCTTTCACATGGATATTGATGCAATTGGTGTAACAATCTCTGTTGGACAGATAGACTTCATAATTTCAGTGGGAGAGCCCTTAATCTTAGAGAATGTCTCTATGACTTAGATATTAGAATACACTCATAATTTCTAAATGTTGGAAATAAACATGAATTCTGTAATAGATCTATCATAAAGAGTTATGATGGAGATATTTCAGATAGTAATCTAAAATCTAGTGAACTCTACTAAATTAGAAAATTAATGGTTCATTAACATTTCTAATACTGAAAATTAAACCCTTTAAAGATCAATAGGAGGATGAAGATCATTTGATAATGATATGACATCAAACCTTGGACATAAGTTTGTTGATGAGATCAATAGACTAGTAAGAGATGAAACTTTAGAATGTCTAAAATTTCAAATCTTACATACTTGTGAATATTGTATTCAAAGTAATAATGTCCAAAGCACCCTTCTCTAAGAATGTATTAAGATGTCAAGGTATTCAATATCTCATACATATTGATGTATGTGGATCACCTATATCATGATAAACATTGATGATATGTGATATCATTCGATGATTATTTGTGATATATGATTTCTTCTCTTCACCTTAGAAAGCTTTGAAATGTTCAGAGATTTCACAATTTTGGTTTAAAAATTAAAGTTTGAAGGAAGATGAAAATGAATTTGATCTAATCTAGGTAGTTAGTAGCTATTAGATGAATTCATGGAATACCTTATGGAGAAATGAATGTCATTCCTATTTCAATCCTCCTAATACACCTAAACTCAAGAGAGTTGTAGGGAGATACAATTAGGTCATGTATGATATGATTTGATCAATGATGAATTTTAGCATAATTACCTATTAGTTTCCGGGAATATATGTAGTAGAGACTATAATATATCCTTAACAAGGTTCCAGGCAAGTAAGCTGGAATTTAGCACCTGAGAGTGCTACTTCATTAGGAAAATAAAGGATAGTATTGGATACCTACTTTATGACCTTGAGATTCTTAAAAGATTTCATATATGAGAATGTGATTCTTAGATGATGAGACTCTTGAGAATCAAGATGAAAATGAAGTAAAGGAACTCATTTAGTCTTGAGAAGATAATGAGGCTCCTAAAATTGGAAACTAAAAGGACAGTAAAAGATGAAATACTAATACCTCTTCAAATAAGTTTGAGGATGGATTCCATGTGTCAGTTGAGTCTGACAATGATCTGACTTCATGTGATGAAGCTTCTGAAGATCATAGCATGGAAAGATGGATGTTAGCAATAAATTCTAAAGTAGACTTCATATACAAATGTTGTATATGGACCCTTGAGGATCCACCTATATGGATAAGACCCATTAAGGTGTAAATGGATCTTCAAAAGAAAGAGGGAACCTGATAAGAAGGTAGAGGCCTTCAAAGCACGATTCGTAGCCATGCGCTACACACCTAAGAGAATACATCGCTTGCAATGAGACTTGCTCTTCAGTGACCATGCTTAAAACTATCACGATATTGCTAACTATAGCTATACACAACTTGACTTTGACAACTTTAAGATGGAGGTCAAGATAGCATTCCTCTATGAATACCTCTGCGAGGATATTTATATGAAGTAGCCCCATGGCTTCATGATTGACGAAAGCAAGGTGTGAAAGCTAAAGAAACTCCGTCTATGGACTCAAATAAGCTTCTTGTTGTTGGAACATAAGATTCGATGAAATTATAAATGTTATGATTTCAGATAGAATCTTGATGAACCATATGAAGCTTAGTGGGCGTGCCATTGTGTTTATCATGCTAAATGTAGATAATATCCTAATCATTTGGAATGATATAGGATAATAATAAGTGTTTCAAAATCTGGTTGTTCCACAACTTGAGATATGATCTCAAGAATACCTCTTAGATCTTAGTTCTGAAGTTGTTCAGAAGCAAAGAGAAGAGGGTATTGTGACCGTCACATTAATGGTACACCTTGGACATTTTCATTTTCTGGAAAATTCCAAGAAAGGCTTCTTTCCCTAAAGATATGGTACTGACCTATCTGAAGGAATAGCACCTCAAAGAGTTGAGGAAGTGAGTGCTATAACTGCTTGCCCTTGTGCATCGGTTACGAGAAGCCGAGTGTATGCTAAATGTGTACAAAAGCCAGATGTCTTCCATGCAGTAGGAGTAGTAACTGTTACTAATCCTACTATAAAAATAAAACACTTGATTGCAGTAATTACACTTCAAAGATGACAAGACATTAGTGATAGTGATATCTAAGTCTTATCTTCAAGAAATTAAGACTTTATAAATGAAGAACTAAAACGTCTTAACTACGAATACCTTGGGAGATAGAGATCTTCAGGAATAAGGGTATTGATAAGGATAATTACATACTGGTTATATTAATTATTAAGCTGTAGTATCAAGGACACTAGAACTGACAAAATTGAGTATAGGTTACATAAGATGCAACATTCGCATTGAATGCAAACACTGTTACTAGGAGATATGCAAGTGCCGTAAAAGGACTTGGCATAGTCTCTTGGAAACAGAGTGACTGATCAACCTACCTAACTATTTTCTTAAATAGCATATGATTGTCACATGAGTGCAGATTTAAAGATTAGCCCATTAATGGCTCTTTGGGCTAGTGGGAGATTATTGGACATGCGAGCCCACGACGAGTTATTACATAATAAATGTTATTGCGAATATCATTCCCTAATCTGAAATGAAGAATAACTAATTTACATAATAGGTCCTTTAGTAAAATTAGGTTATGTACCATGGCCATCTTAATGATCATACAGTTGTTGATTCAATTATTGAATCATAGAGGCTGG
The DNA here is from genome assembly GCA_037367405.1 of Ottelia alismoides. NCBI lineage: Eukaryota > Viridiplantae > Streptophyta > Magnoliopsida > Alismatales > Hydrocharitaceae > Ottelia > Ottelia alismoides. Next base: position 172,418 of record JAZKJV010007455.1, read on the forward strand.
TACTTGGATGAATATCTAAAGAGTTAGATTGAGGACTCATCAAGTACCGTCAAATGATTGTTAAGAGAGGATCTCCAGCTTGAGTAGGAGATGGCAATCCTTTCTCACTTGGCTGATATCTGACTGACCTCTTGATGCATGTCCTCTGCTTGGGAACAGAGATTCGGAGGTGTCAGATTAGTTAGGTCAAAGAGTTGACTTAACGAGATCGAGATAACCAAAGTCCTATGTTGTATGCTGTCATGATATAGGTACGTATCCTCTGACTGGAGACAAATGTATTACTATACGTCTGAGTATGTACATTTGGTAGACCAATAGGTTGATGACCTAATCAAGGTCTATACACCGCCACGCTGGTGTGCATACAAGGGCATATGATTAATATGATCTCTCAATGGGATCATACAGGTTCATTTCCTGAACCGGAAGACATGAGCTCACTCATGAGATATTGGGAAGAATCAAATTTCGCGTGCGGTCATCTCGCTTTGGAAGCTTGACTGAATTTGTAAGGATTGATATATACTTTTGGAAAGTATGTGATCACACCTACATATGATATATGCTTTTGGAAAGTATATGATCGATACCAACTCCCAATGATCGAATGAGAAACTTAATGATAAATCCTTGAAGTAGACAGTGTAAAATTGTCAGTTGAGTCTGACAATGATCTGACTTCATGTGATGAAGCTTCTGAAGATCATAGCATTGAAAGATGGATATTAGCAATAAAGTCTAAAGTAGACTTCATATACAAATATTGTATATAGACCCTTGAGGATCCACCTATATGGATAAGACCCATTAAGGTGTAAATGGATTTTCAAGAGAAAGATGGAACCTGATAAGAAGGTAGAGACCTTTAAAGTATGGTTCGTAGCCATGAGCTACACACCTAAGAAAAGACATTGCTTGCAATGAGACTTGCTCTTCAGTGACCATGCTTAAAACTATCGCGATATTGCTAACTATAGCTATACACAACTTGACTTTGACATCTTTAAGATGGAGGTCAAGATTGCATTCCTCTATGAATACCTCTCCGAGGATATTTATATGAAGTAGCTCCATGGCTTCATGATTGAGGAAAGCAAGGTGTGAAAGCTAAAGAAACTCCGTCTATGGACTCAAATAAGCTTCTTGTTGTTGGAACATAAGATTTGATGAAATTATAAATGTCATGATTTCATATAGAATATTGATGAACCATGTCAAGCTTAGTGGGCGTGCTATTGTGTTCATCATGCTAAATGTAGATAATATCCTAATCATTTGGAATGATATAAGGATAATAATAAGTGTTTCATAATCTGATTGTTCCATAACTTGAGATATGATCTCAAAAATACCTCTTAGATCTTAGTTCTGAAGTTGTTCAGAAGCAAAGAGAAGAGGGTATTGTGACCGTCACATTAATGGTACACCTTGGACATTTTCATTTTCTGGAAAATTCCAAGAAAGGCTTCTTTCCCTAAAGATATGGTACTGACCTATCTGATGGAATAGCACCTCAAAGAGTTGAGGAAGTGAGTGCTATAACTGCTTGCCCTTGTGCATCGGTTACGAGAAGCCGAGTGTATGCTAAATATGTACAAAAGCCAGATGTCTTCCATGCAGTGGGAGTAGTAACTGTTACTTATCCTACTATAAAAATAAAACACTTGATTGCAGTAATTACACTTCAAAGTTGACAAGACATTAGTGATAGTGATATCTAAGTCTTATCTTCAAGAAATTAATACTTCATAAATGAAGATCTAAAACGTCTTAACTACGAATACCTTGGGAGATAGAGATCTTCAGGAATAAGGGTAATGTGATACGGATAATTACATACTGGTTATATTAATTATTAAGCTGTAGTGTCAAGGACACTAGAACTGACAAAATTGAGTATAGGTTACATAAGATGCAACATTCGCATTGAATGCAAACACTGTTACTAGGAGATATGCAAGTGCCGTAAAAGGACTTGGCATAGTCTCTTGGAAACAGAGTGACTGATCAACCTACCTAGCTATTTTCTTAAATAGCCTATGATTGTCACATGAGTGCGGGTTTAAAGATTAGCCCATTAATGGCTCTTTGGGCTAGTGGGAGATTATTGGACATGCGAGCCCACGACGAGCCATTACACAATAAATGTTATTGTGAATATCATTCCCCGATCTGAAATGAAGAATACCTAATTTACATAATAGGTCCTTTAGTACAATTAGGGTTATGTACCATGGTCGTCTTAATGATCATACAGCTGTTGATTCAATTATTGAATCATAGAGGCTGGTACTTGGATGAATATCTAAAGAGTTAGATTGAGGACTCATCAAGTACCGTCAAATGATTGTTAAGAGAGGATCTCCAGCCTGAGTAAGAGATGGCAATCCTTTCTCACTTGGATGATATCTGACCGACCTCTTGATGCAGGTCCTCTGCATGGGAATAGAGATTCGGAGGTGTCAGATTAGTTAGGTCAAAGAGTTGACTTAACGAGATTGAGATAACCAAAGTCTTATGTTGTATGCTGTCATGATATAGGCACGTATCCTCTGACCGGAGACAGATGTATTACTATACGTCTGAGTATGTACATTTGGTAGACCAATAGGTTGATGACCTAATCAAGGTCTATACACCGGTGCGCTGGTGTGCATACAAGGGCATATGAGTAATATGATCTTTCAAAGGGATCATATAGGTTCATTTCCTGAACCGGAAGACATGAGCTCACTCATGAGATATTGGGAAGAATCAAATTCCGCGCGCGGTCCTCTCGCTTTGAAAGCTTGATTGAATTTGTAAGGATTGATATGGCTTTCCCCGGGGACGTCTTCTACTTGCATTCCCGTCTCTTAAAAAGAGCGGCTAAACGATCAGAAGAGACAGGAGCAGGTAGCTTTTTCTGGATCACTGATGTCTGCCGCCGCTGCTGGCTACTACTTGTTTCATGGCTTGAATTGCTGCGGGAATGAGAGTCCCGATGCGAGCCCCGGATCGGAAGGCTCTGTCCCTCAGCCCGCAAGTTACTTTTGGAAAGTATATGATCACACCTATGTAAGATATATGCTTTTAGAAAGTATATGATCGATACCAACTCCCAATGATTGAATGAGAAACTTAATGATAAATCCCTGAAGTAGATAGTGTAAAATTGTCAGTTGAGTCTGGCAATGATCTGACTTCATGTGATGAAGCTTCTGAAGATCATAGCATGGAAAGATGGATATTAGCAATAAAGTCTAAAGTGGACTTCATATACAAATGTTTTATATGGACCCTTGAGGATCCACCTATATGGATAAGACCCATTAAGGTGTAAATGGATCTTCAAGAGAAAGATGGAACCTGATAAGAAGGTAGAGACCTTTAAAGCACGGTTCGTAGCCATGAGCTACACACCTAAGAAAAGACATTGCTTGCAATGAGACTTGCTCTTCGGTGACCATGCTTAAAACTATCGCGATATTGCTAACTATATCTATACACAACTTGACTTTGACATCTTTAAGATGGAGGTCAAGATTGCATTCCTCTATGAATACCTCTCCGAGGATATTTATATGAAGTAGCTCCATGGCTTCATGATTGAGGAAAGCAAGGTGTGAAAGCTAAAGAAACTCCGTCTATGGACTCAAATAAGCTTCTTGTTGTTGGAACATAAGATTTGATGAAATTATAAATGTCATGATTTCATATAGAATCTTGATGAACCATGTGAAACTTAGTGGGCGTGCTATTGTGTTCATCATGCTAAATGTAGATAATATCCTAATCATTTGGAATAATAAGGATAATAATAAGTGTTTCATAATCTGGTTGTTCCATAACTTGAGATATGATCTCAAGAATACCTCTTAGATCTTAGTTCTGAAGTTGTTCAGAAGCAAAGAGAAGAGGGTATTGTGACCGTCACATTAATGGTACACCTTGGACATTTTCATTTTCTGGAAAATTCCAAGAAAGGCTTCTTTCCCTAAAGATATGGTACTGACCTATCTAAAGGAATGGCACCTCAAAGAGTTGAGGAAGTGAGTGCAATAACTGCTTGCCCTTGTGCATCAGTTACGAGAAGCCAGGTGTATGCTAAATGTGTACAAAAGCCAGATGTCTTCCATGCAGTGGGAGTAGTAACTGTTACTAATCCTACTATAAAAATAAAACACTTGATTGTAGTAATTACAATATCATCAAAGATGACAAGACATTAGTGATAGTGATCTCTAAGTCTTATCTTCAAGAAATTAAGACTTTATAAATGAAGATCTAAAAGGTCTTAACTACGAATACCTTGGGAGATAGAGATCTTCAGGAATAAGGGTATTGCGTAATACTAATTACATACTGGTTATATTAATTATTAAGCTGTAGTGTCAAGGACACTAGAACTGACAAAATTGAATATATGTTACATAAGATGCAACATTCGCATTGAATGCAAACACTGTTACTAGGAGATATGCAAGTGCCATAAAAGGACTTGGCATAATCTCTTGGAAACAGAGTGACTGATCAACCTACCTAGCTATTTTCTTAAATAGCCTATGATTGTCACATAAGTGCGGGTTTAAAGATTAGCCCATTAATGGCTCTTTGGGTTAGTGGGAGATTATTGGACATGCGAGCCCACGACGAGCCATTACACAATAAATGTTGTTGCGAATATCATTCCCCGATCTGAAATGAAGAATACCTAATTTACATAATAGGTCCTTTAGTACAATTAAGGTTATGTACCATGGCCGTCTTAATGATCATACAGCTGTTGATTCTATTATTGAATCATAGAGGCTGGTACTTGGATGAATATCTAAAGAGTTAGATTGAGGACTCATCAAGTACCGTCAAATGATTGTTAAGAGAGGATCTCCAGCCTGAGTAGGAGATGGCAATCCTTTCTCACTTGGATGATATCTGACCGACCTCTTGATGCAGGTCCTCTGCATGGGAATAGAGATTCAGAGGTGTCAGATTAGTTAGGTCAAAGAGTTGACTTAACGAGATTGAGATAACCAAAGTCTTATGTTGTATGCTGTCATGATATAGGCATGTATCCTCTGACCGGAGACAGATGTATTACTATACGTCTGAGTATGTACATTTGGTAGACCAATAGGTTGATGACCTAATCAAGGTCTATACACCGACGCTCTGGTGTGCATACAAGGGCATATGAGTAATACGATCTCTCAAAGGGATCATATAGGTTCATTTCCTGGACCGGAAGACATGAGCTCACTCATGAGATATTAGGAAGAATCAAATTCCGCGCATGGTCGTCTCGCTTTGGAAGCTTAACTGAATTTGTAAGGATTGATATATACTTTTGGAAAGTATATGATCACACCTACTTATGATATATGCTTTTGGAAAGTATATGATCGATACCAACTCTCAATGATCAAATAAGAAACTTAATGATAAATCCCTGAAGTAGACAGTGTAAAATTGATCTTATACTTTGGGATTATTCTTGGTCTTCCAGTATGCAGGATGTACAAGTATTAGGAATACCTGAGGGTGATGTGATCATAAACAATTGTATAACCACGACGCTTCCATTCCTAGGGAGTGATGAAACGGGTTTGGATTTTAGTGACTCCTCTCAGAAGAGAAGTAATCTGATCTTGGTCCAAATATTGGACATTGATCTGAATGTGATTCAGATGCAATGAGAAGATTAGATTTACGGTCTTGATTTAATTAAGCATATATGGGAGTCCCGAGATCTGGATTTAAGTATGATCTTAATATCCAAGTCACTATACGCAGAACAATACAATCGCCATGTCCTTATCTCCAAGTATTCGCGGAGAAAGCGTGTTATCCTTGAAAGAGTTCAGGATAATTTCATTATTGATATAAGTATCCGAGCATTGATAAAATGGATAATTAAATGTGATTTAATTATCATGAATAATATGAATTTGATTCATAAGGAGAGTTATCTTAGATAATTAAATGTGATTTAATTATCAAAGATATAAATAATGTGAATGTGATTCATATTATTTGGGAACATGAGAATAGCAATCCAAGATGATTAAATGTGATTTAATTATCATGGATATTGAATAATGTGGACATCACTATCCATGTTAATCATATATATATTATAAATGTAATTTATAATATATAAGAGAGAGGTATTTGTAATTTACATTTGTTTAAATGTTAACGTGACTTGGATTCACATCGGACAATTAATTGAAAATGTAATTTATATTTTATTTTAGGTTGTGAATGTGATTTACAAATTTCCAAAATATTCATAAAATAATTATGAATTATTTTTCTAGAATAATTTATAACAATTGTTGTTGTAAATATTGGAGATACATGAGACATTATAATCTAGAAAGATTACATGGGATGTCTCCTTTCTAATAGGAGAGGGGACGTCCACCAATTCCAATTAGGAAAGGGTGGCCGTCCACTCCATGTATATGGAAGGAGGCTCTCTCTCTCTCTCCCATTATCTCCATATTTGATTGATTTATTTTGGGATTAAAACATATTGATTTGTCAATATATATTTAATTTAAATTAAATTAATTGTTGTTGGTTTTCTACCAACAAAGATCTTGGCCATTAAAAGAAACACAAATCAATGAGAGCTATTGGATTTGTGTTGTCCATGGATTGAGATCCATGGATCTCAAAATATTATAAATAGAAGGACACTCCTTGCTCTTCATATGCTAATGAGAACACAAGTCTCTCTCTCTCTTATTCTCTATACACGTCCTCTCTCTTCCTCTCTCATGGCCGTCCACCATGGATGCCCTAGAGAGAGTCTCCATCGCCGCAGCATCGTCGTTATGCTGTCGGTTCGATTGCTCGTGAATCTCCGTCTCCTTCGATGCGCCTCGCTCATGAAGAAGACGTTGGATCTCGTATGTCAAGATCAGGAGATTCACCGCTTGGATCATCAACAAGGATTGCGAGGATCAGGTGTTTCATCAACACGATCGCAAGCGTCTCCTCCATCGGATCAGACTTGAGACAGGAGGTCTCTTCGTTTAGAGACTCGATCGCAACCACGCTTCAAGAGGTAATCCTATTAATTGTTAGTGATTTTAGACAAAACGATTCGAGAAGTGATTTACGATCATGTGGTTTCGTTACATGAAAAATTTTAATTTCCGCTGCATCGAGCTACTAGTACGACTAGTCGCTCCCGATCGCATACGATGCGATCCTCATGCTTCCGTGATGCGCTTAAGGATCTAACCATATCCTTTAATTTCACCTTTTCATCTCATTTTCTTGATAGATATCTGTTCTTTTTTTAATGACATGAGTCATCCCTATTTTCACACATTAATAAACTTTCACACTTTTCTTAATACTAAAGTGAGGCGATGATCTATAAATCATATACTTTTTAATTGTTGATTTTTTTTGTTTCAATTACAGAAAATGGTGTTTATGTATACATCATTTTTATTAAAGTGAGCTGTTGATCTACAAATCGTATGTTTTTAACTAATATGAAATTATACTTCTGTTAATGTGTCAATTTCTATTTTTAAATGATAATAAAAGATGATAATTTGTTTGACTTATTTTTAACGTTACAAATCCCACTATTGCAGGGGTTGCGTTAGGTAGTCGACGGCCAGCGTAAAAAATAGTCGAATCTTTCAACATGGATTTGAGCAAGAATCCATGTAGCCGACCCTACTTATAGTGGGAGAAGGCTTAGTACATTTATAAACGGTGCAAATAGATGTATTTCTTCTAATCCAACGTGAAACACAGGCTCATACACTAATCTATTCAAATGATGGGTATATATATGGAGACATGAGCAACAGTTCCCACCGTTTTCCTCGTGCCAACCGACAAAATAGTTCATCAAATTGTAATCAAGTGATACATTGTATTATTTGCAATTCATCTACTACACCTTCATACCTTTTTTCAAAGATAATCTTTGCATATATAACAACTAGTGCACACCCCTGTACGGGTTATGCTAATGATAACGAAAAGTATATCAGGAAAGACAAGAAAATTATCACCATCGTAGATATAATTTGTATCCATTTGTAAAATATCCGTATTCGAACAATGATTATCCGTATCCATACCCGTATCGTATCCATATTTAATAATATGGTTTGCGATTGTCGATATCTACACAATACCGATTTTCGCATATGTATCCAGATTTAAAAAGGATAAATATATGATAACATTTATATCCGTATCCGTATCCATCTATTTATATTCATAGAAGTGACTTTCCGTGATCGTAGAGGGAAGAGCGGATAAAAATGAAGCTATACAATGTTATTCATATAAAAATCCATATTTAATTTAAATCATACAGATATGTGATGATATGTTATAACCTTCAAACTAAAAAATGTAACTACGTCGGAAACATCGGACGCCTTACTTATTTTATGATTCTACTATTTAAAACTTACACGTAATCATCACATGTTTGACCAGAAATACGTTTTTAATTTAGTTACAGTTTTAGAAATATTTCTTGACCACATGTATTACCATTGTTTTTTATTTGGTATAGGTTTCTTCGAAGTTTTCGATTTACAAAGTCTATCGATTCCTTGTAATGCTGTTTTTGAATCTAAATCACGGACACTGATTTTGTAAATTCGCCGTATTAAACTAAATAAAGACTTAAATTATAATAATGCGCTTTAGATATCGAAACTCACAAACTTCGTCAGCAGACCAAACTTCGAACTACGTGTTTGATTTGTAAAGTCAGGAAGATCACCATCCACAACAACCCACGATCATCAATCAATAAGCAAATTTGGCTTTAATAATCAAATCAACTTGACGTGGTTTCAATTTTATTGGTTTGGTTTGAGAGACAAAGGGCCCTTTCGGTTCGGGAATAAGCATGAATAATGATGGGGAATAAGGAGAATAAGTGTCTATTCTCTGTTCGGCTGGAGGATATGAATAAGGAGAATACGGTGAAATAAATGTAGGTAAGGTGGGATAAAGATAGGAATAAGAGTGAAATAAGATGGAATAATGGAGAATAATCGTACCACTGGGAACTGTGTCGGGAGGAGAATTGGTCCCTTATTCCAGAGTCTATTCTCCAACCAAACAGGACAGAGAAGATAAACACGATAGAGAAGATATGATATGATATAGTAGATCCGACTTCTGCTTATTTATATTTTGCTGTAAAAGTCCCCTGTTCAAGGATATTTTTACTCGTCGTCGACATGAAAAGAATTCTTCTATAATCCATCTTGCCTTTACCAGTTACATATAAAGAGCATAGTAACTTATATCGTGATATATCGGTGACATTTTTTCGATATATCGGCATCGACATGTGACTAATATATCGCCGATACGGTCGATATTTGCCTCTGGAAGACTATTTTTTTTTACAAAATCGGATCGATATTGATGATGTGGTGTCGATATATCGTATATATATCGATGATATATTGTATCGACACGATACCGATACCGATATTACCTATACTAACGAAGAGTAGGTAAATGGTACCAAACTTCATTGCTAGACGATATAAATCGAAATTTTGGCATCCTATATGAATGATTCTCATTTCTCCGTCCAAAGCATCTTTCAAAATTGGCTTATTCAATAATGTAACGCATCCTTGAGGTCGTAGAAAACGTAATGCACACCAAAAGCATTTGCTTTTATTCCCCTATATATATATATATATATATATATGGTTTCGTTCTTAGGCTCAATCACAACCAAGATTAAGCCTCATATTAATCTATAACCCAATGAAGTGTCTAATCTTGACATCCTTCTTTTGTGCTCTTCTCGCGACCAAAGCCTCCTGCATTGCATCGTTAGGAGGCGGTATATCAAACTCCTCTTTAGATTAATGATCAGTTTCCATGTTCATGATATATATGCTGCATAAATGATGATTTTTAGATGCTAATTACCATTAGTTCACAACTGCCCTGTTGGTCATTGATTGCAGAGGAAGGGGGGTTCAACTACGATGACGAAAGCGGGATCGGACCCAAAGATTGGGGCAATATCCGACCTGAATGGGCTGCTTGCCGAGACGGACGAGCCCAATCACCCATCGCTATCGACGACAGATCTGCAATATGGAATCCTGAGTTTCTCGGGAGACTGGAGATACACCATCACAGATCAGACGCGGTATTACGAAACCGAGGCCACGACATCGCGGTACGTTGGTGTGTTTAGAACAACTTTTAGAACATGTTTGAACCAGAAGCAATCCAGAAGCAAGCCAACTTAATAAATCCAGAAGCAAGCCAACTAAATTAATCGGGACAGTATTTAAACTGTGACATGGATTGTTAATAGTACTGGTTGAGCTGACATAAATTGATTAGAACTCAAATTCATACAGTTGGAGTGGCCTCATGGTGGAGGATACATGAGACTTGGAGATGTCAAGTACACACTCAAACAACTGCACTGGCACTCCCCCTCCGAGCACACTATCAACGGCGAACGGTATCCGAACATCAGTTTCCTTTCATTACTTCGTTGATTTTATGGTGTTTTGGTGTTGATTACTCCTAATTGTGGGTATTGTAACATGTCACAGTTTTGATCTTGAGATGCATATGGTTCATCAGAGCGCAAGTGGCACCATCGCGGTGGTAGGCGTCTTATTTAGTTGTGGATCACAACCGGATCCTTTCCTCAGGGAGGTTGCTACTACTATGTTATCTCCTTGTTCTTTTTTAATTTTTTAATGTAATTACATAGATACCAAGCATAAGATTTGAGTTCATCTTTCCATTATGGTTCAGTTGACTGCAGCTCTAAGCGATATGGCGCTCAATCACGAAATCAGGAACGTGACGATGGGTCATCTATCGCCATGGAATCTGCGGGGACTAGAGAGCTATTACCGCTACGACGGCTCCCTGACCACGCCCCCGTGCACCGAGGGTGTCACCTGGACTGTAATGAAACAGGTAATGCATCATATCGCCCATCGATCTTTAGATCATCAGCATATCATCTCTAACTATTCTTGCTCATCGTTCAGATCATGAGCGTTACAGACTCTCAGCTGTCCCTGTTAAGGAGCGCTGTGGATCCTGTGAGTTCCTAATCTACTGGACATCCGTCGTGCTCTGTCGATCGTCTGTATTTCTATACGTTGTTTTGGAGATAATCGATGTTATTTTTCAGGGTTTCGAGCGCAATGCGCGACCTCTCCAGCCTCGTCATGGACGCGATGTGTACAGATACTCTCCGTGTGTGTCGGAGGGATATTCGAGTTTTTAGGTGCTTGTATGTAATAGTATGGTTTCGCAGTTGGGATCTTCGATTTGCTTATCTGATATAGTATATGTAAGTCTCGTCCAAACAGCAAGAGTCCTATTTGGTATTACCACTAATTAAATAAAGACTTTTGGTCCGATTAAGACCTGTTCAGTGACTACGCATATGTGTGCGTATATTGTAGGGTTAAGACATGTTATCAAAGATTCTCATTCTGGGAGAGCCGCCGCCTTCTAGAGTTCTTGTATATGTACTCACGTTTCTCTCTCATAGTGGGACCTCTCTTTGCCTGTGACTTTTTCTCTTCAACACCAATGGTATTTTACTACGTAAATCGTGTGTATTCTTCGTGATTGCTTGCATGTTTGGATCATTTTCGACAGATTTTAGAAGCCATATTTATTAAGAATGGTTATATGGAGTAACTAAATCAAATGAGTTTACTAAAGCTTGAACTGCTGCTTGTTTTTATATATTTTGTGTTGTAGCCGGCTAGAAACAACATGAATATAACTAACTTATCCGGAATCGCATGATTTATTTTGATGGCATCACGTATTAACACGAATATTTCTTTTTGATTTTTTTTAAGGAAAAAGGGTGTCGAACCGTAGAGGTGGACACCCAAAAAACTTTTATTCACTGGATTAGTTACAAAAGTTACAATGACCAAGACCCACGCAGGAGCCTGGAATGTTTAATTACATTTTCGATATAAAATCTCTCTCCCCGAAAAATAGTTCCATTCCTTGCCAACCAAACAACCCACATAATAGATGCTGCATGGCGTTTCTCCGCTATTGTGCTAGTTCCGGACGAGTCAATTGATGCACAGAACTCTCTAACCCTCGAGGATGCAACAGAATATAAGTTGGTCTCTGACCAAATCTGTCTCGAGGAAGAACATATTAACATGAATATAATCAACTATTTAAAAATTACAATCTGATTACAAACACGAGCGGATTATATATTTAATACAATAAATTAGGGTAAGATTTGTGTAGAGCGAAGCAATAAATAAATTATGGCAAATACAGATCAGAGATCACCGAAACTTCCATTCGAATGGACTGCCTGCAGAGATGATATCACATTCACAATATCAATGCGTAGAGTATCTGACAATCCGCTGCATGGTCGTCACTGATGCACTCCAACGGGATCGTTCTCGAATATACCTCATCAAGCAGAGCAACAAAAAGAAGAGAAGAGTTCACAGTGGAAGAATGGAGAGAACGAGAAAGCTTGTATATGAAGAAAACATGTCTCATGATGGCATTATAAATGTCACCACGATTCGAGATCCATATCTGTATCGGTACTCTCGTGGGAATGGAACAGAGCACGAACGCACACGTGTAGTCCTCCATCCCTCTTCTCTACTATTGCTGCAAGAGCCTAAGCTGAGGACTCATTGATAAGTCTACAAAGTTTTTGGAACCACTCCATGTGGTACTTAAAACCACCCCAAACTCCCTCTTGCTTCAAATTGGGAATTCTAACTTTCCTCTAACTGATTGGCTTCCTACTTGAAGTCAATTTAATTTTCATATGTAGTTTTCATAGTTTTACTAATTTAAACCTAATTACATCAATTATTACAATATTTCGAGACATAAAAAGACAATACACTTGTGAAGCACACAAACGAATTTGAAAGTAGTAGAGTAGTTATTTACAGATGGAGAGTGAGTTATATTCTTGATTCATCTTGTCTGATAATGCCATTAATCACTTATTCTATCACCACGCTTTTTTCATTGCATTACTTGACATAAGTGACATGCATGGATTTTTCCTAGTATATTCTAATTCTTGTAGATGCACTTCAAATAAATAAATCATAATAATCAAATAAGAGATAGAAGAAAACTTGGAAAACTTCAACAAATTCATGTTGGGTGGGTTCCCCTCCTTGTCGGAACCTAACTGATTAATCGATTTCTTAGCAGCTTTTAAGAAGTATGATTAGATATTTTAATGTTGTTGTAACCGCAATTCACCCAACTAATACATCAAATAATTTCAGATTTTACTTGTACAATGGTGAGCACAAGGTCGATCCTCAGAGACACGAAAAGATGATTTACAATCGATTCTCAACACACTATCGATGCACAAAATCGATTCTCGAATTACTCCAATTTTCGATAGTTTTTTATTTCAATTTAAGCAAATGGAGACAAGAAGATCTTTTTGATATTTTCAAATTAAGGACTCTATGGTTATATATTCTTCATTTCAATGCCATGCAGGAGAAAATACGAAATCAATTCTAACAAAGATCACTGCTTGACTTGATCGAACTGTTAAGTTTAAAAAAAAATAATCTCCAAAAAAATGACTAACAAGATGCGCCTATCAAAGAATAAATAAATGATTGAGTAGATGTGACACTCAATTTGTTTAGCAAGTTACTTTGGTAATTTTAACTACTACAAACAAGTAGGGTATGTTCAATAAAGATGGCGATTTTTTTTATTTTTTATAAACATGAATAACATAATGGAAAACGTGGTCCACTTGACCTTTTGAGATAAACAACAAAAATGGATATTTACACAAGTCTTGATGCATAACAAGAGCAAACAACTACAATAAAAAAAAAGAACATAGGGGCTTGTTTGATTGCCAGGGTACCTCGGGGTATCCTGGCATATCGCTAGCTCCAATCCTGTATTCCTGGATTGGGAATACTTGTATTAACCTTACAATTTCTTTAATATAATGATTTTTAACCTTCATACCAACCCTCCTAACAGCTACTATTTACATGAGGATACCCCAAATTCAGGCCGTTCTATAATAATCGAGTAACCGGTCCTAGATCTTCACCGAGTTCTGTGGTGTACGGTGAAGAGGGAAAACATCTCTGAAATCTGATGTGACCGCTCGGAGCAGAGTCGGCGCGACGGCTTTGGAGAATAAACAAGTGGCTGTCACCCGCTTTTTAGATCTTCTGAACAATAGCTAGAGTTGGGGGTTGCCACCCCTTGTGGCAGAACGGAGAAGCGGCTACGATCTGTGATGGTGAGGATGCAAACGGAATAAACCGTGAACTCCCGTGGCTGTCACCCACACGATTTTGACGCTGGCTCACTGGCTGTCACCCACACGATTTTGACGCTGGCTCACTGTTGTCTGTGGCGAGGCTGTCGTATTTCTATAGAGGATTTGAGCTCCTCGGATCCATCACGTACGAGAGCCCCTCATAGCTCGGCCAGCTGCTACTGTCTCCTCACTCGATCCTCCTCTTGCGGGCTTAGCAAAGAATGGAGCTCCTATGATAGAAGAAGATAATATGATCACGAACCGACCACCACCATGGAGAATCATCTACTACATTTATAGAATAAGGCAAGGGGGAATGGAGAAGGTGAACTCGCATCAACTGCTGTGCTCGGGTGCGGTATGTGCATGGGTAGATGATAGTTGCTGGGACTGACTCGCGGGTCGCACGCGCAACAGAGAGGGAAGCAGCGGTTGCTCACGCACATCGTGCAGGGTAGGGCTGTTCAAATTTTCGGGTCAAACGGGTACCCGACCCGACCCGTCAATTTCGACCCTAAATTTACGGGTACCCGGAAAAAATTATCCGGGTCGGGTACCCACAGTTTTTGACCCGTTCATCCTTCTTGACCCGGTGGAAAATCCACGGGTTGGAACCGGATACCCGGTTGGGGTATTCGGCCATGAACAATTGCCCCATTACTGCCATCGGAAACGACCCAAATGGGAAGCCCAACTTTTCTTCCCTTTCTCGGCCACGTTTTCTTTACAGCTCGAATTGGAAACATGTTCTCTGTGCACGAGTACCAAGCGCATTATGGTACTTGAGCCGTACAACTCGAATTGAGTCGTAGAGCCGTACAACTCGACACAGTACCGCTCCCATAATGCATTGCATTAACGCTCTACGGCTCGACACGGTCCTGCCTCGCCACAATGCACCTCGGCTCAACCCCTCCTCCACGCCTCGCGACCGAGTACACAAGGTCGGAGATCCTCATCGTGTGTGTTCCAGCTTCTCCCCTGTCGAGTTCGTGAATCAATCCGAGGGAACGGGTGCCTCACCCCTTGAGGCACGTAGAAGTCATGTCCAGGTAGATGCTGTATATTTCTATCTATATCATTTTGCAAATAGCCATGCTTTCCAATTTCCAACTCTATTTTTTCCCAAGGAGATCGAGTAGGGACGTGACATATATATAGGTGTCAATGTTTACCACAATGCACATTTACAACAATTATTTACCTCTACCATCTCCGCATAACGTGTTCAAGACCTTTGCATTGATCATATATTACCATAGGAAGATATACAATTTAACAATCTAGAAATGAATGGACAAGGGCTCGAGCAGTGCTTAATTGAGGTTTTCGCCATACACATAAAACACATAGTACATATATTCTTGCTAGCGAGAAACATTTACTCTTTAGATTGTCTTAGGATTTCCCTGATTTAATTTACGGAGTAAAGATCAGACTTGAAGGCATGATTCAATCCTCATTCAAAGATCAGACTAGAAGATCAAACTACATTATGTAGCTACACTTTGCAATTGTTTCACATTTTTTACTGTGCTATTTATGTTTTTTTTATGTGTATATTTGTTGTAGTGACCCACGGGTACCCGTTACCCATTCAAATATTTGGGTACCCATCAGAATCGGGTACCCGTTAAGATGGGGCGGGTCGACCCGTTGACCCAATAATGATGGGTTGGGGTGGGTCAGGGCTGAATGGGTCGGGTACCCGCCCCGTGAACACCCCTAGTGCAGGGAGAGGGGCATGGAATGACAAAGCTAGAGACTTGGCAAAGGAGAGTCGTGTGGCATTAAGGATTGGAATGGAAGGGGGTTTCAGCCGGATTGACACAAAAGAGGGTGCTCTTGACCGTTGGATTCAATCCACTGGCCAAAGGGAGGGGTTGCAACTTTGAATGGGGGAAGAGATATTACACATATGTTTTACATCCGCAACTTGCAAAAAACATTTCCTTCTTCTTCTTCTGATCCTCCTGTTGTACAGATTAACCAGGAGGATATACAGATTCTTTTTCCCGAAATACCCTGCTTAGGAAAAGGCGATACAAAAGAAAATACCAAAAAGATTCAATCGAATGATCTGATGAAAGAGATGATCAACAAATTCACGATCCAACTCACTCTTTCGGAAGCCTTGGCACACATCACTCTTCTGCAGAAAGGCTTAAAAGAGCGAACTACAGTCCGTAGAAAGAAGAGTCAGCGTAACCATTGTTCAGAAATCCATGTATTGACCAAGGAAACCTGCCATGCATTGAGAACCATCTCCCAGCCAAGAGATCAGACACAGGAGCACCATATGTCAGATGCGAGATCCTCGATCAAACTTTTGATCGTACTCTATTAGATAGTAGATCTGTGATTAATCCTTTTCCTTCTTCCTTACTCGACAAGTTCAAGTTCAAACCTCTTCAACCAAGTCAAAAGATCTTGCAGTTTGCTGATAGATCGGTCAAGATGCCTAAGGAATTAATCGAAGAAGCCGAATAGTGATGGGAGGTTGGGGAACACAGTTCTGAAACTAAATAGTGAAAATCTTGATGGAGAATATCCTGAGACCTTTTCAGATCATTCCAATATTCTTAGTCTCTCCGAGTCAGAAGTGAATAACCATAGCTCGCAGTTACTTTTAGATCAGTCAGATTCTGAAGATGCTGATTGACAGTGTTTCACTGAATTCCTAACACTTCAGACTTCATCTACACAGCCTACAACCAGCCTGGAGACTGAATCAGATCAGAATATCCAGCAATCTCCAGATCTTTCTGAGTCAGAGTAGGTCGAGCTTACGCAGACTGACCTAGTTGCCTATATCCAGACCCTAGTCAAACTAACTCTTCCTGTTCCTTCTCCGCCTGAGCTCAAACCGTTACCTTAGAGTATGAAATACCGATTCCTTGCTTGAGAGCCTAAAATGTTTCCGTACCCACCGGCGGTGATCGGAGCCATCCTCCTCTATAAATAGCCGTACACCCCCTCCAAGCTGAGAATATGCCATTTTGTTTCCTCCACCGGCGAGCTCCGGAGAGAGAGAGAGAGAGAGAGAGAGAGAGAGAGAGAGAGAGAGAGAGAGAGAGAGAGAGAGAGACCGGAGGTGATAGCTCCGATTGATCTTTTGCCGCGCAACGAGCGAAGGAGGAGTGGCATGATCTACATCGACGTCGAGCACAGCTCCGTCGCCCCGCGTAGAGTCTCTTCGCGTCGCCCCGCGTAGAGTCTCTTCGCGTCGTCGACGAGTTGAGGCGACGACTCCTTCACAGGCGCTTCCGCTTTCCACCTATGTTTTCCAAGTAAGTCCTCGTCTCCTCTTCCTCCTTCCTTTCTCTTCTTAATCTCCCTCTATTTCTCTTCCCAATCACTCTCTTCTTCTGTTCTGATTCTAATTCGATACCTAAATCCTTGAATCCACGCACATTCCGTTCCATCTCCAATCATTTTCATCACCACAGAGATCATTACGCTTCTCTGTCTTCGTCCATCACCTGTTCATTTCAGACCAACTCGTATCTGAGCATAGATCCCTTCCTTCATTACGCTTGGGATCAACCATCCATGTCCATTTGTTTGTGCTTGTAACATTCAGGTCGAGGATAACATCCTCGAGCCTTCGTTTATAATTTGCAGGACCTGCTCTGGAGGTTTGAAGCATCGAACAGTTAGAGAACTATCATCTGCCAACGAAATCCGTAGAATCAATGGGGATGAGCTCTGATCGATAGATCATCTCCTGATCAGCAGGAATAGGAACACTGTAGTGTCGTATTCATCATGTTCGATAATCGCGAACCCATCAAGAATACAAAGCAAGCATCTGAATCGAAGCATTAGAAGTAGATGCACCACTACCTGCAATTCACTGCTCAACTTTAGGGAAGAACACATCAAAATAGCACGAACAGAGAACACATCTGTAACCTGTAAAATCAAGATTTCACCTCGAACCTCGAGTTGAATATCTGGAAGCATCGAAGACAATCGTATCTACATGAGATCCGATCAAAACTTGCGCTACCTGTATAACACCTGCTCGAGATTCATCCATCGTCGATAGAAGTCAACAACAGAGGCACCGCTTAAGCCCCCTCCCCACATTTTGGGCTTTCTATTTCAACCATCGGATAAGCCGATAAATGATCCGACGGACACGAACCCGAACTACCCCACTATTTAAACTGCCTCACGTACAAAGCACGTGAGGAACAGATATTTTTGTCCAAATGGGTAATAACCCCTTACATTTTACTGTTATTACATGCAGGTCCAGGTCGAGCTATTTTCAGGTGGCGGACACATGAACTGCATGTACAGCTTGGGGACAATTTGCAATGACGCCCCCCACGATTTATGCTATTTCTCGATTCACGCCCTTCAACTTCCTGCATATTCGCACGAATCTCCTGCATTTTCCAGAAATTACACACACGTGCCTTGCTACTTTCTGTTTAATTATACCCGTACGCCTTGTTCTATACACAACCCTTATATAATATTGTATATATTCTTATACCTATAAACACAAATACAAAATATAAAAATGTAATAAAACACATACAAATACCCTATACTATCTAGAATATTAATTAGTATCTTGCAAAATAAAAATATTTTCTAATTTTAATAAATCATTAAAAATACCATAAAAATATAACAAACTCTAAAACACATAAAAACTATAATAAACACTTTTAAAAATCCTATAAAAATTAGCCTTAGTATATTTTACCATACTTTACATACTAGAACAAAAAAATAAAAATCAAATATTAAAACTAATAGAAAATATAAAATATAAAATTCATAAAAATTTATAAAAAGCATAACTAATTCAATAAAATCACACAAAAACGCACAATATATCATTTTAAAGATAAGTTCATCTACTTTCTAATAAAAATAAGAAAAAAATATTTTGCATTATTTTAGTCATAAAAATCCAAAATAAAAAAATATGTTTTCAATTAAAATTCAATTTTTGACATTAAGAGTAAATCAACATCCATTAAAATTCTAAAAACCTTTCTAAAAATCCATAAAAACAAAAAAAACCAAATTACAACATAAAAATAATAAAAAATAGAAAACCTTTTCTAAAATAATAAAAAAATCATAAATACTTAAAAATCACAAACCGATTGTAAAATTCACAAAAATTACATAAAAATCCAGTAAAGTCCTTAAAAGTAAATAGAAATTAGGAAACCCTTTTACCTTAATTTTCTATAGTTTATCCCTAGTTTCCGGCTGTTTGCCTCCCTGAGTTCGACACTCCCATACTTTCACTATACAACAAAGTTTTGGAGTAAAAATAAAATACAATAAAAAGATTGACTTAAAATTAATCTTTTCTGGTAAAATTCGACCGTTCACCACAACGACGGTTGTTTATCTTTATAGATAACTTGATCGGTCGTGTTTTTCATGTTACATACAATTATAGATAAATTTATGACTAAATTTTTATACTAAAAAATATATACGAATGCGAATATTAGCGAATGTCAAAGTGATATCCATATATACATCCATTTTAAAAAGAATACGAATACGAATGTCAATATATATATATATATTGTTGGGAAAAATAGAAGAGATGATTATTCCATCAGCCCTAGGCTCTCTTATATAGGAGAGTAGCCTATGGGTAAATTACATAAAACATACGGGAGAAAAGAAAAATAACAGAGAAATACAAAGTAAACTAATATATGTTTACACTCCCCCTCAAGATGGAGCATAGATGTCAATCATGCTCAGCTTGGACGCACACTTCTGAAATGGGCCTCGTAGTAATGCCTTGGCGAATATATCTGCAGTTTGATTCTCTGAACTGACATGGGATGTAGCAATGAATCCCTTCTGAATTATGTCACGTATGAAGTGATAGTTAACCTCAATGTGCTTGGTTCACTCATGGAATGCTGGATTGTTTGCAATGAACAAGGCCGCCTGATTGTCACATTCTAAGGTCATAGGAAGTGGGACTTCTATACATAGATCTGTAAGCATCGCCTTTACCCACATCATTTCTGTGCTAACCTGAGCCATAACCCTATATTCAGATTCAGCACTAGACCTGGCTACCACAGTTTGTTTCTTGCTCCTCCATGAGATTAGAGAATCTCCAACGTAAACTGCAAACCCAGAGGTGGACTTCCTGTCCTTGGGACAACCTGCATAGTCTGCATCTGCACATGCTGAGATAGAGATCACCTTGCCTTTCTTGAATAGCAAACCCGCACCCGGAGATGATTTGAGGTACCTGAGTATCATATGTATAGCATCCATATGAACCCGACGTGGTTGCTCCATGAACTGGCTCTCACGACTCACTGCAAAGGATATATCGGGCCTAGTGATCGTGACATACAATAATTTGCCCACTAGTTCTCTGTATCTTCTCTTGTCCACCTCCTCTCTATCATCGTCATATAGCTTCATGCTGGGGTCCATTGGTGTTGTAGCAGGCCGGCACCCAAGCATTCCTGTCTCACTCAACAGATCTGTAACATATTTTCTATGCGACATTACTAGCCCATACGGATTTCTGGCAAATTCCAACCCCAGAAAATATCTAAGGACTCCAAGATCCTTAGTAACGAATTCGCTGCCCAGCTTTTCTTTCACCTTCTTTATTCCTTGTGCATCATCTCCTGTAATCAAGATGTCATCTACATAAACCATGATTGCAATAATACCTCTTGAAGTCTTCTGTACAAACAAGGAATGATCAGCATTAGAGCGTTTGTATCCCTGTTTTTCAAAGAGGTCTGAGAGCTTCTGAAACCATACTCTGGGGCTCTGCTTAAGGCCATATATAGCCTTATGAAGTTGCACATCTTGGAACACTCCCCCTCAACAGCAAAACCATGTGGCTGTTGCATGTAGACTTCCTCCTGTAAGTCACCATATAGGAACGCATTCTTCACATCCAACTGATATAGCGGCCACTCCCGAGTAACCGCAACTGACAGCAAGATCCGTAGGGTAGAATGATGGGCTACTGGCGAGAATGTATCAAGATAGTCCACCTGTATGTCTGTGTAAAGCCACGAGCAACTAGGCGAGCCTTGTATCTGTCAATACTGCCATCTGCATTATGCTTGACTGTAAATACCCACTTGCAGCTCACCTCCAAGTTCCTCTAGATTGAAGAGCCACCATTTCTTCCTCCATTTCTAGACGCCATCTACTGTCCTTCAGAGCGTCTTGGTAATTCCGTGGAATATCTACAGCTGACAAGGCCACCACAAAGTTCCTGAAGTCCCCAGATAGTTGTCCAAATGACACAGAAGCTGCTAAGGGATATGTGGCGTAGCTCCTCTTTGATTTGCGTATAGCAATAGGAATATCTAAATTAGTCGTGTCCTCATCTGCCCTCTGCAACACATCATGCTCAGAAACATCATTAGATCCATCAAGAGTAATATCTTCAGAACATACCTTATGCGAGCTAGGTGATGAGTCTTGACCATGAGCTGGAGTAGGCCTGCGGGTATAATGAAAAGGTAGTGGTGAAACATGGATAGTAATAGGAGGTGCAAATGGTGGTAAAGGAGCTGGTGGTGGTGGTGGTGGTACTGGCGGTGGTGGTGTCACATAGATGACATCGGTAGTAAGTGGAGGTAGCTGCTGATCACCTGAGGATGAGAAATACATTACGGATTCAAAAAATGTAACATCTGCACTAATAAGATACCACATGCGCAATGGATCATAGCACTTGTACCCCTTTTGAGTTCTGGAGTACCCAACAAACACAAACTTGACAGCCCTAGGAGAGAGCTTGTCAGTATATGGAGACAACTGGTGGACAAAGGCCACCGAACCAAATACACGAGGAGTAAGGGAAAACAGATCCTTATCAGGAAAGATAAGAGAGAAAGGAATCTGTTCACCTAGAACAGAGGACGACGTACGATTAATTAGGTAGCATGCTGTGAGAACCGCGTCACCCCAGTAAGAATAAGGAGCATGACTCTGTATAAGAAGTGACATGGTGACATCTAGTAGGTGGCGATGTTTCCTTCAGCGATCCCATTTTGTTGGGAGATAGGCACAGGATGTCTGATGGATAATCCCTTGGGATGAGTAGTAATTGCCTAGGACATGTGTACACAATTCCAGGGCAATATCACTTCTTACAATTTTAACAGATGTGGAGAAAACATTACGAATCTCATTAAGAAAATGGATAATAATATTCCCTGCTTCATATTTATTTTTCACCAAAAATACCCATGACACACGAGAGAAGTCATCCACAATAACTATATAAAATCTGTGTCCCTGATGATCAGGAACACGACTCGGACCCCAGATATCAATATGAAACAACTCAAACTTGGAGGTACTACTCCAACTCGGACGACTGGGAAAGGTAGACCGGTGATGCTTTCCCAACTGACATGCCTCACATTGGATGGATGTGCGAGGCAGACCCTGGGGTAACACACAACGCAACTTTTGAAGTGGTAGATGTCCAAAGCACATATGCCACAACAGAGGAGATGCGGGTCCAGTAGGTAGGGATGAGGTTCCAACAAAAGGAGTCTGATTGAGGCGATAGAGGCCTCCTTGCTCATAGCCACGACCAATCATGTTGCTCGTAAGGATGTCCTGAAAAACAAGAGAAGATGGATCAAAAATTGCCCGACATTGTAAATCCTTTGTAATCTGACTGATTGATAATAAATTCATTGAAAAATCAGGCGCATGTAACACATTCTTGAGATGCATAGAAGATGTCAGTCTAATCTCCCCCAGACCAGTAATTGGGGAATGTGTACCATTGGCAATGACCACAATTTGACATGGAGGGATCTGAGTGTATCCTGTAAGTAAACTCTGATCGCCACATAGATGGTTTGTGGCTCTCGAGTCCATAATCCAAGGTAAAGTATCGGATCTACTACTAGTAAATGCAAGTATGCTACCTGATGCACTGGTAGACACAGAGGCAGATGCAGCAGCATCAGATTGATTCTCAGTAGTGGGTGCTAGGCCAGATGGGGGAATAATGCCCCTTAGATGGGCAACTAGATCATCGAACCGTAGATCCAAAGAGGCAGCAGATGGAGGCTCTATCTGCTCGGCGACTCGTGCAGATGCAGGAAATCCATGCTTAGAGTAGCATGTGTCTTCATTGTGTCCGACGTGATGGCAGTAGGTACATGTTGGCCGAGTACGACCTCCTCTGCCATGAGGTCCACGTCCACGGGTCTGATGATGAAATCCACGGCCCCTGTTGGCGGCCATGGCTGAAGCATTCTGATTCGTGGCCGTAGAAGGGACGGTGATGCGGCTCAGTCTGTGAAAGGCTTCTTCCATGGAAGGAATAGTAGAATCGACCAAGATTTGGGATCGTGTCGCCTCATACTCGGGATCAAGTGCAGTAAGGAAAACAGCTACCATAGTCGCATTCCGGTAGGTCTTCTGTTGCTCTGGCGTGGCTGTCAGGGGCATGAAGCTGTATAGCTTCTCGAACATCCCTCGCAAGGATGTGTAGAGTGAGTGTAGAGGGCGACCATTCTGCTTTATAGTGAATATATCAT
The DNA here is from genome assembly GCA_037367405.1 of Ottelia alismoides. NCBI lineage: Eukaryota > Viridiplantae > Streptophyta > Magnoliopsida > Alismatales > Hydrocharitaceae > Ottelia > Ottelia alismoides. Next base: position 196,292 of record JAZKJV010007455.1, read on the forward strand.
GCTGGAGTTGCAGAATCTTTGTCTCATTCTTCGCTTGAGAGTATGTGGCTGCCAAAATATCCCACATGTCTTTGGCCGTGTGCTGATGAAGAATATCATTGGCAATCTCGATCGCCAAAGTTCCAGATAACCAGACTTTGGCGTATGCATCATCGGCCTCCCATGAGGCATTGGCTCCAGTTTTCTCAGCATGCTCTTCTTCAGTAAAAATGTGCTTCTTACCAGTTGACTTCATCATGCTCATGAACTGCATCGCCCACAGTTCATAGTTCATACCGTCCATCTTGACGATAGGCGCTGGACCACGAAAGGCACCAATAGATGGAATATCCGCCTTGCTTTCTGACATACTGGAAACCGAAGACTGGAGCGATGGACCGAAGATAAGATTCGTCTACACGGACATAGATGGGTTTAATTGCATGTGTAGACTTCAAGCAACCAAACCCATATGGTTGATGTTGTACACTCTAGAGACGTGTAGGATTCAGGGGCGCACGCACATACGCTTTCAGGGGCGCACGCACATGAGGCGCGCACAGAGCTCTAAGATGCGTGCTGGAGGGGTACAAAGGTGCGCGCTGAAAGGGCGCACAAAGCGTTGGAGCACGTTGGAGCGCACAAGAGCACGCAGGGGTGTGCATGCACAGGAGCGCGAGAGCGCGCTAGAGGGCGCATTGGAGGGTGCGCTGGAGGATGCGCAAGGGCGCGCTGGAGGGCGCGGCGCACGAGAGAGCGCGAGCCCGGAAGCGCAAGCGCGGAGCCGCGGAGGCGGCGCCGGCGGCGGAGAGAGAGGCACACGGGTGGGGGTAGGGATAGGGTTAGGGTTTCAAGAACTCCGGTCTAGGACCGCCGCTCTGATACCATGTTGGGAAAAATAGAAGAGATGATTATTCCATCAGCCTAGGCTCTCTTATATAGGAGAGTAGCCTATGGGTAAATTACATAAAGCATACGGCAGAAAGAAAAATAACAGAGAAATACAAAGTAAACTAATATATGTTTACATATATATAATGAATATGACCGCAGATCGGATATGAATGTATTCATATTCATTTTCATCCCTAGGGACACCATATCCAATATTTGAAACCATAACGGGAAGTTATGGGCGTGATCCACCATCTCGGATAGGAATGGGAATATAGAAATCAATCAAAATAATTTTTTAAAATTTAAAAATAACTAATGACTAATCTTATAAAGGGGGCAATCACGTTTTCTCCTATAATTAGGGAGGGGAGGCATGGGAGACGAGGAGGCCTGGCCCCCTCCCCCTCCCCCTCCCTCCATGGTTAGGTAAGCCTTAATGCCATTGTCCCACTTATGGCGATTAGAAAAGTAATGTTTTATAGGCCATATGATTTCCATGGGGTCGAGCATACGCAATTGGCACACATGGAACTTTTGTTTTTGCAGAACATTACAATAGCACCTAAGTTTTTTTTGATATGTTGCACTTTGACATGAATGCATGCTAGCGAGGGGAAGAAAAGGAAATCATGTTGATCAAAGCTCATGCACTTTTGGTGAGGTAGAGGGTAAGGTTAGGAGGCAAATAATAAGATGCCTAGCGAACTTAACCATCATCTCCGACTACATCTATTAACGACAATTGTCTTGCTAAATTTTATACAGTTTGAATAATAGTTTCCCAATAATATTTACGGCTTTGACGAGCTGTGCTTATTTTTATTTAAAATTTTTTACTGAAAGTATCAAATTATTCTTTGTTGGTCATAAATGCCAATTCATAGTTAATCTTAACTACAGAGATATTGTTGCATCGTCTCTATTAGTTCATTAGGTTTGTGTCTATAACATGAAATGAGAGATTGTTTATGCTCCTATGTTGTTGAATCAAGTGGAAAATAAACTGCCAATTTGCTAAAAAATACTTCTATTTACATAAAATATAATCTTTTGTATTTATAAGTATGCACATTCATCCTTATCTTTTCATAGTTCCACTATGATTTCCTATAAAATTTATGATGTATTACGTAGCAACATCAGTGAATGTATAAATTTTGAAAGTTACTAGAAAATAAAGTATAAATTTTCGTAGCAATAATGTGAAGATGACTGGAGAATAAGTGTAAATTCAAAAAATATAGTGTACATAACGTGAAAATTTCATAGGGAGTACAACCAATTGAAAAAGTCAATAGTACACAGATAAACGTGTGTAAATTAGAAGAACAAATCTACTTTGACAACGATTAATTTAATATTCTTTGATATATCATCTGTTATTAAATTTATAACCAAGATTATTCATTATCGTTGGTTTTATCTTTGTTTCTTGAGAAAAGTGTATTAATTTAATATTCTTGTGGCTATGTACTAGTTATTGATTAACTGCCGTGAAAGAAGACGGGTAGGGACAACCATGTCTCCTCACGAGTATTAAATATGATATTTATTGTGGGTTAATTTATGTTGGTCCCTCCACAATTATAAGTTCTTGTTGACCCAAAAAAAAAGAATCCCTCTATATCCACCATTACATATCTAAAGAATATAACTCGATACTAGTATTTAAGCTATACATTGCTTGATTGAAGACTGTCTCCTTCTATGGAAAATTCTAGGTTCCTCGCCATTTATCTTATACCTTCTTATTAATGTTCCCTTAGGGCCCGTTCGGTTTGGGAATAAGCAAGAATAAGGATGGAGAATAAGGAGAATAAGGGCCTGTTTGGTTGCTGGGTTGGACTGGGTTGGGTTGGGCTGGGTTGGGGTGGGTGAATAGTAATCTGTGAGGAGGAAGTACCCTTGTGAATAGTAACTAGGGTTGGGCCAACCCAGTCCAACCCAGCAACCAAACAGGCCCTAAGGGTCTATTCTTTGTTCGGCTGGAGGATAGGAATAAGGAGAATAAGGTGTAATAAAGGTAGGTAAGGTGGGATAAAGATAGGAATGAGAGTGAAATAAGATGAAATAATGGGGAATAGTCGTACCACTGGGAACCGTGTCGGGAGGAGAATTGGCCCCTTATTCAGGGCTTATTCTCCTACCAAACAGGGCCTTACTCCCGCTCTCGATTCTTCAGCACACACCCAACTAAATATATTACTAGTGTTCGAAGCTTGTATGTTTTGTGGTTCGACTGGAAGAAAGATGTAATTGAATTTTCACCAATTAATATTATACATTGAGTTGCTGAGAAATACTAAGATTGTTCTTTCTTTAGGGAATAACCTGTTGAGATTTTTTACAACCTTTGTAGTAAATTGAAACGCCCCCTGTTTGGTTGCAGGGTTGGGCAGGATTGGGTTGGGCTGGGTGAATAGTAATCTGTGAGGATGAAGTACCCTTGTGAATAGTAACCAGGGTTGGGCCAACCCTGCCCAACCCTGCAACCAAACAGGAAGTCACATTTGATTCGTTATTAGCTGCCTTGATGTGGAAGCGCAGCCTCGGAGATGGTGTCTCTTCTGTTTCCGCTGGAGAGGCTAGTCTACAGACATATTGCACCCCTCTTTCCCTTCCCCTGCTGCTCTCCTTTTTGTAGGCAATCTCATTTTTTGTCTTGATACTTTGCTTTTTAACTCTTCCATCCCCTGTCTTGCCTTCTCTTCGATGGTTCTAATTAAATATTATATATGCTTACAACAATAACAAAGCATTTTCTCACATTAAGTAGAGTCAACTATATAGATTCTTTGCCTCCATTCAGATCTATCTTGGGACATTCTTAGGTTTAAATCCAAAAAATTAAGATCCATTCAGATCTCATTCTAACACTTCTTTGACATTTCTCACCTTCTCTTGGCCGACACAACATCCCAAAATGCACACCTCCTAACTGGTGTATTGGTCGATCTCCTTTGCAAGGGGTACACAATCTTAAGCGATTTTATCTCATCTTATCACCTATGGAGCTACACCAACTTTCCTTCTGATCACGTCATTCTGAATCATATCTTTACGTGTATGACAGCACATCCACCTAAGTATTTTTATTTTTGCTACTGCCATTCCCTGCACATGTTATAGTTCACATGCCAACACTCTGATCCATAGAGTATATCAGGTCTTACGATTGCTTTTTAAAATTTTCCTTTGATTTTCAAAGGGATTTTCTTATCACATAGAACAATAGAGACTCATCTCCATTTTAACCAAAGTGCATTTATTATATGAGTAACATCTCCATCAATTTAATTTCCCCATCATGTTGCAAAGTAGATCCCAAATATCTATAGGAATATTTCTTCTGAATGTTACCATTGCCAATTTTCACCTCGATTCCTTCAACCACTACTTCCATGAAATGTGCACTCCATATATTCAGTCTTAGCCCTACTTATACGAAATCTTTTAGTATCTAATATATGTCTCCAAATCTTAATATTTTCATTTACTCCATCTCTAGTCTGATCAGTCAATACAATATCATCAATGAATAATATACACCAATGTATCTTATCGTTAATGTGACTAGTCAACTCGTCCATAGTCAAAGTAAACAAGAATGGACTCAAAGCTAAACCTTTATGTAGATCAATACTGATGTCAAAATAGTCAGTCTTCCCAGATAGAATCCTTATGCACGATGAACTCAATCATACCCATCCTTTTATAATGTTAATGTATAGGACATGTACTTGTCTCTTCTCCAAAACTCTTCACAATATTTCCCGTGGGACAAAATCATAAGCCTTCTCCATATCAATAAAAATCATATGAAGGTTCTTCTTTTTAGATCTATAAGTCTCCATTATTTTCCTCAACAAGTTGATGGCTTCAATACCTGGTATGAATCCGAATTGATTTTCTTTTACTTTGGACTTGCCTAACCTTCTTTCGATTATATGTTCTCAAAATTTCAAGGTATGACTCATCAGCTTGATACCTCTGTAATTCGAATACTTTTGAATGTCTCTTTTATTCTTATAAAGATGCACTACGATGATTCTCCTCCATTGTTCATGCATTTTCTTACTTCGTCAAATAACATTGAATAAATTTGTTAGGCAAGTCAAACCATGTTCACCTAGAACTCTCTATACTTCTATAAGAATGTCATCATGTCCTACACCTTTCTCAGGTTTCATAGCCTTCAAAGCCTCCTTTACTTTCTTTCTTTGCATTCGTCTATAGCTTGTACGATTCAAGTAACTTTCACTACTAGCTAGATTTTCCGAAGTGATCTCTCTATTTCCTTCCCCAATGAAATCTTATGGAAATATTGCTTCCATCTAGTCTATATATCCGTCTGAGTAACAAGCACATGCCCTTCTCCATCCTTAATACATCTTACTTGAGAAATATCTTTGGTCTTTCTTTTTCTTGCTTTGGCCAATCTGAATATATTCTTCTACCCTTTCTTGGAGTCAAGATATTTGTACAAAACTTCATAAGCTTTTGACTGACCTTCACTTACATCCTTTTTGCTTCCTTTGTTGTCATTTTGTAGTTTGTGACAATTTCCTCTTTTCTATTCATATAAATAACTTTAAATCATTCGCTTTTAATTTTAAGCTTCTCTTACACCCTGCTGCTCCACCACCAAGCCTCCTTTGGCATGAAACTCCTCCCTTTGACCTGCCTAGCATCTCTTTATCTACCCTTCGAATACAAGATCATGCCACTTGCTACATCTTGTTTGCGCTTTCGTAATAATATCAAGATAATTCTTCTAAAACCTTCTCTCTAAAGCTTGATTACTTCAATTGAAGATCCATCATCTAGTTCTAACGATCTTTGTAACCATCTTTTTATTTACCAACCTTTTGTTTGCACATCCATGACTAACATGCACCGTTGAGTTGTCAAACTCTCTATTGGATTACTTTACAGTTTTTCCAACACAATATATCTCTTCTCCTCAACAAAAAGTTATCTATCCGTGTTCTAGTCAGACCGCTCTTTAAATGCTCCTCCCTCTTTGTGAAGAGAGTGTTAGCTATAAAAAGATCATAAGCCCTTACAAAAGTCACAATGACTTTTCCCTCTTCATTATATCTTCGAAGCTATTGCCTCTATGAAAACTTGCATACCCTGAAGCATCCTTTCCCACATGTTTATTAAGATCTCACCTATACAAGTACATCTCTTTTTGTGGGATTGCTTGCATAATCTTTTATCCAAATCCTCCCAAAAAACTTATTTTACCATTTCTGCTAAACCAATTTGCGATGCATAAACTTAGATAATATTCATAATTTCTTTTTTGAGCACCAACTTTAGCAAAATAACCCGATCACCAAATCTTTGCACCTCAACTACAATATCCTTCAAATACTTATGAATAATCACTCCAACACCATTTCCACCATTCTCTTTACCTGAATCCCATAATTTAAAGCATGTCTTCTTGTTTTCCCTTACTTTCTCTCCAACTCATTGTGATTCTTGGAGACATAGTACATAAATTTTCTTTCCATTGTATCGACTATCTCCATCAATTTGCTAGTAAAAGTGCCAATATTCCAACTACCTATTCGCAACTTCTTTTGCAACCTCTTTTGGACTTACTTATTTACTCGCATGCATCATCATGCGTGAACCTTTACAAAGTTTGGACTGCGTTCGGACCAGAAATAGCTTATTTACTTGTATGCATTCCTCATGTGAGAATCCTTGCAAATTTTGAATTACATTCAAGCAACGATGTAGCGATCCTTGCCAAGTTCTCATTTACATTTAGACAATGCAATGCATCGCTAGTAGGGAACGTTCTAAAGAAATCTAATTTTTTGATTAAATCTATGTTGAAAAGATTCAACTGTTTTGAGACAAATTCCTAAATAGTGTTCTAAAAAAAGACACCATATATTTAGGAATTTATCTCTATTACATTGGTTGTCTTTTACCTAACGCACAACTCTCCTCATTTATCCAAGTTTGAGGCCAACCATGGTTGAGTTAAACACTACATGCTTGCTTAAAAAAATATTGAACTTCACCATAATTAATATAATTTATTCAACAATCAGTCAATCAAACGCATATACATCTCACTGCATGATAAAAATTAACACAACTATATCCACACCAAATGGGAAAATCCCACCGTCAACAGAAACAGCATGGACAAGGCTTATGAGGTTGAACAGCAAATGTTTACAAACATGCCATGGAGCATACAACTGCCAAAATGATATCAAAATGTGGAAGGCAGCTGCCATGGCGGTTGCTCAACCTCTTGGCGGACATGGTAAATTAAGGAGCAGGCGAGGCCAATGGTGGTAGCAAGGGCCAGCTGCCCTTGCTTTGGGTTGTGGGGGATAACGGTGGTGACGGCAACAGAGGATCAATTAAAGACCCCCAAGGTGGAGATGGGTATATAAATTATAGTTGTGTGCAGATCCGGAGAGTGTAGTAGGAGAAGATCACGCACGTCGCATGGGGATACCAGAATGTTGCCTGCCGATTCCCAGAACTCTTGCTTGGATCAGGGGCAGATCTTGGACTTGCAGCTCAATGAACGCTACAACGGGAGCGAGAAAGAGCATCAGAGCAGCGGCTGGTGCAAGCCCCATGGCATTGATTCCTTGCTCGGGCCCTCCTTCCTGCAGCTGCATTGTTTTGATTGTTCCGCCCTTTTTAGAAGGGATGGATGGATGCTCGTTTGACTTCCCCATCGCACATTTACAACACTGTGGCCTCCATGTTGCTGGCATTGTGACCACGTACGACTCGATGATGGAGTAATAGACAAATATATTTAAATTATTGTCATAACCTGCCAGCCAGTCAAGATGGCCGAGTTGGTCTAAGGCGCCAGTTTCAGGTACTGGTCCGAAAGGGCATGGGTTCGAATCCCATTCTTGACATTAATTTTTTTGTAAATTGGATCGGACTGGTTGGTGAATCGGCTTGGATCACTTAGATCGATCGGTTAATTTGTTTTTGACGATTTGATTTGAATTTTAAATTTTAATCAACCTGTCGGTTCAACCTATTATTTTTAATCATGTTCAACCGAAGTTGAACCACATTTACTTTTTAATTTATTTAAAATAATAGTAGTTGGACTTCAACCCATGGCCTTTGGTTATTTATTTCTAACCCTAACTAACTACTCTAACACAATTTTTTTCATGGAATGAGTTTTAAATATAATTAAACTGCAATTATATTATAGAGAATCTAGTCCATATATATATATATATATATATATATATATATATATATGAGAAAAAGGTGTATGCGCTCCGAATGTAGCTAACTTACATGTTCCTACCTCTTTTCCCCTGTATATTTTTTCTGAAATGAAACCTATTGGAACTTAGATCACAATATGTCACCATGATGTCATTGAAAATTCGACTTAATCCGAGACTTCTATCCCCTCCGTCAAGATTGTCAAATTTTAACGGTATCATAATTGCTGAAATTGACCCCCTTCAGATTGAGGGCATAGGAGTATGTTTCTGATGAATGTTAGAGGGATATAGTTATGAATATATATATATATATATTCCAAAAAATAAAAAATAGGGAGAAAACAGGGGTGGGAGTAGCCAATTGGCTAGCCTCATTTAGCCTTATATATATGGGATATTTACACCCATAATCTTGAGTAATTTCGTAATTACCCCAGGAACCTTCGATAATAACGAATTACACACAAGACCCTGAATAACCGCTCTGTTTTACATCCATAACCTTCCATTAGTTGAGTTCATTAACTCAACCAGATGGTTGAGTTAATCTAACAAATTCTTAATCTAACGGCCGAGATTAATCAAAAATAAAAGAAAGGAAGGAGAGGAGGTGGGTCGATCCTGGAGCCAGTGGGGCTAGGCTGGCAGAGGTGCGTGTAGGAGGAGCTCCGACCTGGGGCTTTCATGTTGGAGGCGTGCGGGGGCCTAGGGCTTGCGGGATAGGGGAAGTTGGAGCTTGCGAGCAGCAGGGGCCTGGGGCTTGCGGATGGGAGGCTGGAGCTTCCGAGCGAGCGACTGGGCGGGGGCGGAGGCCAGAGGCGCGCACGGGCGAGGGGAGGGGAAGATGGAGCGTGCGAGCGGCGGGGGCGTGGGGCTTGCGGGGCGAGGCTGGAGCTTCCAGGCGAGCGGGCAGGGGGGGAGAAGCTGGAGTTGGAGCTTGGGGGGGGATGGAGTTTGCGGGGGGAGCTCCGCCTGAGGCTTCCGCAGAGGCACGCACGGGTGGAGGGGGGGGAGCTGCAGCTTGCGGACGAGCGGCGGGAGAGCTCCGCATGAGGCTTGCAAGGCAGAGGTGACAAGATGGCATGATTTGTAAATAAGAATGACCATAGGGGTAATTTTGTCTTTTCTTAACGGAAAACCGTCCAATATAACAGCCATGCCAAATGGAACATAATGCAGGGTTATCTCATGTAAGAGTTAAGGATTATTAGGGGTTACTCATGTAATTATGAATTATCGAGGGTTCATGGGGTAATTACGAAACCACTCAGGGTTATGGGTATAAATATCCCTATATATATGATATGTATGACATTTGATGGTGCATACGAACAAATATTTTATGTATAGTGTGAAATATATATTGTCTATGTATTTTATTTCTATTATATTCAAATGTATATTATATATAAGTATATTGTCTCATTTTAGTTTGATTAGTAGATTCAACACTTTTTTCTCACCGGTCCTGTTTAATCTAATTTTAAATAATGATGATATTATCATCTGGTTGAACCGATTTCATTACATATTTCAATCCAATCCGACCATTTCGACAACATTTGCTATTCGGTGTCTTGTTTGGTTTAAAAACATTGGTTTTGCTTCCGAAAAAGCATTTCTTTCCCAAGAGAAATAAGTTTATCAAATCTATGCAACTTGCCACAGTAATCAAAATTTATATATCCTTTCCGTCTCCCCGTCTGGGACATAGACGTTGCTTTCTTTAATCTACACACGGATCAACTCCATGTATTCTTGGTGCGCAACGAAAAAGCGGAATTTATTTATATTAAAATCGTAGCTTAATCAATCAGGCTTTTAAAGTTCAAGGAATAGGACTGAACACTGGAGTAGTATGATCAACCCGATGAACCTTTGAGAACAGTATTTTCTGTTTGAAGTTTGTATTTATAAAACAATAGATAGATCATAGAACATGCTCGTTTGACTTCCATATTTATCTCTACTTAATACATCACTTTCCGATAATTTTAGAGTATAATGGTGACTTTAGGTGTAGGCTTGTGTATTTGCCCACGCTTCGCAGTGGGTTGGAGGAAACAAATTTCTTTGTAATATTTTTAAATTATGTAATTAAGTAAGATAACTTATTATATATTTTTTACAAAATAGATAAGTGAATAAAAAATCTTTAATTGGAACAGTGATTTTAATATCATGAAATATTAATTTGCGTAGAATAATTATTAATCATTGGTTATAAAACACACCGATTTACATTTACCATAACATGCAACTCTAATTTTTTTTTAAAATAACATGTATATGCTAGTATTACTAAATAAGACTTCTGATAACAAATTAAAAATATTTAGCTACATTATGCACGTGGTTTGTTTCAATAATAAATCATACGAACAACTAATATTATATCAAATATTGAACATTAGAAGATTTATATTTTTTCAGGGAAAAACATTGCATAAAATAAAGTTTAAATAAAAAGTTTAAAATATTTATTTATTGTTTTTTTGATATTTTTTTATATATTTCACATTTGTTTAATTTAAGTTGATATTCATACCTTAATTATATCAATCTATGATGATGGATTGTCAAAATATACTCTAAAAATCCATAATAATTTAAAATCGACGATAGATAATATGAAAAACTATAAATATATACAATAAAATAAAATCTACTACCTACATGTCTCAATTTAAAAATTTGAAGAAAAATAAGTCAAATATGTGTACATATATTACATTTTAGAATTACATGTTATTTATAATTTATGTTATCATTAAAATACATTATTATTATATTATTAAAGATTTAAAAATATGTCACTTATCCTTTTTTTATTTTAAAAATGTGTAGTTATTGAATTATTTTTAATTGTATTAAATACTAAATTATTTGTATTATGTAATATGTATATCCTTATTTAAAATTAGCTTCTAAATTTTACTATATCGTATTACTATAATATTGAACCTATGAAATTAAGGTTGTTTTCAAGTAATTTATTAATTGCTATTGTATTGCACTTTTAACTTCACAATAAATATGTTTTAAATGCTTAAAAAATGATAGTATCTTATTTTCGAAAGATAATGTAGTGAGAGAAAGCGAAGGACAGGTAGAGAGATTTTTTATTTTTTTCCAAAAGATAGTTTAGAGAGAGAGATTTAATATGGTATGTTAAGAAAGTTTAAAACATGGTCTTCTTTACTATAATTATAGAAAATGGGGAGGGGAGGGGGAAAGGAGAGAGAGATTGCATAGATAGAAAGAGAGGGATAGAAGAATGGAGAGAAAAAGAGTCGTTGATGAGAGAGAAAGAGAGTATTGGCACTGAAGGAGGTAACACATGAGGAGAAGAGATGAGAGAGATAAATGAAAGGGAGAGGGGGGGAGCTGCAAAAGAGAGAGGAGAAAACATGACCATCTCTATGCTAATGAGAGAGAGAGAGAGAGAGAGAGAGAGAGAGAGAGAGAGAGAGAGAGAGAGAGAGAGAGAGAGAGAGAGAGAGAGAGAGAGAAGGGGGAGTTACTTGGAGAGAGGAACCAGAGAAAGCAGAGGGAAATTATTTACGGGAGGGGGAAGGGAGAAGGACAACATGCCACGTCTTGATGGTGGGGAGAAGAAAACTTTAGATAGAGTTATAGATGTTAATGGGAGGATTTTTTTTAATTAACTAAATATGTAGCAAGTTTGCATATTTAAAATTTTAGAAGCCAAAACATATTGTGCATTTTATAGAAACTACCACATGCCTTCTAAATTTTTGTTGAGTGCCTTCTAAATTATACAAATGACCCTAATATAGGGTAAAATGGGCTGCCCCCATGGAGGAGCTAACTTGGCTCCCTCGCGCCATTCCGTCCGCTTTTTTTATTTTTTTTGAAAATTTCTTCCGTGGATTTTGATCAATATATACCTATATTATGTCATTCAAATTTCACACGAAACAGAGACTCCTACGACCTCCATCCGGAAGGGTCGTTTTTAGCAATTCTGTTACCGTTAAAAAATGCATGTCTGGATAGAGGCCGTAGGAGTCTCTGTTTCACACGAAATTTGAATGACATAATATAGGGATATAGTGATGAATATTCACAGAATAAATTTTCAAAAAAATAGAAAAGCGGGCAAAATGCTGCGGGGGGAGCCAAGTTAGCTCCCCCAGGGGGCAGCCTCATTTAACCCCTCTAATATATATATATATATATATATATATATATGATATCTTTCATATGAGACTTGGTCCTTCCATTCAATTAGAAGGCCAAGCATCCCAATCGTTGGATCGGATTTAGAATGTTATCAACGGCTTATAAGGAAACCACCTTCCATAACCAAAACCGCTAATCTAATGAGGGACGTCCCATTCATATTTGGAAAGATGAATTGTGATGGCAACTGTATCCGCAATTCATGCGATATTAAAGGCAGTACTTTTGAGAATACGCGTCATTTACCCTGTGCACGTTTTCTAGTTCATAATTCCAGGATTTCTCTAAAGAAATGGTTGAAACAGACGGCATGTTTGAAGATCGGTTCTTCCACAATCCTTCTGATGAAATCGATGAATCAGAGGTAGTTTATATATTAAATATGTATTCTTATGTATTTTGATTTTAAAATTATCATTTTTGTATTTTCTTTCAGATTGGTAGGTGTCAAATGACGCGAGAACAGGAGGAATTCGAAGCTATGATCGATGTCGATGAATCAGAGGTATTTTATATATTAAATATGCCTTCTCTATGTATTTTGATTTAAAAATTATAATTTTTGTATTTTTCTTTCAGAATGGTAGGTGTCAAATGTCGAGAGAACAGGAGGAATTTGAAGCTATGATCGATGCAGGTTCTTTACTTGTTTTTGTTTACAAAATACACACATTTGTATTTATTATACAAATATATTGATTAGTATACAAAAAATTGAAAGACCTTACTAAAAGTATTTATATTATACTGAATTCAGAAGGTTCAAAAATACGAAAATATGCTGTATATGTATTTGATTATAGGTAATACAAATGGTTTGAATAAAATACAAATATTAAAACAATGATACAAAAAAATGTTTGTATTATACTTAATTATTAAAATACAAATTTTCTAAAATATTTGTTGAAGTAACTGTGTTTTCTGAAATACTAAAGATATCACAGAAAATACTAAAGATATTTATATTATACTGATTTTCACGTATACTTTTTATTTTAGCTAACAAAATACAAATAAAATTTGATTCTGATATATAAAAGTTAGAGTATGATAGATTGGAAGTGTTGTTGGAATAAAGTATTTTTGATATTTTTGTTTCATTATCACAATTTAAAATAATGTATTTATTATATTTCAGATTTCGAAGAAAGCATCTCAGATTCTATTCCTGAAGAACAGTGCGATACTTTAGATGTTCCAGAAGTAGGTATGGCATTTGGTTCAATAGAAGATGCATATAATTTTTATGAATTGTATGCAACTAGGACTGGATTCAATGTTAGAAAGGCTGGTACTCGTCATGGCATAGATCATTGTTCAAAGAAGAAGGTTGTTGTTGTTAAGATATTTTTATGTTGGAAAGAAGGTCACACAAGAGCTAATGGAAAAAGAAAATCAAAGTTTCCAGATTACAACGATGATAGTGAAGGGGATATATTCGATCTGGAAGAGAAACGGGTTGGACGGGTTCGAACTGGTTGCAATGCATTGATGGAAATCAGTCTACGTAAAATAGAGTTGGATTGGGTTGTGGTCAGGTTCATAGATTCACACAATCATGAGTTGGTATCGCCAAACAAACAGGGTATCTCAGGGCAAACAAAAGGTTTACGAAAGCAACAAGATTGCTTGTTAAGTCTATGTCAGATGTTAATATATCTACTTCAAAACAATCCACATTTATTGACAATGGTTGTTTAACCAATAGTCATGCAGGTGGAATAGTCAGGGATATTTATAATCTTTATAGAAATAAAAAAAAAGCAAGCATGGGTTGGATGCTCAGATGCTTTTAGATCATTTTTCAGAATGTCAGAAGATGACTCCAGATTTTTTTCTTCACATATAAGCTGGACGAGGAAAAATGCTTGACGCATGTTTTATGGATTGATTCTGTTTCAAGGCATGATTACTCCATTTTTGGAGATACAATATCATTTGATTCCACATACAGAACAAACGAGTATAAATTAATTTTTGGATCATTCTGTGGTATTAATCACCATGGCAAGACTATTTTTTTGGAAGTGCTTTCATGAACAGGGAAACCACTGATTCCTTTGTGTGGTTGTTTGATAGTTTTGTCCAAGCTATGGGCAAGCATCCAATTTCCATTATTACAGATGAAGATCCGAGAATTTGTGCTGCAATTGCTATATCTCTTCCAAGTACAGTCCACAAATTCTGTACATGGCATATCATGACCAAATTGAAGTCGAAGTTGGGACGCATGAAAGATATTGATAAAGCTCTAAAGTCTATTAGCAAACTTGTATGGGACGGGAAAAGTGTGCTATATTTTGAAAGTAGTTGGATTTCACTACTTGAGCAATTTGGTGTACAAGAAAACAAATGGCTCTCTGAAAAGTTTGCAATAAGGCATAAGTGGATTGATATCTATTTGAAAGAGACATTCTTTGCTGGAATGAGGAGCACACAACGAAGTGAAAGCATGAACTATTTCCTCCAATGCCATGTTACCAAACAAAATTCATTATTGGAGTTTATTTCACGGTTTCACGTAGCACTTCAAAGGATTAGAGAGAAGGAGAATGACATGGATAATGATAATGTTAATCGGAGACCGAAGCTGAGGACAACCTGGGCACTAGAGAAGCAAATGTCGATGTTATATACTAAAAGGATTTTTTACATATTTCAGAAAGAATTAAATGATAGTTTGATGCTGAATGCAATCATCTCTGGTGCACATGATGAGATAATTGAATATTCTGTCTCAGAGGTTGGTGAAGCTGAGAATAGTTTTGAAGTACTACTTTCAAACAACAATTCAAAACTATCATGCATTTGCAAGAAGATGGAATTTCAAGGCATTCCATGCAAGCATATTTTAGCTGTTTTGAAGGCACGAAATTGCCAGCAATTGCCTGAAGAATTTATAATGAAACGGTGGACTAGAAATATGAAGATTTCTGGCAATTATCCAGTTTATGGCAGAAGTGTTCAGCAGGATAGAGCAGCTACTTTGAACAGAATTTGCTCTGATTTTATTGCTAGATCAGTGGACTGTGATCCTATATTTTCATTTGCAAAAAAAGAGTTAGAAAGGATTGATAGAGAAATTATTAAACTACAAGCTTCGTATCAAGATAAACCTTCTGAGGATAGAACTGTTCAGGAATCCAGACCAAATGTTGGGGATGATGTTGTTAGAGATCCAAAAAAAGCAAGAACAAAAGGTAGTGGTCGAGGAGGTAGACCTAAAGGTGTTTCTAATAGAATTATCAGTGTCAATGAATCAAAAAGGAATAGGGGTAGGCAATGCAAATCTTGCAAGAAGTTCAATGTAGGTCATGATTCAAGGAATTGTCCAAACAATAAACACAATTCTAGCTCAGATAGGTATTTATCTTTTAAGTTATGTTTATACTATGTTATATGAGTTGTACATTGTTGGTGATATATTGCTATGTTTGCAGTGATGATGTTTCAAATAATCCTAATCCAGATTCGTCATAGGATTTTAAAAGTTTTTGCAGTGATGATCTCTTCATTATCCAAGTAAATTAGATTAAACACTTTCTGTTAATTATTGTTCATTCTTACTGTTCATTATTGTTCAGATATGTATTTATCTTTTAAGTTATGTTTATACTATGTTATATGAGTTGTACATTGTTGGTGATATTTTGCTATATTTGCAGTGATGATGTTTCAAATAATCCCAATCCAGATTCGTAATAGGATTTTAAAAGTTTTTGCAGTGATGATCTCTTCATTATCCAAGTAAATTAGATTAAACACTTTACTGTTCATTATTGTTCATTTTTACTGTTCATTATTGTTCATTTTTCTTTTTTATGGTTAAAAATTGTTGTTTTTTCACTCAGGTTTTCAATCAGGATATATATGCTGCTGATGAGTGTATCTATGCTGCTGTTGAGTATTATTTTATCAGAAAAATATCAGTTGAAGAATTTGAAGTTTTTGGAGATCAATTATCATGCAGATGTCTGCTCACATTAAAGAACACAATATTCTTAGACTAATTGTATTGGAGTCCATTTTAGTAGAAAATTTTTGTTCCTTAGACTGATTGTTTTGGAGTCCATTTTAGTGGAAATTTTTTGTTCCTTTTTCTATGTAAACGATCACATTTATAATGCAGTTCTTTTGGTCCCTACGATGTTAGTATATAAATGCTATGTTAAACTGTTTGGTCCTTCAGATGATTATTTTTATTGTGTCCTTTATGTGTCATTTAGATGAATTGTTTGATTGTGTTCAAAGAAAGCACTCATGTCTTTGTGATATTGTGTTATAAGGTAACACTCATGTTTATGTGATATTTTCTTCCCAAACAATACTCATGTAAGTATGACAGATCTCTTGAAGAACATATAGTTAGCTAACATTTACTTTAAAACAGTCAGAATTTTAAACATCTGGAAATTGTTCTAATGTGTGAGCAAGTACGGATTGCCAGAACTTTAATATTCAATTTGATAAATGCAAACAATAATCCATACATCTATTTGATAAAATTTAGACTCAAATGTGACACTCATCATTTACCATATCCGTTGGAAGATAGGTTACCTATTTTATTGATAAAGCATCATCCTGTAAATCTCAATATCACATATCATTTGGACAACATATAATAAGCTAACATTGACATTAAAACATTCACAATTTGAATCATATTTAAATTGCTTATCTTCGGGAGCAGTAAAGCATTATCATGCTTAAAACTTCAATATGATAGGTGCAAATTATAATGTAGTCATCTTTTTGTAAAAATAACATTACTATCCATACATATGTAGTAGCATAACATTGCGATAAACATAATCCTAATATCATATACCATTTGCAAAACAAACATGATATCAACCACTATCCATACAACCCAAAAAGTTAATAACTTCTACTGCAGTTTTAGTTGTTTCTAACAGAACATGTTATATCATTACATACTAAGGTGTACTAGCGTTCTCAACATGACTAGTACATAGGATTCTGTAGGCTATTTCTGCTCTAATCTTGTGCACATCTTCATATTCGAAATCTAGAGGACTCTCTTCACAAAGCAGTTCCATCATCTTCATCACGTATACACCGCAGTCTAGACTTTGAGCAGGTTGTTGTGGACAATCTTTTACAAACAGAGTTTCCCAGTGTATTAAGAAGTCTTCCACTATGTTTGCGCTAAAATATTCAGATATCCATCCAACCTGCATTTTTAAATTGTGTTATTGATTATATACTGTTAAATCTATGCAACATATAAAATCAAAATTATCAAACATATTTTATCCTTACCCATTTGAAGAGATCCTTTTTGTGTTGCTTATTTCCATTCATGGAATTGAACGAGTAATGCTTTTTGGCTCTAAAATCTGTCACTAGAAGATGCCAGTGATTTTTTGTGTGTATCACTGTGAACACCTTCAAGATTTCCATCATTCTTTCTTCCTTGATGTCGTATAATCTCTCCAAATGCTCAAAGTCGTCATCTGTGCCGGCTTCTACATTGTTGAGAAAGTATTGCTGAAACGAGATAGTTAATATCAATAAACAAATGTACATGTAAATGAAATTTATTCAATAAATTATAATTCTCACCATTTTGTACAATGGAGTGAACAAATATGGAACTGGTTCGTTTTCTTTGCAATGTTTATGACTCAATATATCCATGAACATCACAATTATCTGCATACAGTTACATGTCAGTAGTAATAAAAAATGATTAGATTTACTTAGTTTAATTCATTGATACTTACTGAATCTTCGACCATTCTTTCGTACAAGAAGTTGTGTATTTCAAGTCCTTTGCAGTAGTTTCTTAATGGAGAAAAATATGTTGCGTTCAATCTAAAAAAAGAATCAATACATTATAGTTTGTGTTAATATGGCATAAAATAATTCTAATGTTAAACAAGAAATATAAGTACTTGTCTGCTGGATCTCTCAAAAAGCTCTGAATTCTTGATCGAACGTCTTCAGAGCTGTCTTCGTATCCAATAAAATCTGTCGGTGGATCGCATAGATACTGGAAATTGAATTTGTTAGTATTATAATGTAGAAGGTTTTTTCAATATATATTTTATATCTAACCTCTGTTTCGCTTTCAATAATATGACTTGAAACATTGCTATTCTTTGTATCTCTTTTCTTCTTCCTGAATGTTGTTGTGCTTTCAACTCCAAATCGTCGTGCTTCACTCCTTGCCTTAACTCTCTTTGCCATTGAGCTTGGATTGATAGCAGATTTATGCTTTTTGCGCTTCTTTGCTGTGTTTTTTTCCTCCTCATTGGCTTGTTGAGAATCAAGTTCAATTCCAAGATCAAATGTAGGGCCTTCATTTATCACAGGTCTGTTATATTCTTCTCCATTGTTTGATATCTTTTCAACATCCACGTGTATGGTCTCATTCTCGGTTTCAGGCTTTTCCCCAATATTGTCAATTTCATTATCATGATGAGTAATCTCAATATGGCTATGTTCATTTCTTTTTTGAACATAAGCAAGCTCATCAAAATGTTCGCTTTCGCAATGTGAAGTGTTGTTATTAGCATGCTCTTCATTTTCTTTTTCATGCTCATCGTTGTGTACTATTGATGCACCATCCATGCAAATTCCATGCTTTTCTGCCAAGCTCTGTTTGTCATTTTCTCCAAACTGAATTCCATTTGATTGTAGCAGTTCTTTCAACAGTTTATTCTCATTCTCAAGACTCCTTAATTGGTCAATGTTATTGGAAACCATATGTATTGTTGCATTACTCAATACTGAAGCTTCCAATTCCAAAACCTTTCCTTTCAGCAATTCAATTTCCTTCTTATATTCACTGCAGTTGCAATTCTCAGTGGTTTTTTTTCTATATTCAATATCTTGCTTTTTGAACTTTTCCATTCTATCACCTCAAACTTTTGTTCCTTTTTGAGTCGTCCTCTTTTCAAAGGACCATCTTCGGGCAGTGGAATGGGTGTATCAATAACAATATTTGGTTTTCGTATTGAAAATCCATTCATTGTGAACTTCTCAAAAGGAAATACGTATTCATCATGTCTAATTCTCACTACTTCAGTTTTCTCATGATGCATTGAAACTTGTATCTGTTCATGTATATGCAAAATATTTATGGAACATTTTACTATGCTATTATTAATATAAATGATATCTAGAATTACCTGTTCATTTGTCAAAGATACCAATCGTCTTGTCAGTCCTTTTATCGAGCCAGACCTTTTCCTGATTCTTGGTCGAAGATCACGGCTTATGACCATATCTTTGCAACAGTACTCTAGCATCCAAACATAATAATAGGAAATTAAGAATAATTTATTAAAGAACATTGACTATCTTCATGTATAAAGACTTACATAGAGGCAAGATACACATCCAATAAGGTATCCCAGGGTGATACGTGCTGCACCACGACGTCTCTGATTTATTCTATTGATGATATCATCTATGTTAAATAGAATCAATCGTGCAACTGCATCAGACCAATTAAAAAACTTTGTATCTTCCAGAGACTCCACATAGTGCAAAAGATCTTTTGGAAATGAATATGTTGAATCCGGGAAAAGAAATGTGCAAAACATTAACAGAATTAGGCACGCGACGTAAATAGCGACTGAGTTATCGTCGTCGTAGTGGTAGTATTCAGTCAGTACGCTAACAAGTTTACGCCGGTTGAAAATCATGCCTTTGTCAAACATTTCATTTGCTATATAGCTTCTCCACTGCAAATGTTTTCCACGTACTGAAATTGTATACCCTGAACTTGGAATACCAAGTATAACTCCAATGTCGTCATCACTAAAGTTCAAAATTTTGTTCCCAAATCTGAAACTTCTCCCTCCTTGATACTGTTCTACAATCCATTGAAGATTTTTTTTCTCGATATCAATGCTCCCGATATTAATAAGTCTAGCAAATGCAGTCTTGTTAAGTAATGCTTGTTGCTTTGGAGTTGGGCGATGGCTATCAATGAATTGTACGAAGTGATCTATGAAACATCTATGTTGAACGTACCCCTTACCTGTACAAAAAGAGTTTTTTTTATATTTATTCATCATAATTAAACTATAATTAATGAAATGATCATTTATCTCTTACATCCAAAATTTTCAGAAGTGCCATCACATCCATCAGTGTTTGATTCCATTTGTGTTCTTCTCCCTTTAATCACCTTAGTAGAAATTTTTTCTGATATATACAACGGAGTTTGGCATATAAGAAAATTAGTAAACTCTTTAAATATCGAAAACTATTTATTACTTAATATTTGTACCTTTGTCTGGGATGATCTTCCTCTGTTTCGATAGTGCACTTACAGATGGGTTGATTTCGTTACTACTATCTCCGCTTGGATCATCACAATCAAAGTCTGTGCTGCTCATCCTGTCCCTGTTAACATACTATTGTCCATGAAATTTTTTATCTGCTATAGTATTTTTACAAGAAAAGCTGTAATGTGATATTATATCAAACATTTATTTCAATTAAAAATATTAAAATTTTCTAGGTTTATGATATTATGCTTTTTTTAACCTAACAACACGCTAACTTTACTAATTATTAATAAAAACAAAATCATTTTCTTCATACACACAACAAACGAAAAAATTTATTTAACTTGCTCATCAGAAAATTTTTTTATCAAGGATCGATAGGCTGAAAGGAAGACGGAATGCTTACCTCTATGTCGTACCGACGACATCGAAGGGTTTTTCGCTTCCTGGAACCCTTTAATGGCGATCAGATGATTAACAAACCGCGTTCTTGATTCAGATCCTTTTTGTCGATTCCCCAGAGATCGTAGTGTTTCACTTCTTCTCCGGCGAGTAGTAAATCGCTCCTTCAATTTCGCCCTCAATGCCGTTAGCGAGCGCGATCGTCACGAAGCGACGGACTTTACAGAGGTAATAAAGTTTCTCCTTAAGGAGATCCGCCGCATATGTCTAAAAGGGTTATTGTTAGGTTTTTCCAATATTGTTTGTACTTTAGTTTTTTTTTGTATTCACAATAATATGGTTAAATTTAATGTGTTTGCATTTATAGGGCTATTAGTTAATTTATTGAAACGAAAATACGTAAATTATTAAGATTATATTTTGTATTTTATATCAAAACATGTATTTTTATTGTATGCATTTGTATTTTAAAACATATTTTGTATAATATATCCTTTCTTTTACTAAAGTTTCTCTTTAAGTAGTTCCGCCGAAAAGGGTTATTGTTAGGTTTTTCCAATATTATTTGTATTTTAGATTTTTTTTGTATTCACAATAATATGGTTAAATTTAATGTGTTTGCATTTATAGGGCTATTAGTTAATTTATTAAAACGAAAATACGTATATTATTAAGATTATATTTTGTATTTTATATCAAAACATGTATTTTTATTGTCTGATTTTGTATTGTAAAACATCATTTTGTATAATATATCCTTTCTATTATTAAATTCAGTACGTCGAATGTAATATTAAAACGTGGATTTCCACTGTTTAAATTCCATGTAAAATAATACATTAATTATAATTGTTGTTTGTTATCATTACTTTCAAAAACTCTTTTCCATAATTCGTGGCAAATTTTTTGTATTTAACAATATTTGTTTTATAAGACATACATTCGTCTTTTGTATCTAATATGCTTGTTTTGTATAATAATCATGATTATTTGTATTTTAGATACGTTGTGTTTGAATCTTTTTCCAAAATCTCTAGTATCGAATTCTCATTTATTAAATATCGGTAAATATCTTTACCTGAAATTTCGTAATTATGGGAACACCCATATTTATAGAAACAAACTGCACAAGCCTTTCCTTAAAAATAGCGTACAATGTTAACCGTATTTCCATCTTTTGTATTTCATGTAATTCATG
The DNA here is from genome assembly GCA_037367405.1 of Ottelia alismoides. NCBI lineage: Eukaryota > Viridiplantae > Streptophyta > Magnoliopsida > Alismatales > Hydrocharitaceae > Ottelia > Ottelia alismoides. The sequence goes on from JAZKJV010007455.1 coordinate 218,494, forward strand.
TCTCTGAATCAGGGTTTTTTTAGTATTGTATACTGTTGATTTGTAGGATACATACATCGTTTTGTATTCAAAAACACACGTTTTTAGCCATTTTTGTCAGTTATTAAATGCGTAACTTCTATATTAGGAGTTCCTTGAATTTAGGAAACGATAGTCTTTGCTGATCCGGTTTTTGTAAAATAGGGCGGTTTTAACCATATTCGTTGATATTACATCCGATGGCTAGAATGCTTGGCCTTCTAATTGAATGGAAGGACCAAGTCTCATATAAAAGGCCCCCTATATATATATATACACAAGTACCAATACTGATATTTATGAATACCAAATAATTATCCATGTTTCAACCTAATATATTTACTACACAAGATATTATTTTTCCCAAACTAAATGGTTGTATAATCTTTCCTAATTAAGTTGACAATACTTTCTTTTTATCGATTTCTTAAGTTATCTATATTTTCTATTATGAATGTTCAAATTTAAACTGAATATGTAATTTTAAATTTTATTGAATTATCTCAAACATAAGATAAGGGTCTGTTTTTGATTCCATATACATTTTTTTGATTTTATGACTCTCTTTTAATATATGAACATTGGTAATATTCGAACATATGAATTTTAGAAAATTTTCGATATCAAGGTAATTATCGATGGAATTAAATAAATCCAACATTCCCATAATAATATCATTCGATAATGGAAAAAGAGAAACTTTTCTATTAAATATCATACAAGAACTATTTTCTATTAAATATCATAGAAGATTTTTCAATCACATCAACTTGGGATGAAAAATTATTTCTAATGTCTTTATCGTCTTAAAAATTCGCTTAGGCCTCCTCTATCTCCTCCTCATTCATTTCCTTTTCAACCTTCTCCCACCATCTCGTGGCTATCCTCATGTATAGATTTTTTCGTTTCTTATACTTGATATTCCATTCAGAATGTGTGAGGACATGCCTAAGAGGATGCAACTTAGCTACTGACATTCATAAAGGATCAGGTGGTTGACTAATTTGTTCACTAGTGCTTCTTTCATACGTTGATAGCCGTGATGACTCTGACGAAACTGTTGTAGGCTCGTTGATCCTTACTCCTATTGATGATCTTTGAGACAGTTCTAGATATTGTTGTGGTATTGTCGTGGAAATACCAAACAACTGTCTCTCAAAGTTAGTTGCCTCAACATACACACACTAGCAAACAACTCATCTTGAAGAGCTTTTGAATCATATTGAGAAGGAGGTGTGAACTGAGAGAGTTCGGAGTCAAATTGACTTGAAGGAACTACAAATGATGATCTTGCAAATTGTGTATGACTCGAAGTTTTTAGATATCCTGCAAGTCCCATGAAAAACCACCTAACCTGATAGCTCTAAAAGAAGAGATTATCATAGTTGTGTCGGTCGGGTGAATTTTAGCAGAAAATTTTATACTTTTATTTATACTCTAAATTAATGTGTATAGCTATAAGTATGAGAATGTCGAACTCAGGGATACAAACTGTTTGAAACTAGGGATAAGCTATGCAAAACTAAAGTTTTATTGGTTTCCTAATTATTATTATTTTTTTAGAAATTTTTATAGGATTTTTAAAAGAGTTTTTATATTTTTTATGATCTTTAAAGTTTGTTATATTTTTATGGTGTTTTAATGATTTATTAAAAACAGAATATATTTTTATTTTTGAAAACAGTCTTTATGTTGTATATGATATAGTATAGGGTATTATTATTATTTTTTTATGTTTTGTATTTTAGTTGATTATGTATTATAGATGTAATATGTTTATATACAATATAGGGGTATTTCTGTAATAAAGTGGCAGTTAGGGGTGTATGCGTAAATGTTAAAAAGCTAGGGATGTTGCGCAAAAAAAATCACAGGAGTCACATGCTTGGGCACGTGGCTAGACTGTTTCAGGACCTTCATGTAAATTCAATTTGTTCGGAGGATCTTTTTGCAATTACACCAAAAAGAATTATTGTCCTCACGTGTCGCACACGTGAGGTCGGGAAGCGATGGAACGGTGCTCTGTTTCTGAGCTTGACACTTGTCGAGGTATTGGACCGTGGGATCAAACTATATCCGAGAGTTCTGCTAGGATCTGGTGCCATTCTGTTCTTCCCTAATTCAAGTTTGGGCGGCGATCTCAGCAGCTTGTGCTATGGTTGCAGCCTTGCAGGTGGCGGCAAGCTTCTCGATCTCCGGCAGTGGTCTTCTCGTGTTTAGCCCCAAATCGAGCGAGGCTTCGAGGAGTGGATGGCCCGAGGATGGCTCTGGACTCCTGCGGGTGACGCTGCGATGTCGTGAAGAGGATCACGACGATTACTCTGATTCGATGCTTTAGCAGTTGTTCGTCGATGATTGAGGCTGATAAGATGTGACTCCTCCAGTGCTTCAGATGCGACGCTTTCACGAAGCTCGTTGTTCCTTCAAAGTTAAATCCGTTCTCGATTCTAATAGAATCAGAGGCATGTAGGTATGTGCAGATCAGATGATTCAGATGCGTAATGGAAGGTGAAATGGAAGCTCCAACCGATGATGAAGGAACAGAGCCTGAGCTCTGGCGATGTTCTTCGCTAGAGTTGGACAGATCTGGGAAGAAGAGAACGAGAACTGTAGAGGAAGGTGGGTGAGGTGAGGATCGGTTTTGGATGGTCAAGTTTGGTTTTGGTTTGAAACAGATATGAAGATAGATCGAGAGAAAGGAGGAATTATCGAGAGTAAGACCGAAGGAGTGAGAAGAAGAAGAGAGGATATGAGAGAAGAACCTGGAAAAGGATGGAGGGTACGCCTGGGGTAGAGCTCCGATGGGGGAGCTCCAGTCTTTGCCTCGACGCCCAACGGAGGCGGATTCTACGCGCAACAGCGGAGCAGATCTTCCACGCTGACAATGATCTCGCCATCCCTTCTTCAACCTCGCTGCGATGGCGGACAAACTCTGTCACAGTCTTTTTACCGGAGCTCACAGGATGGGAGAGGGATGCAAAAAAATGATGGATCCGAGGTACATGGGTTAGGTTTATTTATAGTTTGAGATTGCTTGGGGAAAAAGCAGAGCGGTGTGGTCATCGGAGGTCGGTTGAAGTACCGGCCTAACGATCGGTCGGTGGAGGCGTTGGAGCAGTTGGCCGGAAAGGAAGGAGGAAGCGACAGCGCAAGGTGTGAGGAAGAAGATGCGTGTGCGGGGGAAGAGAAGAAAGGGAAGAGAGAAAAAAGGGAGGAAATAAAAGAAATAAAATAAATAAATAAATAATATAATTAATTATGAGTTAAATTAATAATTACATTAAATAAATTGATTAAGAAATAGTTAAATAGGTAATTAAGTAATTAATTAAGGAATTAATTAAAAAATTATTAAATAATTAAGTATATAATAAATAATTAAATAAATTAATAAATAATTAAATCATAAATAATTATTTAAATAAATTATGATTTATTTTATTTTAAGAATAAAATATTATAAAAGTATATAAATATAATAATATAAATTAAGGTACATTGTGCACTATATACCAATATGTTCCCGAAACCCACATTTTGCATATTAACTCCGATTTTAGCGAAATAAGTGTCATTTGATAGATAATTTAATAAAACGAACTTTAAAACTGAGTTTTCCTAATTTGGAGTCCATATAGCCGAGTTACGAGGTCCGGAAAATTTAGGTAATGGTTTCATGACCTTAGGATTTATTGGCATTTTGACTTAAATTATATCTTTTTTATTTTTATATTTTTTATAAGAATTTTAGAAAAGAAATTAAGTTAAATGGAGTTACGGAAAATTAATTAGAAAATCAAGAGGTTTCTACATACCGTATATATAGACAATAGGGTCCCTAACGCCAAAATTCACCCGTTTTATTCTAATTTTTAACTATTAAGTATAATACAAAGTTTAAAAGTGAGTTTGGTCAATTTGGAGTTTTCTATAAATAGTTATGAACCTCGGAAGTCGGCTTTTACAGCTTTTTCGGTTCATTTTCAGATTTGCTTCAATCATTCCATCTTCCGCCGTCGCATGTTCATCTGCTCCGACCGGCTGGTCGGAGCCCTGTTTTCCACATCCATCCGCTCCGATCGAACCCCCAACACGCTCTACCTTGCACCGAACCTGATCCCTCTTAGGCTCGTCCTTAGGTCGAGATTAAGGATTTGATCACCTCTATCACCTCCGCCGGAGATCGAGCTTCACCCCACGTCGCTTCTTTGCATTCCAATCCGAATAATCCTCGACCGGAGCTCCGTTCCGAGTCAGGCCTTCCTTTGCAGATGTTAGCGCGCGTTGGGAGTTCCTGTTTCATGCATCGGAGGGTTCGCCGGAGTAGCTCCAGGACACCTTCACCGTCACGCGCATCCGACCGTTGGCTCCTCTATCGGACTCGTTCAGTCGATGTGGAGGACTTCCACGATCATTCCCGAGCCTTCCGATCGACCATCGGAGCTGAGGATCACCTCCTAGGCTATGGTGAAACTCTCCTCGACCCTGTTCGTCCAAACCCTCTCAGCACCATCAGATTGGCCCCATTCTTCTAGATCAGATCCATGCCACCGACTGCAGCAGCATTCCAGGCCGTTAGATCTGACCTCTGATGTATCTGCGCCCCACGTCCTTGACAACTCCTGAAGTGTCAGATCTGACACCTACCACATCTGAGCCGCATGTCCACGCGCAGCCAGTGGCCACCACGTGTTCCTCACGTGCACCGCACGCACCTACAAGGGTATATTGCATTATTTACCTACACTTTTTATGCTTTATTTTCTAGTTTGTTAAATAAAGTTGTAGTTTGAACTATTTGCATATTAGTCCCTAATGTTTCTAGTATTTGCACTTTAGTCCTCCCAGTCTGAAAACATGTGCACGATCACGTGCCCTATGGTATTTTTGCATATTCCATCCTGGACTTTCTGATGGTTAATATTTAAATGAAATTTTTTCTAGATTTGCATTTATACCCATGTGAACGACTTATTTTTGCATGTGCGTTATTTTATTGAAATTTTGCACTGATATCCCTAGACTTTATATGTGTGTTATTATTTATTCTGGAAACTTAAAATATTTGTAAATAGGTCCCTATAACCTGTGTGCTTTGCTTTAAATCAAATACTTATCAAATTTACTCCAAAAATTCCCCAAAAATTACCAGTAGCCCCTGCTATTGTGTAATATTTTTGTTATTTTTTGTGATGCAATTTGATTTTATTTGGTATTTTCTAACAATAAAAACCCTTAAAAACGTGTCTGTCTATTTTAGAAAATACAAAAAATAGAAAAATAGACTTAAAATTCTATAAAAATTTGTGTCTGCTTGTTATTGTGTGCTTTTATTTTAGTACCATTTTGTTCCAGTGTCCTTTTTAAAACGCCATAAAATCATAAAAGACCAAAAATCTTATAAAAATCATTAAAAATTCTACAAAAAATAAAAAAATGAGTTTTCAATTTCTGTAGTTAGATATCATCATCTATTTTAACATAAAATTGCAATCAGGATGTTTGGGGCACTTTAGATATTAAAAATAGTATTCTAGTCCAGGCTGTACACTGTTTTGCTATTTTGACTTAATATCATTTTTATAAAATTATATAAAAATTGGAAAAACCTTAGAAAATTACCAAAAACATCTGTGTATTTTGAAAACATAAAAAAATATTTTTTTTTTCGAATTTTTGAGCATTTTTAGTCATGATAAAAATTGTTGAAGTTTAGTTTTCTTTATCCTTTCATTTGATTTCTTAATTAGAAAATAAAAAAATTAAATTTAAAACCGCAAAATGTGCCTTTTCTTTTCTGATTTCTCGACTACTTCGTTGGCTTCGCTCGTGCTCCTTGTGTTTGACCCTGGTTGCTATACCAGGTTAAATAAATAACAGAGACCGCTACATTTGATTTCGTGCTTTGATTGTTTTATTTGTGGTCTTATTCTTCTTGTTGAGCCCAGCTCGGGTGGTTGAGGTTGCAACGACCTTTGATATCACTTAGCCTCGATTGCCTGAGCACTCATCAGGCACGCGAGATGCGTGGCAGGCTCTCTGAAGTCAACTGCTGATGGTACTGATCTGCTCTACTAAGGATCTAATGGCTCAGGCACGTGGAGCAGGTGTACGGGTCTGATGGCTTCTGATGAGATCAGACGACGCAGGGAATATCGGCCTTGATGGCCGTTAAACGTAGATTTGACGCCTCTCACAAAAGGGAGTGGATGAACTGTGGAGATGGGATCTGGAAGAGGAGATCGCAATCAGACGACGGCTGAAGGTGCTGGAAGAACTGGACCTGGGCGAACTTCAATCAAGCATCAAATGGACTCTAATGCTCCAATGAAAGATCGGAGAGGTTTAACTAATGCGTGGAAGTACTCCGCATCTAGTGGTGGGTTCTGATGGAGTGGCAGAAGGCTGTATGTGTGTGGCGGCATCGCCCCACCTATAGCTACTCCATCGGTCATTTGGTGAATCAAATGGTCTCCTTCGCGTGAACCAACACATGCAGAAGGTAGAGGGACTCGGGGTGATGCTCTAGTCCAAGTTATTGCATAAAGAGAGAAGCGGAACGGGGGATGTGGTACTTTGGCTTCCAGCGTAGATGGAGGAAGGAAGTCTCGATCCTAATCTTACTCCAAGGAGTGAGATGTAGGGTGATCAGACTAGGGGTGTTAATCGAATTGAATACATTCGAATCCACCTAGATTCAGATTAAATTCATTATAAAATTTTCAAATCCAAATCCGAATCGAATATTAAACGAATTTCTAATCTAAATTCAAATTCAATTCATTTGGAGTTATGAATATTCAAATTCAATTCATTTTATATCGAATTACAATTTTATTTAATAATGTAACTAATAATAAAATATATATTAATAATATTTTAAGTTTCAAAGAATTGAATAGACTTTTGATACTAATTTGTGAAAAAAAATTGAGATAAGTAAAAAACTCTTAACATAAATGGTAAAATTCAATAGGTAATATAAATTGCATTAAAGTACCTAACTTTTATCGTTCGTGTATGTCTATTGCAATCTCACTTGCTCTTTTCTACCTATGGTGGATTGAATATATAAAGAAAAAAATAATTATTGACCACTTGATAAACCATTGATATGTTCTTTTTATATTTATGATGGAAATTCAATCAATGAATCTCCACCTTTCAACTGACACTCCACCAACTTTCTCATTCTCTTTGGTAAATGATCTATAAACCATTGATCTTTTCTTTCTATCAATCTTATTAATTATTTCAAGAATCGATTTTTCTTTTTTCTTCACCCACTTCTTCCACTTTTTCATTAATATCATCATCATGCCCAACGACTCTTTCATGGACACTATCTTGAGGAGATGGTATGTTTGAATTAGACTTCTAAAAACAAAATGAAAACACATACTCAAAATTATATTTTAAATTCCATACTAATATAGAAATACAAGATATAGATTGATTGATATACATGTCCAATATAATAACCAGAAGATTGTGTTCCATGTTTCTCTGAAGAATACTCCATATTTTCCCTCCCATTGGGACCTATCTCAATGATAGCTGAGAAAAAAAGAATCACTAAATTCCATCAGAGCCATAAAAGGTTGATGTGAACTGACTTATGGAGATGAATCCATCATCTGAGGTGTATAAAAACTAGCAGTCCGGACTGAGAACTCAGTTTGTATAGATGTGACCTTCAATATTCTAATATGTAATATTTTTTCTACATCAGGCATGAACAGTTCATGCTTACCTCATTTCAATGCAGTCTTATGCGGCCATAGTTGGGCTTATTAAAGTTTAGATGATATTTCCTTCTTGATAACCTAGTCCCCTTGTAATCTTGATGAGAGATGGAATTTAGTTGCATGTATGATCTTTAGCACATTTAGCCATTTAGGCAAAGCTCAAAATTCATGAAATCTATTCATACCTTAATTGTCTCTAGGATATTATTTGTATTCAAATGCTTAGTTGTCATTATCATAAGATATGGATATTATGATGGAAAGGAGGATTAAGAATGCGATTAAGGAAAAGATTGTTAGAAATTTGAAATCTGTGCCAGCGGAATGGTTCTTAAAATTCAGTATGTGTTTATTTGTAGATGATGCATTTTAGAATCACATAAATTATTTGGATAGAACCTAAATCTTAAGATTTTAGGTTAAAGGGGTGTTTGTGATAATACCAATAGCTGCGGGGGTGATGGAGATATGCTGGCGACATTGGTGAGTCTAGAACCGATGTCTTTGTTGACGGCAGGGGAGAGTGGGAGATGGTGGAGAGGTTGGCTACGTGGGAGTGAGCATGAGCGGGAGACTGGAGCCAACAATGTTGGAGAGAGCATACAAGAGCGGGAGGCTAGAGCCGACGACATTGGAGAAAGCAAGCGGGAGCAGGAGGCTGGAGCCAGCAACGTTGGATAGAGCGAGCAGGAACGAGAGATTGGAGCTGGTGGCGTTGGAGAGCAGAAGCAAATGTTAAGATTTTTTTCTCATGAGTGACGAGGGGAGAAAGAGAGAATTTGTGGGAGCAAAGAGGGGGTATGGTAAATGCAATGGGCATCCCAACATTAGGATGTTTAGAATAAGATGATAATTTTTTATTATATTAAGTTGTGCATCATGGGTGGGGCTTTTACCAATTATATACTGCATTTTTTACACACACACACACACACATAATGCTTCATACCATATCATATATGTGTGTGTATCGAATAGAATCAAATTGTTATTGAACGAATCTAAGTGAATTCTGATTCAATTCATTTGGGAATTGAATTCAAAAGTTAAATTCAAATTCAGTTCATTTGACTTTGAATCAATTTTTTTCGAATTTGTATCGAATGAACTCTAATCGAATTTTAATGATTCAATTCAATTAGCAGCCTTAGATCAGACTGCATAGGAAGATGGAGGGGGAGGTGTAGCATCGATTAGAACGGATGAATGGGTGTAACGGAGTTCATACCAATTGGTCGGAGCAGAGGAGTTACGACGGTGATAAAATGGGAGGATGGAATAGAAATGGTAAATGAGGGGTATGAAAGCATTACCTAAAGGTCGGAACGTATTCTTGAGCTTCAGGTAAAGGTGGGCAGATTGGTCTTGGCCTCAACCAAGCTGCGACTGGCCGGGAGTCTTTGCGCGGTGGAGCTCCAGCCACGTAGTTAGCGTCGAGTCTCCGAGCACCTCTAGGCGATCCTAAACGACTCCTCGAGTGGCTCTCACTCCACTGAAGGTGTCTAGGGAAGAAAGGGGTATGAGGGACGAGCTGGAGGGCTGGCAGAGCTGAAGAGAGGTTTTATAGGGATCCCCAAGGTCTGGAAAGGTTGAGAGATATAACGCAACTCTAGGGGATCCGGGTGATTCTAGGGATCCTTGTGACTCTCAAATTTACGAGGAATCTCGGGTTCGAATACCAAGGCAAGAGGCAATCGGTTGTGGGCATAAGAATTCGGGGAAGTTGCTCTAGCGAAAGGGGTAAGACCCGACCCAACCTGGGGGGTGACATTGACAAGGGTCAACGAACTCACGTGGACCAATAGAAAATCAGGATTTACAAAATAAAGAAAAATTAAATAAAAACTAGCAAACGAATGTAAAATTAAAAGTGTATAAAATAAAAAATGTTTATTATTTTCTAAAATATTTTCCTATGATTTTTTTAATTCTTTTTAGGAAAAATAAATTAATGTATATACAATGTATAGTAGTATATATAGGTATATTATACCTATGTATTATGTACATGTATTTTTATTTTATTATTTTTACCTAACTACCTTTATTTTGTATTTTATTTATTTACAACATAATTTTAGGAGTGTAAAAATAATTTTTATTTTATTTTTACAAATTATTAAGGTTACTTGATAAATAGTGGATGTGATATGTACACGTATCTTTTATACAAAGGTTGATGATTTTATTTTTATTCTATTTTTATAATATTATTAAAACTATAATACAAGGTGTAAAATAATAAAATAATTTTTGTTTTATCAAAAATAAATAAATAATATATACAAGTATAGGTGATATATACAATACACAGTAAACCCTATCTCTCTCTACTTATTTTGTTTTGCGACCAGGTCAGGTCTTGACCTTCTCTTGAGGTTTGGGTCACTCTGTATTTATTCTAAATACATTATTCTTTTTCTTTTCATTTTTTCTTTTATTTTGCCAAAAATACATGCTAAATATACAATATTAATAATGCCATGCATAAAGCTAAGTTATTATATTTACAGATATTTATAGGGTATTTTACCAAGAAGAAGAGCTAAAATAAAAGAATAAAGAGTGAGAATCATGGATTCATCACTAGCATCTCCGGCTACTTGGTAATCCGATCCAACTTGTCCAGATGTTGTGCCCTCTATTCGATCACAGAAAGTTTCTCGAGGTCCTACAATCGTTTCTTTATGATATCCACCTTGGATAGGTGGCTTCCTATGATACTCAGGTTGGAGCTCTCATCCCTGTCTGACTCGTGAGAAGATGCCATATGAACATGCTTCTGAAGATTGTGGGGTCGACGCTGATATGCATAGGACGATGACAAGGTGGCCTCTCCTCTACCATCTCCTCAAAACTCTGCCAGACAACGTCCTCATCTTTGTTGAAATGAGAGCTGCCACAAGCGACATCCACGAGCTTCTGACTTTCAGTTGTTAGTCCTCCACAGAAATGTTGGACCAGGCTGGTGCTCAGAATGTTAGGATGGGGACATTTTTCTTGCAAATATGTAAATCTCTCCCAAGCCTCATGAATGGATTCGTTGGTAGATTGGGTGAAATAACAATGTGGACACACATCTGATTAAGATGCTCGAGGGGGTAGAATTTATGCAGAAAGGTGAACTTAAGTTCTTCCCATGTCATGACTACCTTCCCCAAGTGGTTGATCCAATGAAGTGCTTTGTCCTACAGACTGAACGGGAATGTCATCATATTGACTACTCCTAATGGTATATTAGAATAGTGAGTTGTACCACATATGCACCTGAATTGTTACAGGCAGATATAAGGTTCTTCATTTGCATTGTCGTGGAAGCTTGGGTAGGAGTGCCAAGAGTTGAGGCTTCAATTCAAAATGTGCGTGGATTGTTGGGATTTGGATCCACTCGGTGACTTGCTCGGCTCTAGGGTTGTAGGTATCCTTTAAGAGTCAGCTTGGGCCTCTCTCCTCAGACTTTATCCGTTGGCCCTGCAGGCCTCCGCCTTCTCTTCCTTCTACTCCTCCTCCTCCTAGATTGTCTCTCCTCATCCACAGACAATTGAGCATGTCCTAGAAGGCAACCTGAGCCAATGCCTGGACGGTGAGCTGCAGCTGTATTGCTTGAATGGAATCGAGAAGCTAGGTTTTCACGATATTCTGGTATAGCTGACCCTGCTCGTGCTGCAGAGGATTTTGGTGTCCTTTCCCTTTTCCTGTGGGGGGGGGGCATCTATGTATCTTTTTTTGAATTTGAGTCTGAGAGAATTTCTAGCTCCAGATCAGGCTTGTGATCTATACATGGAATGATGCCCCGATCAGTTTGAATAGAAGAACAAGATATACTGAATCATTATGTATTATGTTCAACACAGAATTTCATTAAAGATGATGATGTGTAAGGAGTGAAATCAATTACCATCCAACATGGTCAGAGTTTGGGACAAGAGTTATCCCGAATTATTGAAAAAGGTGTGGAGTCAAGAGATCGATTCGTGGAGTCTGAATCAGGTTCTCCATAATCGCCCCGAATTATTGGAGAAGGCGAGTGCATGGAATCAATGTTGGTGTCAAACAAGGAATAGATGGAGTGCCAAACTGTAGAAGGCTCAAAGTGATCCGGGGATCATATGGGAGATAAAAAAGAGGAAAGAAAAATGGCGCAAAGTGTATGGGACCGATCTTTGAGCTTAACTAAAATCAAACAAACACCAATCAATTGTGGGTTCACTAACCCAATACAGGTGAAGCCGTCAGAATTCGATTATTTGTATCTTTTCAAATTTTATTGTTGGTTGCTGACAAGATCTTATAACAAGTCCTTATGAGTGCTAACCCTATAGGAGTGTGTGTATTACCAGGAAAGTTCTCCGTACTTCTTCCACCTTCTTTGTAACTTGTGATCTGCACACTGAAAGGTCCTCTAATGCATTGGGGCTACTCAACCAAAGAAAATAGAGATGAAGCTGGTAGGAGAAATTTCTACTTCCATTGCAAGCAAGGTACTCGGACACAAACCGATGAGATAGACACACCCATGAAGGCATGGCCTAAGCTCAGTACTTCGAACCCAGTTGTTGTTCCACATAAGACAGAAATATCATCATTGACAAGGTCCTACTCGATCACGTATGATAGAAGCGCCAATACTTCATTGTCCCAGGTGACAATCAAGGCATCAAAGATCGAGATTCGAACTCTATTCCTTATGGGTTGCGCCTCGCACGGTCTGGAATGTACCTGGAAATAATGAGGGCTTTATGAACCCAAACCAATAATGTCCATTATGATTTTTATTAAGCTTGAAGTGTTATTAGCACTCCCCTTGTTTTAATTTTTGGATTTTTTGAGTATTTTTCAGAGCAAGCACGTAACGATTTTTTGGATTTTTCCTTTAATCCTAATGTGTACAAAAATTGAGGAAGAAGGCAGAAAAGCAATGCAAGCTGTCACTAAGATGGAAATCTCACCTTAGTAACTATGATGCATGCTAAGTTAGAATTACTTATAGTGCTTCCCAGTTCTCTCCATGGGGGATGCAAAATAGAATATATAAACCTATACTATATGCATAGTATGCAAATGGTAGAATTCACCCTAAACAAGAACTGATATTTATCGTGAAGAATCATATGCTAATTATCCTGAAATGAGATCTAAAAGTCAGATCTTGGAAGCTTATCGGTGCTCGCCACAACAGGTCCTGCAAACGATGTTTCGAGCTTCTCGCAACGCTCGATCTCAAGTTTAAATAATCAACAATTAAATTTGACTAGGACCAAATGTAAATAGCTATCGGAACATGCTTCTATTAGGTGTTTATACCTATTTTATCGAGCGAGAAATCCTAATGTTTAAGGTCTCATTCTACAAAACAAATGAAACAAAGGCGGAAAGCTCAAAACATGTGAAATAAAATAAAACAAAGGCTAAGAAAAGATGAAAAATCATGACAAGGACCCCAGGTGAACAGACACCCGGGCAGTAGACCTCGCTAAGTGTGGCAGTGTTCAAATTAATTACAAATTAATTTAGAAAAAAATGAGATTCTCTCTTAGAAAATAAAATAAAAACTAAGATTGGGATGCTCCTCCCCTTCTTCCTTAGTCCTCTCTCCAACTTTCTCATGGTTGGCTCACAAGAGAAGGCCAACCTCCGCTTGTCTCGGATGCGTCCACCTCCTAAGAGGTAGCCATCGTCAAACAATCACCCGCAAAAAAGATCAATAAAGAAATATGGATCAAAATAGTCAAAATAATTATCAAATATGAAAGAGATATAAAGAGGCCAAATAATGTACAAATAATTACAATTGAATGCTACACTCTGTTCCTGCCCGGCAACTACGCCATTTGAAAAGCATGTTTCTGTGAGGGTCTTATCAATCCACAAGGCATATCAACTCGTCGAAGCGACCACTCATGGATTCGAGCTAATTCAACAATTAACCCACGATCAATGACTAAAGAAATGCAATATGTGTGGAATTTAAATTTATTTTATTTAACTCTACAAAATGTGTGTATAGGTGCAAGTGTGTAGAGTGTCTAACATAGGGAGACAAGTCAGTGTAGCGGGTATATTATTTATAAATAAACAACGAATAAATAATATAGGGGTATTTTGTACAATATTCACTTAAATAATAAATGAAATAATTTGTGGGTTTAAAATAAAATAAAATGATTCTTTTTTATGTTTTATATTTATATATTTTTAATTTTTAAATTTTTTTATGTCTTTTTATAATTTTCTGAATTTTAACTTCTTTTCTTTTTCATATATATTATAGATGTATATGTAACTATATATGGATATATATATATATATATATAATATGATATTATAATTATAAATACATCTAAAAATAACCAAAATTTGCAGAATAAAATATTTTTTTGCTTTTTAAATTTTTCTAATGTTTTGATGATTTTCAAGAATGTTTTTTTTGCTAATTTTAGGTATTTTTAAGGTCCAAAGTATACAAAATCATGGGTTAGATAAATAGGTCAAATTATTTTGGAATATAAAAATAGCTAAAAGCCTCAAAAAATTCCAAAATTATTTTTAATACATAATATATAATATAAAGTAAATTCAGAAATAGAGATAAATATTTTTGAATTTTTTGAAGATTTTTTATATTTATTATGAGGATTTTGAAGATTTTTAATTTTTTATGGTATTTTTAGAGCTATTTAATATAATATATAAATACTACTTTTTTTTGTAAATTTTAAATATGATTTTTTTTGGATTTTTAAAGCTAACAGGGAGTATCCATATACTTTTGATTTTTAATAAATAGGAAAAATGTGTGAAGTGTAAAACTAATTATGTAGCTTTAAAGAGCATGCAAACATGCACATAATCTTGTTTTTTTCATTATTTTTAGAGCACGTATGATATTTATAAAAATTATACAAATAAGTAGAAAAAAACTTAAACTAGAAGGGGCATTTTTGCTATTTAAATAAAAGATAGGGGGTTTGTTGCAAAAAAACAAAAGTATTATACTATAATTTGATTTATATATATTAACTCAGAATAGTAAAAAGTGACGGGTTATACATGCAATTTTTCACGCTGAGCTTGCAGTGGACCAATGTGTAATACACAAGTAATATAAGGGTTACTTTGTAATTTTCGCACCTACTTTTACACGTATTTCAATATTTATAATACTAACTAATAAATACAACAAAAGGAGGGGGTGCATGAAATATACCCCTTTAAATGCCCCTTCAGCACACGGCTCTCATGCAGATACATGGCTGATACATCGACTGGAGGCATGCACTACTTCGATTAAATTGGATGTCCGGGATTAGATATGCATGCGGTTCTTGATCTGATGGTTGGAAGATGGCTTGGAAGAACACGAAGAACACAATTGAGGATGATGAACTTCGATTGATGAGGTCTCCATCTTCCGGCCTTGATCTTCAAGCTGACGGGCTCGATTTGCTCTTGATGGCCTTTTACATCTACATTGGCCCTCCAATTAAGTCCAGGTCACCTCGATTGAGACCTAGATGGTCTTCTACCTAGAGTGAGAAAGGAGCTTCAAAACATCCTCTAGGGACTTTTCTTTGACCTGAACCTGCACGTAAAACACTCTATGGCTCGAGATGAAGGTCACGACCCAAAAAGGAAGGCTCGACACCTCGTGGATGGGCATGGCGATGAGCTCCGATGAACAATGATGAATGGAGCTCTGGTTACCCTTGATTCGAGCAGAATAGAGGGGTTTATGAGTGAAATGCGAAGAAGGCATTGAGGAACAAGTAGGGGGTGAATATGGGTCGATTGCATGGTATTTCACGGTGAATCAAACCTTGAGCTCAAGCTCCAAGTCAACAAAAAGATTAGATTTAATCTAAAACAACTAACTAAACCTTAAAACTAAAGACAAAAGTAAAATCTAAGCTAGGTATAATACCTAAAAATTGTTGGAAAAAGGGTCTCGACTGGTTGAAACACCAGAAGGCAGAACCACTGGGTGGAGCTCCAGCGATGCTCGCCTCCTCCTTTGCTCCTCCTCGCTGCAAACCACTAGCTACACCTTGTTGTCACCAACACGAGGCTTCATGGATGATCTGAGGGGCTGAGAGTGAATCAAGAGGGATCAAACCGACAAAAGGGGAAGATGTATAATATTTATAGGGGAAATTTTGGGCGGACTTTGATGGAGGATTGTGTGAACGGAGGAGGTGGTAGGTGAGGATTGGATGATGGGCGAAGTTAAGGGATGATCAGGCTACATCTTGGTGCTCGAGGTCAGAGGGAGAAGATGGTGTCATAGCGAAGTTGGATAAGGTGGGCAGCCCGTGAGTCTGACTAGGGTAGCTAGGGTTGGGGTAAAGTTGACCTAGTTCAACATTTGAGGCGTTCTGGTTGGTCCACGTGGACCAACTAGAAAAAGGGAATAATAAATAAATTGTAAAATCAGTAAATAATAGTAAACGAATTTATTAATTTTAGGATATAAAATAAGAAATATTCTAATTTTGTTTATTATTTTATAAATATTTTAAATTATTTTTTCGAGATATTTTTTGTATGTTTATATTTACTATATAATCATGGGTATATTTACCTATATATTGTATATTTTCATTTTATTTTATATTTTAAATTTTATTATTTTGTACACATAGTTTATATATTTATAACTTTATTAAATACACTTAAATATATTTTTATTATATTTTTGACGTTATTTGTACCTTGAAATAAATATGTATATTTACTACACAGGTATATGTAGAGGGTATTCGTCTATGTATTGAAATAGACTTAATTATTTTTATTTTATTTTGATGGTTTTATTTTATTTTAATTGTGGATATATGTTTCAAATAATGTTTACATAATTATAAAAATAAAAATAATAAATAATATAAATAATAAATAAAAAATATATTTAATTCAAGTATATTGTATAATAAGGGTCCAAACAAACTTCTGCATCTTAATTCCAAATCAAATGAAACCACCTTCATTAAATAGTTAATAAAAAGTTATATACAATTAAATCGATTTTTATGCATTATATGAAGGACATAGAGGTCTGGGAAGGTTGGATTTTGGATTTTTATTCTGAGTGTTAAAAGAAAAATATGCATTATTTTTATGTGAAATAATTCTGTATTCTTCTAGATATTTTTATCTACAACTTTCATGTTGAAGGTTTCCGTTATTTGAAGTGTAAAAATAATAAAATAAAATGATTCCCAAAAAGCAATTATATTTGAATTAAATTTAAGATTTTACAGATGGTTTTCTGTGTATATTTGTATAGTTCTTCTGCCCTATCCCACCCTATTTATTCCTTGTCCACCAGGTCATCATGATGACTGGGTCTCGGGGTCTAGGGTCATTTAACACATATGATGTTTCATTACTTTTTTTGTTTATTTATTCTTTTATTTTGGAATTAAATACAATAAATAAACAAAATTTTATACAATATTTTTTACAATTTGCAGAGTGTTTATTATGACAAACTAATGCTATATACATACGTAATGTTTTATATTTATAAATATAAATATATATAGCCAAAATTATAAAATAAAATGTTTTTGTGCTGTTTATATTTTCCTCTATTTTTATCTTTTTTGCTATTTTTTGAATTTTTTATATATTAAAATATAAAATCATGGACATATAATACTAGGTCAGACTGTTTTGGGTTTTAAAATAAGATAAATATCTCAAAATTCCCAAAACTATTTTTAGCATATATTATATAATACAGATAAAATTCAGAGTCAAAAATAAATATTTTTGGGCTTTTATATATTATTTATTATTTTTAAGAGTTTTTGTAATATTTTACAAAAGTAAAAGGTCATAAAATAAAAAAATGCATAAATAAACATACATGAATTTTTTTATAACTTTCATTTTTTTAATTTATATGTATTTTGATATGCAAATAGGAAATAAAGTACAATGTTTTTGTATAAATTGGAAAATACTTTTAAATGCCTCAAGAAAAATATATGTGATTTATAATATTTTCGGACACTTAAAATAATTTCCCTATAATTTTTAAATGTAAAATGCTATTTTTGGTAATGAGAATATATGGAATAAAATTAATTGTGCCATTAGGGACATAACTGCAATTAGAATAAAGTTTCAACGCAACATTTCAGAACACTCTAAAGATATCTAGAGTTATACATGCTAAATTTTCTGAATATTTTAATTTAATACACACTGAAAGTGGTATAAATGCAATATCCAAAAGATTACTGGTCCTGATTGTAACTTTCAAAAAATTATCTCACTGGAATTTAAATTCTTTGGAACAAAAAATAACACAAACCTGGAGGGGTTTAGGTGCAAAATGTCCCACCCCATCATGTATATACGCACATGAGGTGACATGAACCAGACCTAAATGCAAATAAAGTAAAGGCATTGTTCAAAATGTAATATTGCACAAACTTTTGATCTGCAGCTGAATGTTTATGGACTAAAAATAAAATACAAAATGCATGTGGGAGGAGATGCAAAATACCCCTCATGCGCTGATCAACAGTCGAGGATCATCCACATGCTACAAATCGGCGAGAAGCTTGCTGTCACCAAGCTCGACCCGTTCGGAAAAGGATATGAGGGTTCTTGGGGTCTTAGCAGGATCAAATTCAAATGGAGGAGGAGGACATGTATATGTGTAGGGTGGTGCTTGTCCCAGGTTTCTATTTGATTCATTGATCCATCGATTGAGTAATTGTTCTCGCATGAAAAAGAGCAAAGATCGATGATGAAAGGTCACGAAGAGAGCAAGAGGAATTAGTGAAATCCTCGGCACCAAAAATCAAAGAAATCGAGGTGCTAGGTTCCAATAGACACATGACCTTGGGGGTTGAGGAGTTGACTGGGGTCAACTTGGACTCGCCTCCCATTGGTCCACGTCAGTCATAAGAATACAAAATAAGGAATAAATCCCTTATTAAATAAATTTAAATTAATAAATGATGTTATTATTTTTAGATAAACATATGAAAAATGTTTATTAATTTATGTACTATTTTAGTATGATTTTTATTTATTTTTATAAGTTAGTTTATTAGGTGATAATTCCTGCTTGTATTATATGTATTTTTACCTCTATATGTATTATTTTATTTTTATTTGTATTTTATATTTTATTATTTTATATACAAAATTTTTATATTTATAACTTATTTAAATACATTCTTTATATATTTATCTTATTTTTTAAAGTTATTTATTTACTTAAATAAATATTAATATGTATAATATAAGCATAATACATGTATTCTTTACTTATATATTAAAGTAAAGTATGCATTTTATTTTGTTTTTTTGGGTTTTAAATTATTTTTATTATGTACAGTATTTTAGATAATATTTACAAATTTATAAAAATAGAAGAATGTGAGAAATATAATGAATAAATATATTGATTGTTTTATACAAGTATATTGTACAATGAGTGCCCAAAAGTCAACTTTTGCATCCTAACTTCAAATTGAATGAAGCCACCTTCATTAAATAGATAATTTACATTTATGAACAATGAAGGTGGGTTTGGTGAATTTTGAGCTTGTATGGAGAAGATACACAGATGTAAAGTATTCTTTGCAGTTTTTTATTCTGTGTGTTCCGAGCAGACTATGCATTATTTTTAAATGTAATAAATTTTCGATTTTTCTTTATATTTTTATGTACAACTTTCATATAGAGGGTTTTATTATTTGAGGTATAAAAATAATAAAATAAATAGGTCCTAAAATATATTTAATGAAGAATAAATATTAGGGTTTTTTGTGTTATTATTGCCCTTATCTCCTCCTACTTCATTCCTTGTAGATGAAGTCATCATGATGATGGGTCTCATGATTTAGGATCATTCAATACCTTTGATATTTCACTTCGTTTTCTTTCCTTTCCTTTATTCTTCTATTTTGGAATTAATAAATGATTGTATAGAATATTTACAATCCAAATAGTGAGTGTTATTTATGCTATTTAATGTTGTTTAGATGCATTTAACTAGGGATTTAAGGCCAAAATAGAAGAAAAAAGATGATGAAATGGAGATTCATCAGGTGGTGGCAGGGGAGAATGCAAAAGATTTTGGGAAAGAATGGAACAAAATGGGGCCTCCTGGGTTTTTTTCGACATGACCATCGGGGACGATCATTTTGACCGTCCCCTCTACCCTATTGCAGCTACAATAGAGGGGACGATCGCGATCGTCTCCTATGAAACTAGATGGGATGGTCATTAATGACCGCCCCCTCCGGCACGAGCACCTCACCCTCAACTCATCTGTGGCGTCGGCAACAACATATAAGGGACGATCGAAACCATCTCCTAAGTCTTCTCGAGTATCGAATATTCATCCAATGAGGGGGAGGTACATAAGGGACGATCGTTAGTGATTGCACCGTCCAACCCGAGCACCACACACAAAACTCATTAGTGACGCTAACATAAGAGTACATGGGATGGTCAAAATCGCCCTCTATGGCTTTCCGAGTGCCCAATATTCGCCCAATGAGGGGGAGGCAAAGAAGAAACATTAGTTAATGATTGTCCTTTCCAGTCACAACACCTCACCCTTAACTCATCGTGAAACTGACATAAGCGTATATGGGATGGTCAAAACCGTCCCTTAAGGCTTCCCGAGCATCCAATATTTATCTAGAGAGGGGTGAGGCGCAGAAGGGATGTTAGTCAATGACCGTTGATGAATCCCTGATTCTCACTCTTTATTCTTTTATTTTAGCTCTTTTTCTTAGCAAAACATCATGTAAATATCTGTAAATATAATAACATAGCAAATTGCATGCTTGTGTTGATGTTGCATATTTATCATGCATCTTTGTGCAAAAATAAAAGAATAAAGGAAAAGAAAAATAATGAAGTATTTAGAATAAATACGGAGTGACCCGAACTCCAAGAGAAGATCAAGCCTTGACCTGATCGCAAAATAAAATAAGTAGAGAGAGATAGGGGTCACTTTGTATTGTATATATTTTACCTATATTTGTATATACCCATTTTTGATAAAATAAAATTAATGCATTATGTTACAAACTTGTATATATTCCAAAAAATAAAAATAAAATAAAATAAAAATAAGAAAAATAAAAATCCTCCATTCATTGTGTAAAACACACTTGTATATGTAACATTCCCTATTTATTTTATGTAAGTAAATAATTTGTAAAAATAAAATAAAAATTATTTTATACTCCTAAAATTATTTTGTAAATAAATAAAATCTAAAATAATGGTATTTGTGTAAAAATAATAAAATAAAATTACTTGTACAAAATACATAGGTATATTATACTTGTACATAACACTATATATTATATATACATTAATTTAATTTTCATAAAAATAATTAAAAATCACATAAAAATAGTTTGAAAAATAATAAACATTTTTTATTTTATACACTTTTTATTTTAAATTCATTTGCTATTTTTTTTATTAAATTTCCAATTATTTTACAAAATCAATTTTTCTGATTGATCCAGGAGGGTTTGTTGACTCCAGTCAACGCACCCTCCTAGCTCGGGTTGGGTCGAAACCTCTTCACCGGAGCCTTTTCTCCAAATTACCCAGCCTGACTCCAATCACCACTCACCGCAATTCTTGGATCCGTGATTCCTCGGACCTCCGTGATCCTCGCAGATCCCTAGGATGAACCGGATCTCCTTAGGGTTCTGCACTCCACGCCAATCTTTCTGGACCCCTGAGCTGCCTATAAAATCTTTTCTTCCGCCTCCTAGCGCCGCTGCTCATTCCTCACCCCCTCTCGATCCTTAGCCACCTCCAGCCGAGTGACAACTGCTTGGAGCATCCTTTGGAGATCGGTTTGGTACAATGACGACGCAGCTCGACCTTCGTGGTCGGAACTCAACTACGGGTAGCCTCCGCATCCGCCGCAACGTGGTCGAGGCCATTACCACGATGACCATCTTTGCCTGAATCTTAGCAGCCCGTCAGACCCTTAACGTATCTCTTCTATCCTCCACACTTTCATCTTTGATCCCATCTTTCCATCTTGCTCTACCACATGCACCTTAGCTCCTACCTCCTGAATGGAGCTTCGACATCCGTACCCAGTCGCAACGATCGATTCCTCGACTCACGTTTTACCTCGCTCCGCAACCTGATCATCCTAGACCTAGCTCCCCAGAGCGAGAATTGGCTCGGTCTCTTTCCTCCACGTACGTCGGAGACCCAAACAGCATGCCCCCGCCGCTACTCCTATCCTTTGCAGCAATAACTTAGGTCGGTGCGTAGCCCCGAACCCTCTCTTCCTTTGCAGGTCTACTCGCGCATCGGGGAGCTGTATGAATCCTCACTGCTCGGGTGGAGCAGCTCTAGGAGGCGTTCACCATCGACCCCATCTGATCGTCGTCACCTACATCAGAGCCCTCCACCTAGAGCGGAGCACCTTCGCGACACTCCAAGACCCTTGGGTGACTTGATCGGAGTAGTTGATCGCCTCCATTGGCCGATCGAAGTTCATCCAGGGGTTGTTCTTCTAGATTTTCTGCCTGCCGTTGGATGCCCTCGCTGCTGCCAGAATCCATCACGACTATTGGTTAGCAGCAACCTTCCTGTTGTTGGATCAGATTCTCTAGATCCATCTGACACACACGTAGCACACTGGATCGGAGACGTCAGATCAGCTGTAGGGAATGATCAGAGCCGCAGGATAGCAACCCCACACGCACGCCACGTGTCTCTACAAGGGTATATTTCTCTTTTATCCTTGCACTTTTTTGCTTTGCCAATTAGTCTCGTAAATAAAGTTTTAGTTAAGATATTTTACAGTTTGGACCTCATATTTTTTTAAGATTTACATTTTAGTCCTGTTTGTTTAAACTCACGTGCAACCCCACGTGCTGTCTTGGGTTATTTGCAGTACTTAGTCTGAACTTTTATGTCATTTTGAATCGAATGAAAAGTTTCTAGTATTTGCACTTATGCCCTTATAAGTCTGGTTCACGTGAAGCACGTATGTTTGCCTGGATTATTTGCAACTTAGGCCTACACTTTCCTTCTGTGTTATCGTTGGGCCCAACACTTTATTATAGGTCCCTGTGAACTATCTGCCTCTTTCTTAATTTAATAATTATTAAATTAATTTCAAAAATTCACTATAAATTATTATACACTCCCGTGGACATGTAATATTTATGGTAATTTTTGTGGATTAATTTAGCCACATTTTTTTTGAAAAACAAAAAACCCATAAAAAGTGTTCTGTCTATTTTTGAAAATCCATAAAAACTTGAAAATTATCTTAAAAATTCAACAAAAATTCTTGTTGCTGTGTTTTTACGTGTTTTACCTTCTGTACAATTTTGTTTAAAAATTCTTGATAAAAACCCTAAAACTTGCAAAAGACCTAAAAACTTATAAAAATCATAAAAAATCAAGAAAATTCAAAAATTCACATTTCAGTTTCTGTTTGTAGCATTATATATATATTGTCATAAAATTGTGTCTGGGACTTTAGGGCATTTAAAGTAATTTTAATGTGCAATTTAGTCCTAGTTGTACACTATTTGTAGTTTCATCCACTGTTTGATTTTTATAAAATCACAAAAACATTCGCAAAACTCCAAAAAATTGTCAAAAACATTTTAAAACCTTTAAAACCCAAAAATATTTTTAGTTTATTTTTTTGAGCATATTTGACCTTAAATTAAAATCCTAACAGACTTGTGCGTAACTTTGTTTGTCATTTGTTGATTTTGTTTCCTTATTGAAAATCATAAAAAATTTGCAAAATTAAAAACCACTAAAATATGCCTTTTTATTCTTGAGATTTGACTACTTCATACATTTCTGTGCTCCTTGTGTTCGACCCTGGTTGCTATACCAAGTAAAATAAATAGCGAAACTGCTTACAATTTGTGCTTGCTTGTTTGATTTGATTGATGGTTTTATTCTTCTTGATTGACCGAGCTTGGTGATTCGTGTCACAACGACCCTTTGATTATTTGTTTACTTAACCCGAGTTGCCTAGCTCGTCATCAGTATGAATCCCTGATTCTCACTCTTTATTCTTTTTTTTAGCTATTTTTCTTGGCAAAACATCATGTAAATATATGTAAATAGAATAACTTAGCAAATTGCATGTCTGTGTTAATGTTGCATATTTAGCATGCATCTTTGAGCAAAATTAAAATAATAAAGGAAAAGAAAAAAGAATGAAGTATTTAGAATAAATATGGAGTGACCCGAATCCCAAGAGAAGGTCAAGCCTTGACCTGATCGCAAAATAAAACAAGTAGAGAGAGATAGGGCTTACTTTGTATTGTATATATTTTACCTATATTTGTACAGAACTATTTTTGACAAAATAAAATTAATGCATTATTCTACAACCTTGTATATATTCCTAAAAATAAATATAAAATAAAATAAAAATAAAAAAATAAAAAAATCCTCCATTCATTGTGCAAAACACACTTGTATTTGCCACATTCCCTATTTATTCTATGTAAGTAAATAATTTGTAAAAATAAAATATAAATTATTTTATACTCCTAAAATTATTGTGTAAATAAATAAAATCTAAAATAAAGGTATTTGTGTGAAAATAATAAAATAAAAATACTTGTACATAATACATAGGTATATTATACTTGTACATAACACTATATATTGTATATACATTAATTTATTTTTCATAAGAATAATTGAAAATCATAGAAAATAGTTTAAAAAATAATAAACAATTTTTATTTTATACACTTTTTATTTTAAATTCATTTGCTAATTTTTATTGAATTTTATATTATTTTATAAATTGGATTTTTCTGATTGGTCCAGGAGGGTGTGTTGACTCTAGTCAACACCCCTCCTAGCTCAGGTCGGGTCGAAACCTCTTCGCCGGAGCCTTTTCTTCTAATTACTCATCCCGACTCCGATCACCACTCAAAGCGATTTCTTGGACATGTGATTCCTCGGATCTCTGTGATCCTCGTGGATCCCTTCGATGATCAAGATCTCCTTAGGGTTGCAGGCTCCACGCGATCTTTCTGGACCCCCAAGCTGCCTATAAAATCTTTTCTTCCGCCTCCTAGCATCGCAGCTCATTCCTCGCCCCCATCTCGATCCTTAGACACCTCCAGCTGAGTGACAGCAGCTTGGAGCATCCTTCGAAGCTCGGCTTGGTGCAACAACGTCGCAGATCGACCTTTGTAGACGGAACTCTGCCGCGAGCAACCTCCCCATCTGTCGTAACATGGTCGAGGACATTACCCTGATGACCATCTTCTCTTGAAGCTTAGAAGCCCGTCTGACCCTTCAGAGACTCGAGAGATGGCCAACAGTGAGGGACGCACCGTGAGCAACCCCAGGGTTCCACGTACGCAATTGATCAAGGCGCCATCGACAACAAACTTCTAGCCTCCCTGGAGACCATGCAGAGACAGATCATAGACCAGGGAGCATTCATGGCAGAGGTGCGATGTGAGCTTGCGGAGATGAGAGCCAACAGAGGAGAGCCACAGAGACCAGCCGGTGGAGAGATACTTGTAGCTAGAGGAGCAGCTGGAGGAGGAGACGGACATCTAGGCGATCATCCAGAGCAGAGACCACCACGTACGATGAGGCAATTGCACAACCGTAGTGCAACTCTCACTCATCGATGGATTTATCTTTTGGAGATCTTGGGCGATTTTGAGCTTTGCCCCCTGTCCATTCAACTTTTGCCCAAGTTCCATGGGCTAGCCACTGAGGAGCCGTACCTCCATCTCCAGGAGTTCGAGATGATCTGCAGTACTATCCACGACAGATTCGTGGACGAGGACACAATCAAGATAATCGCCTTCCCTTTCTCATTGGTTGATAGAGCAGCCTATTGGCTGAACCATTTGGGAAGGTACGTCACCACCTGGGAGCATCTCCGACCGAGTACTTGAACAAGTACTATCCACTCGGTTGGACCAATGCATCTAGAGCCATGATCAACAATTTCACCATGATCCCAAACGAGCAGTTCCACGAGGTTTGGAATCGTTTCAGAGAGCTCATCGACCGGTGTCCACATCATGAGATTTCCATGCCCAACCTAATACAGAGCTTCTTTTGTGGACTGACACCAAAGCTGTAGGGGCTTGTGAATGCCTCATGTGGGGGGTCCTATTTCGCCAATGATGAGGATCAAGTCTGGGCCATCTATGAAAAGATGGCAGAAAACTACACGGTGATGTTCTAGACTCGGGTCTACACACTGAGGAAGCCCCTCCCACAGGCCGTGTCCTATCAGAGGATAGCACGGGTCGATGCAGGTCCTTTTACTTCATCAACAGCAGCACAGGCAGAGTCATCCGTAGCTGACATGGGGATTATCAACGAGAAGTTGGACCGCATCGATATTATAGAGAAGAAGCAGTGTCAGGGCCTTACTCAGATAGATCAGTTGTCACAAACGCTTAGTGACCTAAAGACCCGGATCATGTATCTCCAGGAGGCACAGACGGCTCCTCAACCCCGTCTCAGGTCACGGGTTGATCCTAGCAGTAGAAACTCCACCCAAACAACTGCCTACCGCTGGGTCCACCATATTCAGGCAGAGCCAGTCCAGCTGCAACAGCATTACTCCCAGCCACCACCACCACCTCAGGATACTCAGATGGTGGTGTATCGGTCGGATCAACCCTTGACCGCTTTCCCCTTCCCCTTACGAGTAGGAGCCGTTGATGGAAGTCAACGGAATTTGGTACGACCGGCACCAACAATAGCTTGGGATCCGTCGTGATCACAGATGGTCTACCGAAGTCACCTCGTCCCAGCAGCAACAGCCTCCAGCTCAGGGCGGTCAGAGCAGCCAGCAGCAGCAACAACCCCATTACTCCCAGCCATCCTAGTAGAACCAACAGTTTCCTCGATAACAGTGGAGGCAACAACAACATCCTCAGAAGTATTCTCAGCCTCCCTCTCACAAATACCAACAGAGTCAACCTCATTTCCATATAGGCAACCCGTCCGATTCTCACGGACCAGTCTGTGAGAACCCATCCCTTGACGATCTTGCTCGCCTACTCTCAGATCCGCATGTATCCTTCCAGTGGGAAATGGACGAGTTCCAACAGGAGATGAGAGAAATAATCAAGGGCAAGGCCGCTATACCCGCTCAGATTAAGCCGAACCCAAACAATCTGAAGAGGAAGTCTGAGCAGGTACAATTCACAAAGACTACCACTCCTAGTGATTCCTTGGGTGATATTTCTTCCTACATATTTGATGCTGATTTTGTGACACTTAGGAGCAGTAGGATGCCAGCCGGCGATGCCTCGTCTAAGTGATGACCACCACATGGAGATCCATGAGTGCTAGATGAGGTGGATAACAATGTTGATGTTGCACATGATGTTGATGATGGTGGTGCTGACGCCACCAAGGATGATGATCCAACTAACGGTACTGATGCCGTTATATCTCCTGATGCAATCGGTGGTACTGATGCCACCAATCTTCTGGATGCTGAGCCAGCGCGGTGCCGATGCCGTGAACATAGACGCCGTGGGTGGTGCTGATGCCATCATTTCTACTTCAGTTGTGTTACCATCTTTTGTGTCTCAGGATAGTTCTAGAAAAAACCAAAAAAGTGGAAAAATAGAAAAGACCAAAAATACGAATAAAGGAAAGGTTCTTGCATCTTCTTCGAGTCCATCTGTGTTGCATTATGATATTGATATGGATTTTATTCCTTCATAGATAAAGGAGCCTCTTCCTGACCCTCTATCTGAGGAGGGCCCAACTTTCCCCTTCCCTCAAGCACTCCGCTTAGCGAAAGAGAATAAAAAAGAAAACCCAAAAAAGACACCTTAGCTAGAGTTAGACCATCAGATGATTGACATATTCCAGATCCAGCTGACTCTACAGGAGGCACTTGAGCACATACCTCTCTTCCAGAAGAACTTGAGAGAGAATACCACCATCTGCATGAAGAGAAGGAATCACAATGCAGAGACCCATGTGCTCACTCGTGTCACATGCTTCGCCATCCATAATCGATTGTCAGCCAAGAGGCCATATGCAGGAGCTCCATATGTCAGATGCCATATTCATGAGCAGCGGTTCGATCGGACTCTATTATACAACGACTCTTCCATCAACCTGCTTCCAACAACCTTACTCGACCATTTGAGTTTGTTCCTCTTCGACAGAGCATGATAATCCTTCAGTTTGCTGATAGATCTGTCAAGAGGCCGAAGGGGTTGTTGAAGTACGTGGTCATCACAATTCAGGGCTTGAAATTCCTCGTGGACTTTGTTGTATTGGACATGGAGATCCTTGAGTCTGTGACAGATACCCCCATCATGTTAGGATGCCCATTCTTGGCCACAGCTAAGGCAGTGTCCGATCATGATAGCGGGAAGGTATACTTTTGCGTCAAGGGTGAGAGTGTACAAATAGAGATGATCGATGAGACCAGAGCGTGAGATCCAGCCTGTTCCGAGAAGTCTAGCGATGCAGAGTAGATGACAGATACAGAGCAAGACGTCCACCAGGAGTGCGACTTTGTGAAACTGATGATGAAGCCGTATAGTCAGACCCATCAGTACGAGCCCTTGTCACACCTACAGATGCAGAGGATTTACATATTATGGCAGATGAGAGTTCGGATAGCACACTCTTGGCAAAGGACACATTTGAGGTCGACGATCACGGGCATGATAGCGTGACAGAGTTTATTTCATGTTCTTCTGATTTAGATCCCTCATATTCAGACATTGATTGGGATGAGTTAGATGATTATTTACCATATCTGAATCCCACAGAGCCGACATCTAGGGTGGATATTGAGCTAGCACAGATTATAGAGATACCAGCAGGGCCATCTTTGCTAGATGATCACATACAACAAGAGTTCTCCCATGCAGATTTGGTTACTTTTACTCAGACTTTTCAGAAGCCAGATTTGCCAGCTTCCAACTGCCCAGAGTTGAAGACCTTTCCTAAGTCGATGAAGTACAGATTCCTTGCAGGCAAGCCTGAGATGTACCCAGTCATTATCTCATCGGATTTTATTGGAGAACAAGAATCTCATTTGATATAGGTTCTTGAAAGAAACCACAAGGCGATTGGATGTAGCATAGCTGACCTCCAGGGGATTAGTCCGGCCATGTTCTCCCGCCATATTTATATCGAAGAGGATGCTAAGCCCTCACGTAAGCTCCAGCAACGGCTGAACCCGAACCTTCGAGATGTGGTTATAAAAGAGATATCAAAATGTGGAGCGCCGATTTTATCTACCCCAACTCCGACTCTAAGTGGGTTAGTCCATTACATGTGGTGCCCAAGAAGACGGGCATCATTACAGTTGTGAGTGAGTCTAGAGAGTAGATAGCTACCCGGATACCCACTTCTTGGAGGGTTTGTGTGGACATCAGATGATTTAATCAGGCCACCAAGACAAATCATTTCTCGTTGCCATTTATTGATTAGATGATTGAGAGGCTAGCTGGGAAGAGTCACTATTGCTTTCTCGACAGGTACTCTGTCTATAATCAGGTGGACATAGCACCCGAAGACCAAGACAAAATGACATTCACCTGTCCGTTTGGGACATATGCTTTTAGACGGATGCCATTTGATCTATGTAATACCCCAGCTACATTCCAAAGGTGCATGTTGTCCATCTTCTCAGATATGGTGGGTAATTTCTTAGAGATCTTCACAGATGATTTCTCGATCTACGACGGTGGGTTTGATGCTTATCTGGACTTCCTAGACAACATACTTCATCATTGTATCGAGGTTCATCTTGTTTTATCTTGGGAGAAGAGCCACTATGTGTGACTCAGGGGACAATGCTTGGCCATATCATCTCCAACAGGGGCATGGAGGTCAATCCATCCATGGTGGATATCATCAGGAAACTCAATCCACCGTCCAATTTGCGACAGTTGCGGTCTTTTCTGGGGCATGTCGATTTCTACCAACGATTCATTCAGGATTCCAGTCGTATTGCCCAAATGCTTACTAATTTGCTGACAAAAGACATCGAATTCATTGTAGATAATAAGTGTCTAGCATCATTCAAGACTCTCAAAGGATTAGTTGTTGAGGCTCCTGTCCTTCAGCTGCCTGATTGGTCTCTCACATTCGTGATCACGACAGATGCTTCTGATTTTGCCATAGGAGCTATGCTAGGACAAAGGAGGGATAGATTGCCTTATGCCATTCACTACGCTAGCTGCACTTTGGATGCTGCCCAACGGAATTACACTGTCACAGAGAAGGAGATGCTAGCCGTAGTCTTTGCTTTATATAAGTTCAAATTTTATATCCTTGGATCCAGAGTGGTGATTTTTACAGATCTTACCGCCATCAGGTACCTTATGGAAAAGAAGGATGCCAAAGCGAGATTAACCAGATGGATCTTTCTACTCTAGGAGTTTGATATTGAGATTAAGGATAAGCCTGGAGTCAAGAATGTGGTGGTAGATCACCTCTCCCGATTAGAGAACCTTGAGGAATTAGAATAGATGGCACCTATTACAGAGACCTTCCCATATGAGGCGATCCTTGTTATCGCCTCGCTTCCATAGTAGACCGACATTGTGAACTATCTGCTGGACATGCGAGCCCACGGCGAGCCATTATGCAATAAATGTTATTGCAAATATCATTCCCTGATCTGAAATGAAGAATAAATAATTTGCATAATAGGTCCCTTAGTACAATTAGGGTTATGTACCATGGTCATCTTGATGATCATACAACTGTTGATTCAATTATGGAATCATAGAGGCTGGTGCTGTGAT
This sequence comes from Ottelia alismoides, assembly GCA_037367405.1. Lineage (NCBI taxonomy): Eukaryota > Viridiplantae > Streptophyta > Magnoliopsida > Alismatales > Hydrocharitaceae > Ottelia > Ottelia alismoides. The sequence goes on from JAZKJV010007455.1 coordinate 249,041, forward strand.
GAATATCTAAAGAGTTAGATTGAGGACTTATCAGGCATCGCTAAATGATTATTAAGAGATGATCTCCAGCCTGAGTAGAAGATGGAAATCCTTTCTCATATAGGTTGAAATCTGACCTACCTCTTGATGCAGGTCCTCTACATGGGAATAGTGATTCGGAAGTGTCGGATTAGTTAGGTCAAAGAGTTGACTTAACGAGATCGAGATAACCAAAGTCCTATGACGTATGCTGTCACGATATAGGCATGCTTCCTCTGACCGGAGACAGAATGTTATTCTATGTCTGAGTATGTACATTTGGCAAACCAATAGGTTGATGACCTAACCAAGGTCTATACACCGGCGTGCTGGTATGCATATAAGGGTATATGAGTAATACGATCTCTCAAAGGGATCATACAGGTTCAGTTACTGAACCAGAAGACATGAGCTCACTCATGAGATATTGGGAAGAATCAAAATCCGTGCACGGTCGTCTCGCTTTGGAAGCTTGACTGAATTTGTAGGTTTGATATATACTTTTGGAAAGTATATGATCAACACCTGGGTATGATATATGCTTTTAGAAAGTATATGATCGATACCAACTCCCAATAGTCAAATGAGAAACTTAATGATAAAACTCTGAAGTAGACAATGTAAAATTGATCTTATACTTCAGGTTTATTCTGAGTCTTCCAGTATACAAGATGTACATGTATTGGGAATACCTGAGGGTGTTGTGATCATAAACGGTTGTATAACCATGATGCTTCTATTCCTAGGGAGTGATGAAACGGGTCTGGATTTTAGTGACTCCTCTCAGTAGAAAAGTAATCTGATCTTAGTCCAAATGTTGGACATTGATCTGAATGTGATTCAGATGCAATGAGAAGATTAGATTTGCGGTCTTGATTAATCAAGCATCTATGGGAGGCTCGAGATCTGGATTTGAGATGTGATCTCAATATCCAAGTCACTATACATGGAATAATACAATCACCTTGTCCTTATCTCCAAGTATCCGTGGAGAAAGTGCATTATCCTTGAAAGAGTTTAGGATAATTTCATTGTTGATATATGTATCCAAGCATTGAGTAAATTGGTAATTACTTGTGATTTAATTATCATGATTAATATGAATTCGATTCATATTATAAAGAGAGTTATCTTAGATAATTAAATGTGATTTGATTATCAAAGATGTGAATAATGTGAATGTGATTCATATTATTTGGGAACATGAGAGTAGAGATCTAAGATGATTAAATGCGATTTAATTATCATGGATATGAATAATGTGGATAACACTATCCATATTAATCATATATATATATTATAAATGTGATTTATAATATATAAGAGAGAGCTATTTGTAATTTACATTAAATGTTGATGTGAATTGGATTCACATTGGACATTAAATTGAAAATGTAATTTACATTTTATTTTGGGTTGTGAATGTGATTCACAAATTTCTAAAGGCAAGATTGCAATATTCACAAAATAGATTGGATTTATTTTTGTGAAATAATTTGCAACAAAAGTTGTTGAAAATATTGGAGAGAACCATGAGATAATGTAATCTCATGTGATAGGAGAGAGACATCCACCTTCCATATAGGAAGAGTGGACGACCGCAATTCCTATAAGGAATGTGGTGGTCGTCCACCCTCCTTATGGAAGGAGGCTTGCCTCCTTCCTATTTCTCTAATGGAGATTGATTTTATATAAATCAAATTATATTCAATATATATTTGATTTTATTAAATTAATTGTTGTTGGTTTTTACCAACACAAATCTTGGCCATTAAAAGAAACACAAATCATTGTGAGCCATTGGATTTGTGTTGACCATGGATTGAGATCCATGGATCCCAAAATATTATAAAAGGAGAGGTACCCCCTTTGCTCTTCTTTACACAATGAGAACATAAGTCTCTCTCTCTCTCTCTCTCTCTCTCTCTCTTTCTCTCTACACGCCCACTCTCCCTCTCTCATATGGTCGTCCACCATAGATGCCCTAGAGAGAGTCTTCATCGCCGCATCATCGTTGTTATGCTGCCCGATCGTTTTCTCATGGATCTCCGTCTCCTTCGGTTTGCCTTGCTCGTGAAGAAGACTTCGGATCTCGTGCATCGAGATAAGGAGATCCGCCACTTGGATCATCAACATGGATCGCGAGAAGTACGTGTTTCATCAATACGCTCGCAAGCGTCTCCTCCGTCGGATCGGACTTGAGACAGGAGGTCTCTTCGTTTAGAGACTCGATCGCAACCACGCTTCAAGAGGTAATCCTATTAGTTATTTATGGTTTTTACGAAAAGATACGAGAAGTGTTCTTGGATCATGTGGTTTCTCACATGATTTTTTTTAATTTCCGTTGTCTGGAGCAACTAGTGCGACTAGTCACTCCCGACCGCATTCGATGCGATCCCCACGCTTCCGTGATGTGCTTAAGGATCTCTCCATACCCTTCAAGTGGTATTAGAGCCTTAGTTCAGAGGTTTCGGATACAATTCATAAACCTAAGACGACTTGGGTTCGTTAGGGTTTGCGAATTTTTATCGCATTTCATTTTTGCAACTCTGTTTTGTGAATATTTTTGGCCCTATTTAAATTGTTTAAACATGTTTGTATTTTGTTTCCCATTAAATAAGGAAATTGTAGGATCTGAGTTTGTGTGATTTCGAATCCGTTTGCTCAAGTTATGATCAAATTAGTGAACATGTATCCACTGTTTCGGGGATTGCGAATCTCAACGTAATTAAGGAGATAATTACTGTTTAGAAACACCTAGAAATGCATGCAAATCATATATGTTCTGTTGTAAATCAAATTAGCGATCTTTGGAAACTTACGTTGCCTAATATGAATTTAAATTGATTGAGATATGCTAATTTTAGTAAGTGAGGGTCACTACTGGAAATTGCTTTCCTAATCAAGAACCTTGTGATTGTCATTTAATTAGTTAGTGAAATTAACTGGTTTAATTTTCTGGAATAATTATGGATAAATATTTGTGAAATATTTGATGATAATTATTTTCTTAAATGATATTGCCTTGCCTTAACCAATAATTGATTAGATATGATCTAGATCATAATTGGTTACACAATCCAGTTTCCAACAAACATGTTGCTTGGATTTGGGATTTGTTTAGCAAATCTCATTATAATGTTAATCAAAATTATTTTAATTATTATTATATGATATAACTTTGGTTGAAAGACCGATTATAATCTCAAGTACACAATGATCAATTTGGCATTATCTTTCCTCGAGTTGGATATGATATCTAGTTTGGGAGCGTTGGGGTAGCAGGCTGCACTGTGTGCGGTCTGTCCCACTCCCGTCGGTACTGTCATGACAACGGGTAGGGACTTGATAATGCAGGAGAGATCACAGTGTATTTTTTTAATTATTAAAATTGAGAATAGTACGTATTTGAGATATTATAGGATTTTGGGATCCATGGATCTCAATCCATGGGACACATAAAATCAATGGATGAGATTGATTTATGTTTAATACATTGGTCAAGATTGTTGTTGGTAAAAGCCAACAACTAATAACTTAATTTAGATCAAATATATTTGATAAATCAAATACAATTTCATCCTAAATAAAATCAATCAGAATAAAGGAGATAATCAACATGGATATTGCATGTCCCATGGAATATGGTGGACAACCACCAATTCCATATTGGACTTGGTAGCCATCCACTTGTTTCCAAGTGGGGAGCAATCTCATGAAATCTCATGAGATTGCAAATCTCTATTATTTAATCCAACAACTTTTGTTGTGATTTATTCTTCAAAAATAATTCATAATTAATTTTGTGAATATTGCAATCTTGCCATTGGAAATCTGTGAATCACATTAACAACCCAAAACAAAATATAATTTAAATTTTCAATTAATTACACAATGTGTATCCATAATTCTAGTAACAATAAAGATTGTTTGTTGGATATTAATTGGATCATTAGTTTAATATGATTAGATCAATTGGAATTCAATTAAAATTAAACAATCTAATTTTAATAGAGATGTTATTTCCCTTGGAAGAATTAATCATAATGAATATGATTCATGATGATTAATTAGAATTTGAATATGATATGGAGGATCATATAAGTGACATCCATGGTCTCCTGTCAAGGCGGAGGGTTCGGTCACCAAGGATTATATGTAGGAGATGCCTGTCCGAAGTGACAGCTCCTGTATGTAAGCACATCTGGATTGTGCCCTTCGCTTCTCGAAAGAGTAAGGACGTACGCGTAGTGACCCCAATATCGAGTCCTCATATTATTGGGACGATATTGGATTGCGCATAGCGAGTTGTATTCCTATTGACGGTTGGTTCAATTAATGACAGGTCAACATCACCTTAGGAGATGCAAGTTGGACTTGCAAGGCAGAATGTGTTCCCGCTTCTTTTTATCTGACTTGCAGGTTCTCATATTATTGGGATGTAACAAAGATAAGGAAGGAGATCCCAGATGTTTCTTGAGATATAATGGTAAGTATATCTCTTACACTGAAAGTAATTAAGGTAATGAACTTTCAATGTTGACAAGGCATGACAACTTTGATATATAAAAATCCTAAATCAAAGTAAAATATGTAAATATATGTTTATATATATTTATGCAAATTTCTTATTTCAGATAATCCTTCATTAAACCCACTCAATAATACTCAATAATAATCAGCAAAGTATCATGGATTGGATTCATCATCAAGATATTATACTTGCAGTTGGACACATAATGTATGTGGTTGCAATGTGCAAGATTTCCTCATAATAATTAGGAATGACAATTAAGTAGACAATAGGACTACAACCCTAGGGCATGTATGTATCTACAGTCTTGATCTCTCATCGAATGTACTTTGGAAGTGACATGTCGATGATGATCGCAATTTTCAATTAATCCTTATAAAAAAATCTAAGAAGATGTTCTGGCATACATATGTGCTCTCGACATTTAATCATGAGTGACATGGTTCTCTGCATCATGCAGAATGGTGGCTCTATGACGAACACAAATTTAGACCTTTAATAGTGTAGTATTAACACTCAGTTGTCATTGCAGTCAGGCTAAATTTGGTCCATCAAAAACCATCTGATTGATAGGTCAATAGAATCAAATGGATGTATTTATATTTTACTTGGACAAGCCTAAGGTCGAACTCAGGGACACGAGCCTCTCTCATGAATATTTGGGCTTTAATAAATTTAATTAAATGTTGGATAAATGTAGGTCAAAAGCACATATGAAGACTAGACAACAACATGCATTGAGTAATCATGAAGATTTTTTAACTTGATTTTTAATCATGCAAAGAGATACGATGAAATGCAACACAAAAATATGCCCGAATTACAAGAATACTTGAGCCATTTAATCATAGGTCAAATCATGGTCAAATAATGAAGCTACTTTCATTTATGTAAAAATAAGGCATGAGAAGCATTACACAAAAGACACTTTATCAACAAAATAAAACATCAAAACTCATAGTGTCGAATCTGAAATACATGCATGACATCAAAAAGACCATGAAAAGAGCTTTAAAACACCACTGAAATCGACTCAATCGGAGCTAGGATGCTCAAGATATGCACGAGTGAAGCTAGGGGCATAAATGCAAGAAAACATGAAAGATAAATAGCAAACAGGTCCCTGGGAGGGACTAAAATGCAAATAAAAGAAAGTTCAGGACCTTCCCTGCAAATAACCCACACACATGAGGTATTTTTGCAATTATTAAAACCCACGAGGGTATAAATGCAAAATACCCCAGCCACACGTAGTCTGCACGAGGTCTCTAGACTTGTCTGCAAAATTGAAGAAGTTGGGTGGCCTCTCTACAAATTGTCCAGGCCACACATGACCTGCACGTGCGCTCCAGGATCGGTGAAGATCTAGGCTCGGATGAGGCTTGGGAGAACTTCGGCTAGGCTCGGAAGGTACGAGCCTCCAGGCTTAGGCTCTAATGAGCTCGGAGCTCTAGGAAGGCTCGGGGCACCTAATCCTGTTGGTCTGGTGCTGAGGTTCGGAAAGGCTTTGGCGTTGACACGTGGTCGATCGTAGGCCGTCCGATTATCGAGATCGGACAGTAACTGGAAGCTGCTCGAGATGACGACGTGGCTGTCTCTGCACCGTTGGATGAGCTCTGGGGAGGAGCATCCAACGGTGCCTGCTTCTTCCTCCTCGGCTGCAACTGACGGCTATCTTTGAACTCCGACAAAGCTATCTTAGCTCCGCCTCCATCTTCCTCCTGATCTGTTGTGCTGTGGGGCCATCTGATGGTGCAGCAACCATCGTTGACGCTCGGGGAGGACATCGGAGCTTCTGAAGAAGGCCATCAGAGCTCATATGCTGGAGATGAGGGTTGCGAAGTCAGCTCCGATGGAGCTCCAACCATTGAAGGGCATTCACCTGGCTAATGGTGGTGCGACGCTTGTGCTTGAGCTTCATGGAGAGGCTCTGGTCATCGCTGGACCTCAGCGGCGACTGGAGGCAGCTTGGCGGAGGCGGAGCCACTACAGACCTGAATGACATCAGCTAGGGGTCGACATCGGAGGCACACGTCGTCTTCGCGCTCCGTCTCTCCTCCTCGCTGTCACCGAGAGGAGGAGGAATGTTGGGAGTGGCCCCGCGTAAAGGCAGACCCTTGGATGTGGCAGTGGAGGGGGGTTATTTAAAGGCGAGAGGTGGAGGTTTTGCTGGTGATGGTCGTGACTTGCGTGGGAGAGATGGAGCAATGGAGAGGACGACATGGGTGTCCAGGTGTTGCACGAGGATGGTGGTTGAGTGGTCTACGACCTGGCTTGGTTAGTGTGTGGAAAAGTTGGTTGAGAAAGCGGGAAAAGTAGGAAGGGGCTGATGGGTGCACGAGATGAAGATCATGGGAGAGAGGGTGTCTAGAGGTTAACGACGGGTTCTTGGCCGCTGGATCTTGTGATCCAACGGCCAAGATCGGTGTGCTGGGGGAAGGCCAGGATTAAACTTGAGCTGCACGATCGAAGGGAATATGACACGCCACGTGGCATGTTGTAGGAGAGGCGCTGGCCAACGGTCCAGATTGATTTAGGGTGTGATCGGGTGGTTGATAACGGGAGCGGAAAGAACGGTGGAGATGAAGAGGTCTGGAGATGATACTGCGGTGGAGATGTTGCCATGTGGAGAGAGGAGGGTGAGGCGCTGATGGAAGGCTGTGATGGAGTCCGTGCTTTGATTGGATAGCGGAGATCACATCGGGAATGGACGACAGTGATCATGAGAGAAGAAGAAGCATCGGACGACAGAGAAAACAAGCTGCGTGGCGTGCAGTGGAACGGGTCGCGTGGTGCAACCAGAAGGCGCCACGTGGCCCAATCAGTTTATTGCGACAAATATTTGAAGAAATGAAGGGAAAAGGTCGAGTTTGGAAAAACTCAAAACATGAAAGTTGTAGATCTCGATGAGATCTACAAGTTTCATGTTGACCAAAAACGGAGACGAGGTCAAACAAAGATAGAAAATATTTTTGAGAGCGTTTTGAAGGCTAAAAACACCATGATTTTTAGTTTCGCTATTTTTTGTATTTTTAATTTATTCAATGACTATGGTATTTACAGGGAATTGTCTAATTTTACTTGACACCTAGTCTATGATAGGGGGTTAATTTCAGTGAATTATAAGCATGAAACATGGTTTCATCAACCCCCTATACTTAAATTATGCTTGTCCCCGAGCATCAAAGAAATTTAATGAGCTGGATTAACCCCCTTGTGCATGTACATACATGAACTGATCTGTTCAAGTCCACTCAACTTTAGAGATCCAAAATCTTAGATCTCAACCCAGCCTTAATTAAGAGGCATCCAATTCCTCTAGTTTTCCCAAACTCTCTTTTATATAAATATAAACTAATTGTATGATTTTTAGTGTTGATTGTGTTCACGAGAGTAGAGTAAAAATGTCACCCAAGGTCTTGGTCCAAGAAATTCTCCTAAGGACCCAATCCTCAACACTAGGGAATAAATCAAATCTTGTGTCCATTCCACCGTCTCTTTAGTTGTTCGACTTGAAAGTGTAGATGGAAGGCCAGTGATGGAGGGTATATGATTGTGTCATTTCTTCTCTCCCTCTCATTGGAACAAGGATTCTCTCTACTGCCTTATTATGCAACACATTTTTTGGTGTTGATCAGTGTGTCCGTCAAGAGAAGTTGGAGTCGTCTGCACTTGTTTTCCTAGGAATACACCGGGATGTGTCTTTTTTGAGTACCTATCGTACCTTCTACACCCAGACTTGTAGTATTTACGATGCAGAGCCCTTTTTTGGTGCAAGCCCGACTCTTGGTCCTAATAGCAGTAGTCCAAATGGACACTTTGAAATGGTTGGGAGCACTCGCCTTTGGTGGAAGCTCTTTGATATTTGACTTTGTATGGAATGAGAGATTTTCTTTGACATTTTATTGCTTTGTAATATTTTTGGCTAGCTCCACTGCTTTTACCAAGAGTTGGTGCACATTGATCAACATTTTTATTTAATTCACACTCTGGCACTTAGGTCAATGTCAAGAGATTAGTATAAGAACCAAATTCTCATACTGGCTAAAGTTGTTGACACTCAGGTTTCATGAAGCTTTCAAAGATTTTATCCCATCCTCGAGCATCATTAGATCAAGTCCAGACTCGAATCCCTCATCCCAGTCCCTCAAGTGAAGAGTCAACTTATCTCATCGAAACCGCAGTCGTGCATGTGATGTGCTGATCATATTCTTATGGTCGGAGACTAAGCATGAAATATATCATGCAAATCTAGAAACCTAGGGAAATATGGATGATTAAGTCTAAGACCCTGATGGTTAAGGCTGGTTAACCTAAAATCTCAAGACCTCATAAACCAAGTTTCCTTGAACATTTTAGATCCTTAGTGAAAGCGTGAAAATGTACGAGAATTAATCCAACTCCTTCAATTTTTTTCTTTTTTTCTTTCTTTCTTTTTCTTTCTTTTTTTCTTTCTTTTTTCTTTTTTTTTGAGGACTTTAAAAGATAAAATGTCTGCCTAAACTCAAATGAGTAGATGCATATGCATTCAGCCAGTATAGGTGTAAGTACAGGCCGGAGCCCGTTGCTTGAGGATGAGCCTTGCGTGATGTCATCTAAACCACCTACTCTGCTAAGGGCGAACCCTCACTGAACGCAGCTACTTATTTGGGCTTAGTAATCACTATTGGCTCTTTAATGATTTTGAATTGATTTTTTTATTAAAGGTTAGTAAACATGTTAAACTCAACTTTCCTTGAAATCAAAAAGAAATTTCAATACCATGTCACACAAATAAAGATTTACAAAACATTTTCAAAAGATTTTCCAAAACAAGAAAAAAAACTCATTTTCAAGATCATTTTCAAAAATATTTTTCTATAAAAATAGTGTAACATAATATAGAAAAGCTTTGAAAATAATTTGGTCCACTTATTTCAAAGGATTTTACTTTAGCCAAAAAGTTTTAAATTTTTCAAATTTTACAGAATTTAGCTAAAGTACACATACTGTATATACGATATACCCCCTTTACTTAAACTTTACTATGTCTTCATAGCACTAGATGATACAAGTCCATAGGTCCATTTAAATATAGAAAAATATACTGGAATTAAAGAGGGCTCCCCTATACTTAGGTTAGGCATAACCTAAGTATTGAGGCAATGAAAGATTAGTATAGAAAATCACGGGGACTCGGGTCTCCCCTATACTTAGGCTGAGAATAGCCAAAGTATAAAGATGGAGATTTCATGCGGGGAGAGATCCCAGGTGAACGAAGAAGATGGATGGATATACAAATGAGTGGATGAATCTTCGGAGATCAATGGAGTATCTAAGGCTCAGGGGAGGATGTCGGAGCAAACAAGGCTCAAACAAGCATGCAAAAATCCTTTGATTCACCAACTCACACATGAAACCAACATGTGTTGGTTTATTATCTTGTCAGTTTTATTGGTGATTAAAACATTCTATTTTACGCGAAAAAATGTCGAGTAGAACCAACTACGTAAACGAGGGTGTTGCTCTCCCAAAACAAATTTTTTCTCCATTTTTAGGTTGACTTGCAATTAACAATCCCAATTATTTTGCTTAAGGTTATCACTGAATTAAAGTGAGCATATAAACCAAGCAATCATCGTCTACCACTCATTCCCATTTTTTGTTAACCTAGGTGATTAAGCTAGGAAGGGAAATCGAGAAAAATCATGCAATCGATAAAAACCATGATCTAGGCTAGGCGAGAAAACCTGCAATGCCTTAGCAAAAATACGTGAAAATTCAGAATGAATTGAAAACCGAAATGATATGTATGCAAGTTGATTGAAAACTGCACCTAACATGCTTCTATTAGCGGGGAAGAATATCTTTTAAATTTGGCTAAGTGAAGCGATGCTATGTGCGTCTATATTAGATGTGTGTCCTACCTACAAGCAAACACGTAAAATAAAAAATGTGAAAGAAGCTCGAAGAGCTGCGTGCCTGGTTCTAGGTCGACACTCAAGTGGGGACGATCCCTAAACAATCACATATAATTCGTTCATTTACAAGTGCGAGTCTTCGATCGAAGACCATTATAAAGACGATTATTACATACATATAAAATAAAATGCGAGACACATATTTTTTTGATCGAATCATCTCCAAAATTGCTTCGCGGCTCCTTGCAGCAGGGAAGTACATGCTCCTCGCCTCCTTGAGCATCAAGGGCCCTGCCACAAAGCAAAGGTTAGAGATCAATCGAAAAGAATTTTTTTACGATGCAAGACAAATGAAAAAATTGACCTACATAAATAAAACACTTAGTAAAATAAATAAAAATCCAAATAAGACAAAAGATGAGCCGTGTCCCCGGTAACGACGCCATTTGACGAACCGTAAATTTAGCCCTTTAATAGTGTAGGATTAACCCTCAGTTATCATTGCAGTCGGGCTAAATTTGGTCCGTCAAAAACCATCTAATTGATAGGTCATAAGAATCAAATGGTTGTATTTATATTTTACTTGGGTAAGTCCAAGGTCGAACTCAGGGACACGAACCTCTCTCGTGAATAGTTGGGCTTAAATCAATTTAATTAAGTGTTGGATAAATGAAGGTCAAAAGCACATATGAAGACTAGACAACAACATGCATTGAGTAATCATGCAAGATTTTTTTACTTGATTTTTAATCATGCAAAGAGATGCAATGAAATGCAACACAAAAATATGCCCGAATTACAAGAATACTTTAGCCATTTAATCATAGGTCAAATCAGGGTCAAATAATGAAGCTACTTTCATTTATGTAAAAATAAGGCATGAGAAGCATTACACAAAAGACACTTAATCAACAAAATAAAACATCAAAACTCATAATGTTGAATCTGAAATACAAGCATGCCATCAAAAAGACCATGAAAAGAGCTTCAAACGCCATTGAAATCAACTCAATCGGAGCTAGCATGCTCAAGATATGCACGAGTGAAGCTAGGGGTATAAATGCAAGAAAACATGAAAGATAAATAGCAAATAGGTCCCTGAGAGGGACTAAAATGAAAATAAAAGAAAGTTCGGGAAACTTCCCTGTAAATAACCCACACACGTAGGGGTATTTTTGCAATTTTAAAACCCGTGAGGGTATAAATGCAAAATACCTTAGGCGCACGCAGTCTGCAAGTGGTCTCTGGACATGTCTGCATAGGTGAAGAAGTTGGGTGGCCTCCCTGCAAATTGTCCAGGCCGCACGTGACCTGCACGTGCGCTCCAGGCTCGGATGAGGCTTGGAACAGCTTCGGCTAGGCTCGGAAGATACGAGCCTCCAAGCTTTGGCTCGGATGAGGCTCGGAGAGGCTTGGAGCTCAGGGGAGGCTCAGTATAGGCTCGGGGCACCAAAGCCTGCTGGTTTGGTGCTGAGGTTCAGAGAGGCTTTGGCGTTGACACGTGGCCGATCGTAGGCCGTCCGATCATCGAATATCGAGGAAGGAGGTTGAGTCTATTCTCTAGATTGGCCAACAAATTCCCTCACTCTTAGCACCTGCCTACCCCACCCCACACGAAGGTAACTTCTCTCCAGCACCTCCTCGAAGTAGTAATCCCCACCACTTACAACCCACACTCGCACTTGGTGAGTTCCTCATGTGGGACTATGTTTGAGTTTGTAACTGATGACCTCCCCCATTCACAACATCCTCGTTGCGACATGGCACATACCTTATTCTCAATGATAGTGGTTGTTGCACGATACGAGTAGCCTTTTATTCGTATTCCTTTGTAGAGATGGTTACACCTTTCAGGTAGTCATTTCCGCTATCACACGGAAATAGGCTCTAACAATGCTTATAACATCTAGAGCGTAAATCCTCGATCTGTTAACGAGAAAAACTGACCCTGCAAACTTGTTTGATTTAGTTCTAGGTGGATCCATTTACATCTATCCAAAATTCTTAAATCCAAGCTATCAAGTAGTTTTCTCCAACAATTATAACACACACTCTCCCTTCATGAGTTTTCAATATGGAACTATTTTTTGGGGCTGTTACAATCTTCCCTATTTATATTTATTGTAACAATCCCAAAAAATATTCCCACATGGGAAACTTACAAAGTGTGATTGTGTGTTATAAGTGGTGGAGACTACTACTTGTTACTTTTGCTTAAGTATTTTGGATAGTTGTCAACGTTTCCACCTAGACTCAAACCCAACAAGTTATCAGGACCAGTTGTCCTTGATTAATGGACTGGAGACCTAAGTCCAAGACATTACTCGTTATAAATAGTATTAAAGCAGATTCCCTCTAATAGTGGAAATGGCTACGAGAAGGGACCAAAGCTAGGAGGTACAACCACCACTATCAATGGGAATAAGTGCTGAGCTGCATTGCTACTAGGACATTGTGGATGGTTGTCACTTTAAGCAAATTCAACATGAGAAATGAGGTCAGTTATTTGAAATCGGGGTGGGTTACAAGTGGTGGGGATTACTACTTGACATCTTGGATTTAAATAATTTGGATGGTTGTCACTTTAAGAAAAATCAACATGAGAAATGAGGTCAGTTATTTGAAATCGGGGTTTCCTTGGAACTGACCTCATTTCTCAAGTGGATTTTGCTTAAAGTGAGTAACCGTTTTAACTTTTTATATAAAGATCAATCTTTTGGCACTGAAATTTCTCATGTAATAGACGAGAAAGTTGACTATAATGACTCATCGTCATGGGCTTTTGCCTAAGGCATGGATCCATTTGGGTGGGTGGGGAGGGGAAGGAGGTTGGATAGGAAGAAGAAGACTTTGCAATTATACTTATGTCAATAAGTTAACATCTGTGAAGATAGGAATGGAAAGGAGGGAAGGTTGGGTAGAAGAAGATGACTTCACAATTATACTTGTGTCCATAAATTAACATCCATTTAATATGGGAATGGATGATAATTTACCTAAGGGATAATTTTTATTAGCCTGAAAAGGTAAAGGCACAAGTAGTATTTCAAAAAAAAAGGACACGTATATGTAAAAACGAGGATTCACATAAGTAAATATAATTATAGATAAGTAATTAGATTCACAAAATAGGAGTATCCGATGAACCAGAAATGAGATCGAAATAGATTAGTATTCCTTAAGAAATCATTGAGATGAAGTTTAAGCAATTTTTATCTTAATCAATCAAGCCATATGTTGTAAAGATTCCTTATCTTGAAGTAAGGGGGGTTTCATCAACAATCTCGTACTAACATCTGTCACATCACGGGTACATTATCTGTCTTGTTTCTCTCAACAATTTCCGTTCATTTATCCCTCCGAGTAATTGAACAAGAATAAGTGATACAATTCACTTGTATATTCTGGAAAGTTATAAATTTCAAGTCATTACATAGAAATTGATGGGAGACGAGCAACAAGCTGCGCTGCCAAATCTTTGGATGGCAAATCCAATCACTTGTATCTTATTCATATTTCTCCCTCGTTCGAATGTGTTGGGTGCATTGGAAGTGGGGCATGGAAACAAACATATGGATAAGCAAGCAGAAAGCATGCCACAAGACAAGATTTACAAGGTTCACCTGTAATTATGCTACGTTCTTGACAACGAATCTCTTTCAATATGCTACGTTCTATACACTAACCCTACATGGGTTTATATACTACCACATACAAACAAACCTCTATAACTGGAAGATTTCAAATATCCTTAGATAGATAGATTTCTCACACATCCTTAAATGTGAAGGTCTCGAAATCTCCCTCAATTGGAAGAACAACCATGTAATAAACAATCAGAATCCTTATAGACCCTCTAATCATTTAGGGTTTGAATGGATTTTCTAATCACATCAATTAATCAGAATCCACATGAATAATCTGGTTAATCATAATTCAGAGAATCTTCTATATCTTCATCTTGAATTGAATCCTCACATAGAGAAAAAATAAATGCTCCCTATCATATTAATAATCTACACATTGAAAGCAAAATTCTTCAATGAACTGCAGTTACTTCAAATCCAAGAAACTTTGCCATCTTTGGTCTGTGGAGGTGATTGGCAATTCGATGGCGTGGGATTCAAATCCTAACACACACCCACAAGTTTACGTGGTCGAGGGAGGAATCAGGTTATTTCAAAGGTCGTGAAGGTGATTGGCAAAGTTTTTAGGGTCTGCGATTTAAGCGATGGGATTGGAATCGAGATGTAATGGCAGCTCGATGGCGTTCATGGAGCCGAACCCGTACCCATCTTTGGTGCGCAACTGGTTGAATAGTATGTTTTAACTATTGCTATTGGTTTACCTGAAATTGATGTGTGCACTAATATGGATATTGGATTTTAATTGCAATTATTGTTGCTATTGCAATGGGTTTAGATTGAATTATTATGCAAAGCTTCAAGTCCTTTCTCTAGTATCGTGAACTCATGGGTGGTTGTGCCAATACCTCAATCCCTTCTTCCACTAACGTGAACTCCCGAGTGATATTGCATGTGCTAAAATCCTTTTTTTGATGCCTCCTCTGTCACACCTTCAACACCATCATCTAATATAACTATGTGAATGAAAAAATATATTTTCATATGATTATGTCAATTAATGGTGAATATGATAATTTCATCTGTGGATCGAACAATGCGACTAACAATTAATTACAACATATATGGCAATCTTTAGCAAATTTTCTACCATAATCACCGTCGTAGTTAGTAGTCTTTAGCAAATTTACAGATTTAATCATGAGCATTATACATTGACTACAATACCTATATTATGATATTGTAAGTTAATGAGTAGACTTCACACATAAGTAATCGCAATTGCAAGATGATGAGCTAACTTCGTAGAACAATAGGGATGGCATTTACATGTTAGTTAATTAAATGAAATACAACAATGATTTGAACTAGATGATAATATTTCAAATAATTTGATGATATTCGTGAATAGCTGCGATCCATCCAAATAATGGAAATCCCCTTAAAACCGATTATTCATTGGAATGGGTCAGGTTGACACGTGTCCCGATAATGATGAATAAATAAATAGTTGGTATATCCAGCCCACGGACACCCTTATCAAGAAATAGCATAAAAGGAATCAATACATTACGAAAGAACTGAGGAGAGCAGCTCCTCTGCTGGCCAGCAGAGTCTGCTGTACTACGTGAGCCGCTCGATCAAGATCGAGCGGTTCACACGAATTCAGGGTTAAAGTGGCCCTTTGCGTGTGAACCGCTCGATCATGATCGAGCGACCCATGTGGTACAGCAGGCCTCTGCTGGCCAGCAGAGGATCCTTGCTAAAGAACTGAGTCCTCATAATTCAAAAATCAATGCTTGAGTTTACTTGGTATTTTTTAAACGTCGTTATCTTGAATTGAATTAATATTTGATATTTGGACGGCGCAGACGAGCCCGACTGCGTCCATAGATTTGGACTTTGGATCGCATGCAAGTGAAATGAACGCGATTTCTTCTATTCAAGTGGAGGTGTTGATCAAAGAGGATCCCATCCCATCCCCACCTTGAGCGGATAAACTATGTGCGAACACTATCTGCCCTCTGACTTCGCGGCTGCTATAGTTAATTCATCTGCTCGTTTCTCTTCAGCTGAAAGAAGAAGGTCGCTTGCTCCGGTGATGGTGAGGGCTTTCCTCCTCCTCTCCTTGCTGTGCAGCTCCTTCTTTGTCGAGGGGCATCGTCTTCTCCTGTGGAAACCGCTACCACAACCACCTTCTCCATTGGGAAGGGCCCCCATGTACTATGGAATGCCCCTCACCCCGGGTCGGCCGCGGGGGAGGAACCCAACTCCCCTGCCACCACCGCCAGATGCTCCTCCGCCGCCAGATGCTCCTCCACCGCCAGATGCTCCTCCGCCGCCAGATGCTCCTACACCGCCAGATGATCCTCCACCGCCAGATGCTCCTCCACCGCCAGTAGCACCACCTCCTCCACCGGCGATGGCAAACACTATCCCGTGAGCTTCGACCACCGCTGCAAAGGGTTCTCTCTCTGTTGCATCTAAAGTCGAGATTCCGCCATCTTATAAAATAGTTTTCTGTTTCTCCTCTCTCTCTTCCTCCATGAAATCATTTCGATTTGTTTTGTTGCTGAATGTGATAATAAGAATATTTGTTTATATTTTAAGATTATTCCTTTTTAATTTAAAAATTCTTTTGACTTTGTTTTTACTTCTGATGGCTAACAAAAACCTTTGTAACATCAGAATAGTTTCTTTAAAAGTTCTTTTTCTGTAGATATATTCAATTTTTTATTTTATTATGTATTAATTATACAAATATACCATATGAATCATGTTAAAAATCAAAAAAGGATTTTTTCTCTTTTTTCTTTATATTTAAAAAAAAAGATGAAATAATTGCAATGAATATAAAATGAAAATTTATTTATTTTTAGGTAAATGAATTGTGAAATGCTTTTGTAGAATACTCAATATTCCTTTTACATCTTCTGGGCAAAATATTCAAGTTTCGTAAGACCTACTAATATATGTATATTGGAAAATATATTTCAATACAATTTCTTTTTTACTTTTCTTTAGATAAGATAATCTATCATGAAATGGAAAAAAAAGATAAAGTAAATTTATTTTTATTTTCTCCCAAATTAATGTTTCTTATTCCGCATGTAGACTTTGCTCAACCGAACACAAGTGACGTATCAATCTGTCTTATTTTATTTATTATCACTTCCTGTTTAAATTTGAGCAGTTCTCCAACGCCTGCAATAAACTGTGGTGCGGTCCATGAATATATATTGGTGTTGGAATAGGTAGATCGTTAAAGACCATGTGAGATGGAAGAGTTAGAGAATACAGAATCTGGAAGTGTTATTATATTCTGTGTATCGTTTGTATACCATCAGAGAGAGCAACGAATTTTATATTTTATATCCTCAGATACCTGTCTACTGCTTTCCAACAGTAAACAGATTTTTCAGGTTTAACTGATGGAGCAATAGCATTAGACAGTCTGCTGATAGAGGTGCATTAGAAAAAGGAATCTTAAATGAATAAATGCAGCATTTAATATGTGTTCTGGCATCACCAGGACCACAATAGACATATCATTGAACAGATTAGAAATTAGTGTTAGCCAAGTTAGTGCATTATTATAGAAGGTAGTATAATCATAATATTGAGCAACTATATGTTTTTTTCTTGAATGTTTAGGCCGTAAAACAACTCGGTTTTAGATCAATCTAGGGGAAGGGATTTGAAAGCAGTGGGGAGAAGGTCGTGGGGTAGGAAAGAACAAGAACGAAGAAGATGAGATGGACAAAGAAGAATATATAGTTATGCTTGCTCCTTTCTTTCTTTCCATTTACGCATGTCCTCATAACTTAACGTCCATTTGGAAGATGAAGTGAATGCAACTAACCAAGGGGGCATAACGGTTACTGGCTCAACACTAGTGATTTTGCAAAAAAAAGCAGAAACTCGAAAGGGCATAATTGTAAAATACCTAAGAAATTAAGACTCGAGATTAGTCAGCTTTTGATAAATCAGGTCATAAAATTGCTCAATGTAGATATAAGCCACGGGACACTCCCTTAAAGGTAAATGTTACGACTGAGATTAAATTATTGCCAAAATTTTTAAATAGGTAAACAAGGTGACACAATGAAAAGATTAGGTGGCTGACTTTGATGTCGCTCGTCATATCTAAGAAGACAACCATGTCAACATTCACACATTACTATAAAAGTGGCCTACAACAATGGATAATTCACTAGAGGAAATGAGACCTTTCAGGGTGAGAATTGGCGACGGTCCACGACTGACCATCCCCTTTAGCACCTATAGGGGACGGTCATTATGTGATCGCCCCATATGCCGTTAGTCTAGATGACGGACTTAGAGCCATTGTGTCCTTCAATGGTTAAGCATAAGGAACGGTCGTCATTTACTGTCCCCATTGTTCCTCCCCCTCTCAAGATGAATATTTACAAGAGAAAAGCCTTAAAGGACGGTTTTGACCGTTCTCGATATGCTTGTGTCAGCGTCACAGATGATTTAAAGGTGAGGTGCTCAGGCTGAGGGGACGATCATTGACGAACATCCCTTCTGTGCCTCCCCCCCTCTCTAGACAAATATTGGTCGTTCGGGAAGCCTTAAGGGACGGTTTTGACCGTCCCATATATGCTTCTGTCAGCTTCACGATGAGTTGAGGGTGAAGTGCTCTGGCTAGAGGGGACAATCATTCAGTAGTGTTTCTTATGTGCCCCCCTCATTGGGTGAATATTGGGCACTCGGAGAACCATAAAGGGTGGTTTTGACCATCCCTTGTACGCTTCTGTCAGTGTCACTAATGAGTTGAGGGTGAGGTGCTCGGGCCAGAGGGGGCAGTCATTAGAGATCGCCCCTTATGTGCCTCCCCCCTCACTAGATGAATATTTTGTGCTCGAGAAGCCTTAGGAGATGGTTTTGACCATCCCCTATATGTTGTTGCCGACGTCACGGATGAGTTGAGGGTGAGGTGCTCGGACCAGAGGAGGCGGTCATTAACGACCATCGCATCTAGTTTCATAGGAGACGATTGTGATCATCCCCTCTACTGTAGCTACCATCGGGTAGAGGGGATGGTCAAAATGACCGTCCCCGATGGTCGTGTCGAAAAAAACCCAGGAGGCCCCATTTCATTCCATTCTTCCCCAAAATCTTTTGCATTCTCCCCCACCACCACCTGATGAATCTCCATTCCACCATCTTTATTCTTCTATTTTGACCTTAAATGCCTAGTTAAATGCATCTAAACAAGATTAAATAGCATAAACAATACTCACTATCTGGACTGTAAATATTGTATAAAATCATTTATGTAATTCCAAAATAAAAGCATAAAGGAAAGGAAAGAAAAAGAAGTAAAATATCAAAGGTATTGAATGATCCTAAACCCTGAGACCTAGTCATCATGATGACTTCATCGACAAGGAATAAAGTAGGGAGAGATAAGGCAAATAATAACACAAAAAACCCTAATTTTTATTCTTCAATAAATATATTTTAGGACCTATTTCATTTTCTTATTTTAATACCCCAAATAATAAACCCTCTATATGAAAGTTGTACATAAAAATACAAAGAAAAATCAAAAATTTATTTCATTTAAAAATAATGCATAGTGTGCTTGGAACACATAGAATACAAAGCCGTAAAGAAAACTTTACATCTGTGTATCTTCTCCACACAAGCTCAAAATTCACCAAACTTACATTTATTGTTCATAAATGTAAATTATCTATTTAATGAAGGTGGTTTCATTCAATTTAAAGTTAACAAGCAAAAGTTAGCTTTTGGGCCCTCATTGTACAATATACTTGTATAAAACAATCAATATATTTATTCCTTATATTCCTCACTTTCTTCTATTTTATAAATTTGTAAATATTATCGAAAATACTGTACATAAAAAAATTAAAACCCACAAAAATAAAATAAAATAAATATTTTACTTCAATATATAGGTAAAGAATACATGTATTATACTAATATTTACACATACATATTTATTTAAGTAAATAAATAACTTCAAATAAAGATAAATAAATAAATAAATGTAATTAAATAATTTATAAATATAAAAATTATGTATATAAAATAATAAAATATAAAATACAAAATAAAAATATAATAAAATATATAAAGGCAAAAATACATATAATTATACATACAAAACCTAATAAATTAACTTATAAAAATAAATAAAAATCATACTAAATAGTACATAAATTAATAAACATTTTTCATGTTTTGATCTAAAAATAATTAAATCATTTATTATTTTAAATTGATTTAATAAGGGATTTGTTCATTATTTTCTCTTCTTCTTATTGACGTGGACCAATGGGAGGCGAGTCCAAGTTGACCCCGGTCAACTCCTCAACCCCCAAGGTCATGTGTCTATTGGAACCTAGCACCTCGATTTATCTGATTTTTGGTGCCGAGGATTTCACTAATTCCTCTCGCTCTCTTTGTGATCTTTCATCCTCGATCTTTGCTCTTTCACACGAGAACAATTCCTCAATCGATGGATCAATGAATTAAACATGAACCTCAGTCAAACACCATCCTACACATATACCCGTCCTCCTTCTCCATTTGAATTTGATCCTTCTTCGACCCCAAGAACCCTCATATCCTTTACCGAACGGGTCGAGATTGGTAACATCGAGCTTCTCGTCGATTTATAGTATGTGGATGATCCTCAGTCGTTAATCACTGCACGAGGGATATTTTGCATCTTCTCCCCCGTGCATTTTGTATTTTATTTTTAGTCCATAAATATTCATTTGCAGTCAAAAGTTTGAGTAATATTTACATTTTGAACTATGCCTTTACTTTATTTGCATTTAGGTCTAGTCCATGTCACCTCATGTTCGCATATACGTGATGGGGTTGGACATTTTACACCTAAATCCATCCAGGTTTGTGTTATTGTTTGTTCCAAAGAAATTAAATTCTAGTGAAATATTTTTTTGAAAATTGCAATCAGGACATGCAACTTTTGGATATTTCATGTATACCCCTTCCAGTGCATATTAAATTGAAATATTCGGAAAAGTTTGCATGTATAACTGATGAGCCAAAAATCCCAAAGACCTGGGTGATGGTAATAAGACAAGGGTCGTTGCGACCCGGATCTCAAGGTGATAGGCTCAATCAAGAAAAATTGTCAGACCACCAAAATTAAAGAGATATAATCAAATAAAAGCAAAATAGAGCGGTCCTGGCTATATTATTAACCTGGTATAGCACCCAGGGTCGGTCTCAGGGAGCACGAATTGGCCTTGCGGCCTACGACGTAGTTGGAAAATAAAATAAAATAAACAAAAATATTTTTGGTGGATTTTTAATTGTTTTTAAATTTTTTGGATTTTAATAATGGGGAAAATAGGAAAAAAGGGAAAAGCAAGCAAACACCACAAATTATTTAAACACTAAAAAACACCCCAAAAATTTAAATAAAAATATTTTTATGTTTTTTTGTTTTTTTAGTGGTTTTGGTTAATTTTTTAGATTATTCTAATTTTTATATAATTTCTAAAAATCAAGAAAGCCAAAAACAGGGAATCACTGTCCAGCCAGACTTGAAAAATCCATTTAAATTATAAAATGGATCTACAAAAGTCTGAGGTAATTTTTATGAAAAATATAAACAACAATTAAAATTCAGAAAAAGAGTTTATATTTTTTTGAATTTCATATGATTTTTTAGAGTTTTTATAAGTGTTTTAGGGTTTTTTTTAAGGTTTTTATACATCCAAAAATCACCAAAATTGCACAGAAATTAAAAGACACTAAAACTAACTAATCCTAATTTTTTTAGAATTTTTAAAAGGGTTTTAAGATTTTTCTTTGATTTTCTAAATCAGACAGTCCCAAAAACTACTATTTTTGAATTATTAAAAATATCAAAACACCTCAAAAATGTACCAAATTTTTAGGGAAATTTTTACACAAGGCAGTAGCCACGTGTCCAAATTTCATGCAATTTGGATTTAATTTTCTATTTTATTTAAATAAAACAAAGGCTCACAGTGCACAGGGACCTAAATGCAAACAAAACTATTTTCAGGGGCTAAACAGTAACAAAGCAAGAAAGTGCAAGGGCCCTCATGCAAAAAGTCCACAAAGCATGCGCGATGCACGTGTATCAGACACAGAGGGGCATATATGTAAATCCTATTTTAAAACATGCAAACAGTAACACAAGAAATATAGGATAGATCATGCAAAATTTCCAGGTCCTCACGTGTCGAAGCACGCGGTCTACACACACAGGGACTATAATGCAAATAGAAAAAACATGAAGGTCCAGAGTGCAAATATCCAAAAATAAAAACAAATAAACTAGATATTTACAGGACTAAACATTAAATGCAATAAACAGAGGGGCCTACAAGAAATTTACCCCTTATTAAAAGCGGACGACCGAAGAGGTGCCACGTGTCAGATAGGACAGTGGACATGCGCTGATGCCTCTTCGCAGACCGATGGCTCAGATCTGACGGACGAGGGGTCGCCACGTGTAGATCGAACGGCTGAGGAACGAGGGCACCTCTTCGTCTGGATGGACGGCCCGATCAAGCCTCAGAAGGATCTGACGGTGGCTGGAGCTCCTCTAGATGGCGAGGATCGAATATGGAGCGTCAAGGGTGATCGGACGACGGAGGAGGGTCCTGGATGAACTCAGCTCCGACAAACTTCGCCGGAGCACCACGGGCGCGCTGGACCTCCTCCCGGCTGCTAAGATGGTGGAAATGATCGCCGAGGTGTTCCGCAGCTAATGAGCTCCTTCGATGAAGCCGGGAACCACCGGAGCGGCCCAGCGACGGCGGAGGAGTGAAGCTCTTGTGCTCGGACAAGAAGACCCTCAGTTGGGTCGCATTGACCTGCAAATAGGCACCAGAAGCTTCCTGGGTCGAGGGCAAATTGCCTCGACCCGGTTAGGGGTGAAGTGGGTGGTCGGGTGCGTCGGATGGATGACCTCCGGCGAGGCGACGTCGGTGGAGGTCGAACCTTGGTTCTGGGGCGAACCAAGGTGAGTGAGTGGGTGCAGAACGTGGAGGTGATGGGGTTGTCCGATGATCGAATCGATGAGCGGGATGACGTGAATTTGCCGGCGACTGCCGGCGGCGCGATTTGGGCAAAAAGTGAAATTGGGTGAAACTAGGAGGTATCGGGGGTACCTGATGAAGGTGGTCGACTGGGCTGGAGCTGGCAGAGCTCCGGGGGTTGTCGCCTCAAGGATGCGTCAGGTTCCGAGGCTCAGCGCACCTCGCGGCGGCGCACGGCGAGAAGGTTCGCCGGATCGATGGCTGGAGGCTCCTCCTCCTCTCTTCGACACTCTCCTCACTCAGCTGTCACTCTGGGGAAGACAATGGAGGTCCTGGGATGAAGGGGCATAGCCAAAGATGGCGGGTAATGTGCGGCGGAGGGGAGACTATATACTACTGGGGGTCCGAGAAGATGGGATCAGGTGCAGCACGGCGAAGCACGGACCCCTAGGCAGCGGCTCGGGCGAAGATCTCGGATCTACAAGGAACAACTGGAGCCCGGGGTTTGGGTATTTGGAGCTCGGATCAAGCAGGGAAAATTGGGAGAAAAACGGGTTGAATGCAGGATCCGCGTGAAGGGGGTCCGCGAGGGAGAGTTGACCGGGGGTCAACAATCCCCCGTGGACCAATCACTGGCCGCCAATTATTAAATATTTGTAAATTAAATAAAAAATAGCAAATGACTATTTCGAAAAACTTAAAACATGAAAAATGCTTATTTATTTTCAAATTAATTTTTAGTGATTTTTATTTATTTTTTTGAAAAATAAATAAGGTATTTACATTATATTATTATTATATATAGGTATATACATATATGTATTTTTGATTTTTATTTTTAATTGATTATTTTTATATAATTATTCCAATTTTATATTTTATTTATTTATAACATAAAATTTGAAATAAAAGGGTATTTTTATTTTATTTTTATTATTTATTTACATAGGTTAAATAAATACTTTTATATACATATTTACATGGTATATGTACAATGTGGATTTTGATTTTTTTCTTTTTATTTTATTTTCATTTTTCTGATTTTTATTTTATTTATTTACATCATGAAATAAGAATTATAGAAATATTTTTATTAGATTTTTATTAATTACTTACAAGGAGAAAATAAATATGTATGTTATTCTATATACATGGTCTATATACACTGATGAGAAATATTTTATTTATTTTTATTTTTAATTTATTTTTCCCATTTTTATTTTATTTTTATAAATATGTACAAAATGATAAAAACACATTTTTGTTTTTATTAAGAGGAAAATAATTTTATTTCTATACTACACACATGACTGACCTTATCTCCCTCTACTTTGATTCTTTTGCGGTCAGGCCCATGCTGAGCCCTCCCTTGGGATTAGGCCGCTCAATATTTATTCTAAATATCTCCCTCTTTTTCTTTTATTTCTTTATTCTTTTATTTATGCACAAAAACATGCTAATTATTATAGTTTGCACAATGCATGCATGAAGGTAATTTATTCTATTTACACATATCTACATGGTGTTTTGCATAGGTTTTTAGCTAAAATAAAAGAATAAAGAGTGATGAATGGATATTCATCACCCTCTATATTTAACTTTTCTAGTCCCTTAGTGATGAATACTCATTCATTACTCTTTATTCTTATATTTTAGCTACAAAAACCTGTGCAAATGCATGTAGATATGTGTAAATAGAAATAATTACCAAAAGCATGCATTGTGTAAAAACCTATAATTAGCATGTTTTTGTGCAAAAATAAAAGAATAAAGATTAAAAAGAAAAAGAGGGAAATATTTAGAATAAATATTGAGCAACCTAACCCAAGGGAGGGCTCAGCATGGGCCTGACCGCATAAAAGCCAAAGTAGAGGGAGATAGGGGCTCATGTGTGTAAATATATATGTAAATAAAATAAAAGTATTTTCCTCACAAAAATAGGCTTGTAAATATGTGTATATATTTATAAATATAAAATCAAAATAAAAATTTAAAAATTAAAAAGAAAACAAAAATACCACTTGAATATTCACCTTGTATGTAGACCATCCACCTATTTATTTAAGCCTTATAAATAAATAAAATTAATTTTTGTAAATATTCTATGTTATATAATGTGAATAAATAAAATAGAAACAATTAAAACCAAAACAAAATAAAAATAACAAACTTAAAAACATAAAAATATATTGTAAATATACCATGTATATAAATGTATATATGTATTTTTTTTACCCATGTATATAAATAATAAAAATAAAATAAAAATATCTTTTATTCCTTATTTTATAATGAAAATAAATAAAATATAAAATGGGAATAAAATTGTATAAAAATAACAATTAAAATAAAATCAAAAATTAAAAAGCCTATATTGTACACATACCTATGTATAGTACTATATTGTATATACCTTATTTTTATTTCGAAAAAATTATTAAAAATCACTAAAAAATAGAAAAAAATAAAATAAAAATATTTCATGTTTTAAGTTTTCACTAAATCGGCCATCTGCTACCCTTAATTTTAATTGCAAAATCCAGCCACGTGGCCTGTTCCTATTGGGCCAGGGGAGTGTTAACCGCCTGGTTAACTCCCCCCCAGGACCACCCCGTCTCGGATCTGCGCCCGCAACCCGATTTCTCACCATTTCGCGCACTTGATCCGACTCCTGAATCCGTTAACCCCGGGCTCTAATCCGAGCTTGATCATCCCTGATCCACGCCCGGGGTGGATTTTGGGGATCCGCGCACCGAGCTACTCACCCGACCTCCCGATAGCTGGACCCCTAGGAGTATATAGTCGTTGCTCCGCCTCCTCGATTCTCGATCTTTGGTCATTCGAATCCACCCCTGTGAGCTCCAGCGTACTCGTGAGAGTGACAGCTCGCGTTTGGCGCTGTTGAAGCGAGGAGAGGAGGTGTGTCCACTGATCCGGCGAGCTTCGCCACCGTTGCTCCGCCACCAGCAGGAGCACCAAGCCTCGGAGGGAGACGCTCCTCGAGGCGATGACCCAGAGCTTCCTAAGCTCGTCCCCAGTCTACTCCTCCACCCAGGTAGCCCCTTAGACCTTTCTTCTTCTTAGATTTTAGATTACGCCCAAATCGCCGCTCCGTCGTGTTCCATCGATTCCGACCATCCCGTAGTTAGATTCGATCATAGGAATCCACAGACATCTTCGTCTCCTTCCCGCGCACCTTCTCCACAGTCCCATCCAACCCAGCTCGCACTGGAGCTGGGATTCGAGCTCCACCGTCCCCACTTCGTCGGAGCTCGTCCGCTGCGACCCACCGTTCATCGTCACCCCGCCTAACCGGGTCGAGGCAGTTTGCCCTCGACCCGCGAGTCTCCTGGATTGTTTCGCAGGTTGAATGAAGGCCATCCGAGGCCCTTCGATATCGAGCCAGGAGCTCCGCCTCCGCCGACCTCACCGGGGCTCTACAAAGCTTGGCTGGGTCATCGGAGGATACCAGCAGCTGCGCATCGCCACGTGGGTGCGCTCCTGACCTCCCCTGCTGCGCCTGAGGATAGGAGAAGCCAACCCGTGCTCCTTCGTAGGCCGAGAGGCCAACCCGTGCTCCTTGAGTTCGACCCTGGTCGCTATACCAGGTTAAATAAATAGCTGGACCACTTTTGCATTTTGAGTGATTTTATCTCTCGTGGTGGTTTATTTTCTTGATTGACTTAGCCGAGTGATTGAGGTCGCGACGACCAATTGATACCTTTACCTTCAAACACTTATTTGAAAAAGAAGTGAAAAAGAAAAGGAAAAAGAAAAAGAGGAGAAATGCAGGGATCAATGCTGATTATTAAACTTCATTAAATTGAAATATGGAGCTCGGTCAGATCTTTGGATTATTAATGTGTCGGAACCTTATTTAGACTTAGGTTTAAAACTCAACAGCCTCTAGAATCCACTAATCTATAGTCAAGACTCCTTAATAATCCATATCAGAACAAGTCTACATACACAAACCCTGAAGACCATGAATCTTTCCTTGTACGGTGTAAGTGAGGTATAGCTCTCCACCTCAGAAGTAGCAAAATGACAACCCTCCCCAACAAGGTAACTCTATGACCCTAATCTGGCCATTCTTTTCTCGAGGAGCGGGATATTCCCTTCTAAGTTTAAGTTCAACCGGCTCAAGAAGAGGGGGAAGAAGAGAATGGACCATGTCCAGTGTAGCCATGTATCTTTGGGAGCTCAACCAGTGTAGCTACGTCTCCCTGCTGCAAGCTATATAAGATGGAACATGAGTCTCAAGCTTTGCTTATTGTACTATATACATACTCCGATGGGATTATAATTTTCTATCAGACCCACCACTTTTTTGGAGTTATTTTATTTTTGCATTTTTTTGATGTGCATCTATACAACATATTTACAAGGTGCAACATATGTACATAAGGAGTTTTTCCTCTTGAGCCAGTAGACTATCCCTCTTTTGAAGCATTATTGCAACCCACAACTCCTGTCATTAGACCTCATGGCAACCAGACCAAGTTGAGTGATAAGCTTGTTTCGCGGCTCTCACTTCTTAGACTGTCGGTTGTAGCAGAAAAACCGCAAAACAAGAAGAAAACTTATCAAACAAAATTTACGGTTTTCTGTCAGAAAACCGTTCACTAATTATTTAACCAGGCAAGTGTTCCTGGGTCGAACTCAAGGAGGCAGAATATATTCCCTAATTTTTCTTCTCGTGATTTTATTTTAATTCTTCTCTAAGTCAGAATGCCTTTTTTAGTGGTTTTTATTTTTGTAATTTTTATTTGATTTTATTCTTTTCAAATTTTTATTTAATTTTCAAAAAGGGATATTTTTCAAAAGATTTATTTATTATAGAATAGATGGATAGAATATAGGTGATACTAGGTAGTACAGATGAACGAGGTTCGAGCCACGTACTCGAACTACACAAGAAACCAAAACAAAACGAGGCGGTTTTCGAGAAAATCAAAGCACGTCGGAAACTCGTCGAAAAGCCACGAAAACTTTATACTATGTAGCTAGGGTAGTTGCGTAACTACCCTCCAAGAATTGTCGGAATCCGAGGTCAAATGGACAAGATACAGCCCCTACAGCCCAGGGGCATAAGCGTAAGAAAACTCTAATTAAAATGTTCTCAAAAAGGTCCTCAGGGACTGTTCTGGAAGAAAAGTAAACAAATTCTTACACTTAGGTCCCTGCGGAGGGACCTAGATGTAATTATTGAAAACCTAAGCGGCGGGATGAAGTTCTGGAAGTTGGCTGGACTTATGTTGTAAAATTCACACCGGTTCGGCTTGAACGGCCAGGATTAGAATGTCCATGCGCTGATCTGACGCTCCTCGCACTGCCACGTGGCGGCAAACTGTGCGCCCGCTGTTCTTGGTCAGTTGGAGCTCCTGGCGACGACGACGTCTTCAACGATTTATGGCGGCTGCGCTCCGGCGAATCGGTCACTCCGGCGGGGCCAGAGGGGTGGCTCCTCCACCCCTCGAGCTCGCCCGCGGTGGAGATGGCGGTGGCAGCGCTCCGAGCAGCGGCGTTGGCTCGAGGAAGATGACGGATCGACACTGGTTGCTTGAAGACTGTTCTGGAGATCCAACTTCGAGGACGAAGATCGGCGATGTCGTAAGCCCAAAAACCGATGCAATCGCCTCGCGAGCTACCTGGATCTGCAATGAATGTAGGTGTATGCTCGATTCTTGTTGAATCGGCCGAGATGTTAAGAAATTAAGCTCGAAAGTTGGAAGAAAAACATAAACTTCAGCCAATCAACCAGAACGTATGAAGATGGTGATGATTTGCGAATCGATTGAAACGAATGTGAGTTGATTCGAAAAGGGATTTTGCTCTTGCGTTAAAGATGGGTAATTAGGCTAACTACAAGCGCGATTAGCCACGCTAATCGTGGCTCTACTATCGAGAAAGAAAATCACAAAGTGGATGAATTGGTCTGGGGTTTCCAAGTGTATTACCTGGAGAAATGGTGCTCGACGGTCGACCTCGCCGGAGCTGTACGCGGCGCTTGGCGGCGATGCAAGGCGAAGCTCCGCCTTGGAACTCTTCTCCGATGTACCCTCTCCCTCGCGAGCTCCTCTCTTGGCGCTGCCACCGCTCGAGTTGGTTGGAACAAGGCCGGGAAGGTGGGTAGTCGGTGCACTGTAGCTGGGAAGCTTTGGGCTGGAAGAAGTTGTTGATAATGGCGGACCTTGAGTGGCTTATATAGGTGGATTTCGTGGGCTCCAAGCCAAGATCAAGGGTCGGCGGGCTTGGTGGTTGTTAGGAGTAGGGATCCAAGGGTTTAGATCGATTAGAAGCTTCAAGAAGCGCGCGGGAAAAATAAGGAAAGTCGGGTGGTTGGAACAGAAGTCGGCAGTCCTTCTTCTTGGGGAAGAAGGCTCCAGGTGCTGACACGTGTCAGCACCTGGTTGGCCCAGACTCTATAAATACTTATAAATTAAATATAAATTAGTAAATTACGTTATTTTAAATAGGTATAAATACAAGAAAGTTAAATATATTTATTTTCTAAATTAAGGTATAATTATTTTTAATAAATAATAAATATTATTTAAAATATAAATATTTTATTAATAAATATGCATTAATAAATAGGTTTTGAATTTTTAATTTAATAAATAATTAAGTAAAAATTAATTTTATATTTTCTTAATTATTAGGTCATTAAATAAGACTTATACAAATTTTTATAGATTTTTATGAATTAATTTATATATTTTAATAAATAGAGGAAGTGTCTCTATAGGTCAAATATACCTATATTTTAGGGTATTTGATTTTATAAAAATAATAAATAGTTTCCAAAAATTATGAAATAATTTATGGTGAAACTAGAGGATCATGAAATAATTTAAAAATTATAAAATTAAGAAAATAATAAATAAGGTGTGTTACATAAAATGAATAGCCCAGAAACCCCTTTGTCTTTTGGTCCCAAAACCGACTTTTTGCAAACGGACTCCGAATTCAGTGAAACCACCTTTATTAATTAGATAATATTATTTTATGAACTTTAAAGGTGAGTAGAGTGAAATTGGAGTTCGTATGAGGAAGTTATGATGTTCGGAAGTTGAGATTTTGACAATTTGTAAGCTGGATTTCTTGGCATATTTACAGGGTAATATTTTTAACTTATTTTTATATTTTTATTTACATTTTTATGAATAATTAGGAGAAAGATTTGGTGAAGAATAAGTTAAGATGAAATAATTAAAATTCTTTAAAGTTTTGTATTTATTTAATACATAGTGGAAGGTGTATATACATGAGATAGATTATTTTTATTGGTTTTCTTTCCTTATCTCCCCCTACTTATTTGTTTGTCGACCAATCCATGCTGACTTGGTCTCGGAGGTTAGGCTATAAATATATCTTACAGTTATATTTATAGTTTAAGTCATATTACATATATATACATATATTCCATATGTCTTTATTTTTCTTTTTCTGGTTCTTTATTTATTTACATGAATTTAGTGGTTAAAAGTGAATATTTACACATGAATGGGGTTTTGTTAAAATATGAGAATTAGTGAGTATTTACATGTATTTGTTAAGGGTTTTAAGACAAAATGCGATATAAAAGTTAATGAATCATGGATTCATCAACCCCCTATACTTAAACTCTTCTAGTCCCTTAGCAAACACTTATTTTAACAAAGTAAGTGAAAAAGAAAGAAAGTTAGAATGAATTTGTTTTCCTAAACCAATTCATGAGAACAGACAAAGGACAGAGCTCGATCGGGCCTGAAACAAGCATTTTGTCGGAACCTTAACTAGGATTAGGATTTCATCCTCAACAGTCTTCAAGTTCCATAATCCTTACTCAAGATCACTTCATCGGCTAGTTCAGACTCACTTATTCATATCGCAAACTCTATCATCCTTGAAGTCAACTTGTACAGTGTGTGAATTGATTTAGCTCTTCTTGCTTAGAGAACCGAAGAAACCGTCAATCCCGGCTATACACTCCTATGGCTTCCTCATCCCGCTACTCTTTCCTCGGGGAGGGAGGTATTCCCTTCTGAGTTCAGTTCTGCTATGTCCACAATCGAATATAGGGAGAAGTTAGAAGAATGAGAAAAGAAGTGGAGTGCGACCAGTGTAGACGCATCTCCTTGTGAAGCCCAACCGGTGTAGCTGAGTCTCCACTAAGATGTGCAGGCATATTTGGTGGAAGCTTTGACCAGTTTGGTCTATTTGGTGGCTTCTGCTTTGTGTTGACTTTGTAATTTGCTTGCACTGCATTCATCTTTTGTGCCTCGACGGTTATAGAATCTTTTTAATCCGTCCATTTTTTGAGGTCTTAGAAAAATTGTGTCAGCAGATCCTTCCCTCATCCGAAGCAACTATCGCAACCCCAATCTCTCCCGTCTTTAGACGTCAATGCCGCAAAGATAAGGATAGGAATGCACTACCAAGGTGTACTGTCCTTCGGAACTCCATGCGAGTTGAGCTAAGTGCAGAGTGCATGTGTTCAAGGTTGGTTCACTGGTGAAGAGTTGTACGGATGACTCCAAATGGTCTACTTAAGCTCAGATGACTTGATTTCCCGAATATGGTCTTACGGAACCCAAAGATTTAAGTCACCAGACCTGAAGAGTCTAAATTCCAGTTCCTAATCAGGCTCCTTACAATGAGAGTTAAAGGCCGTAATCAAGCTCCATCCTTCAGACTAGACTCAGTCCTTAGTTTCGGAAATCAAATTTATTCTGAAAAATGCGAATGCAAATGCAACCATGTTTTTGTGAAGTCTATTTTCTGGATTTTACTCATTTTTTATGAATTTTAAGGATTTTGTAATTTTTACAAATTTTAGGACTTTGTGATTTTTTTTATGGATTTTTATGATTTTTATAAACAAGATTTTATTCACAATTTTTACAAGATAAATTTTATTTAAGTTAAGTGTCTAATGTATTTTACAAATTTTATCTACAAAGTATTTTACAAGGGTTGAATGATTTTTATACAAATTTTATTGAAATAAGATTTTAAATA
This sequence comes from Ottelia alismoides, assembly GCA_037367405.1. Taxonomy (NCBI): domain Eukaryota; kingdom Viridiplantae; phylum Streptophyta; class Magnoliopsida; order Alismatales; family Hydrocharitaceae; genus Ottelia; species Ottelia alismoides. The sequence goes on from JAZKJV010007455.1 coordinate 281,124, forward strand.
AGTATTATACAGATTTTAAGTACAAATTTTAATTACAAATTTTTAATTACAAGTTTTAAGCATATTTTACTTATTTACCAGGATTTTATAAATAAGAGAGTGGATTTTAAATTAACCCGTACCCACTTTTTCTGGATTTTATAGATATAGAAAATACATAAAGTACGAGTTATGACCGAAAGTATATATACAATATATACGCACCCCCCTATACTTAGCTTGAGCTATGTCCTCATAGCGTCGAAAGAGAAAAAGGAGGGCATAACTCGTGCTAAGTAAAAGTGGGTGAAAAAGGGATATCGATGTCAAGTCAGTCAACCCCCCCTATACTTACGATCTGGTCATCGTAAGTATTATGAGAGAGCAAAAACGGGATGACTGAATGAAAAGGATAAATAACGAAGAAATAAAAAGGAAGGAATACGAAATCATCGAAATCACTCGGTCCCCCGTATACTTAGGATAAGGCATCCTAAGTATAAAAAGAATGTAGCCAAAAATTGGGGATCGGTGATTCGTGAAAAAGACTGGCTATACAAAAGAATTAGTACAAAAATAAAACGTGAATCAGCGGGCAATCAGTCCCCCCTATACTTAGGATCTGGTATCCTAAGCATAGAAGACGAGCAAAAATGGGGACGATTGTGGTCTATGAAGGATATACAAGTGTTGTGAATCTCCCGATTGGCTCAAAAGGATTTGTACAGGAAGAAGTAAAAGAATGATTATGATTCCTGTACAAAATAGATCACTTCAGTACGAGCCAGATGATCAGTAGTCTCTACGAAGTGCTTCAGCATCTGCCCGTTAACCACGAACGGTTCAGCACCAGGTGACACATCTGATATCGCAATACTGCCATTGTCGTGCACCGTTCTGACTATGTACGGTCCTTCCCACTTGCTTTTCAATTTGCCGGGAAAAATTCTCAACCTTGCATTGAACAACCAGACTTTCTGCCCAGGAACAAAGCTCTTGTGTCGGATGTGTCTGTCATGCCATTTCTTCACTTTGTCCTTATAGATCAGTGTGTTCTCGTATGCTTGGTTGCGGATTTCTACCAGCTCATTCAGATCTATCTTCCTCTTGGCTCCTGCTTTCTGCATATCCATCAAAATTTCTCGGATTGCCCACTCAGATTTGTGCATGATCTCTACGGGCAAGTGGCACGGCTTTCCATAAACTAGCCTGAATGGTGAAGTACCTAAGGGAGTCTTATATGCAGTACGATAAGCCCAAAGAACTTGGTCTAGAAGAAGTGACCAGTTCTTCCTATCCGGTCGTACTAACTTCTGAAGAATTGATTTTACCTCCCTATTTGAAACTTCGGCCATGCCATTCGTCTGTGGGTGGTAAGGAGAAGCTACTCTGTGATCGATACTGTACTGTTTCACTAGCTTTTTCACCTCCTTATTGATGAAATGGCTACCCCCATCAGAGATAAGAATACGAGGGATTCCGAACCGCGAAATGATGTGTTCCCTTAGGAACTTACAAACGGTCTTACTGTCTGCGGTTCGTGCGGGTATAGCCTCCACCCATCTGCTAACATAGTCTACAGCGAGAAGGATGTACTCAAAGCCGCTGCTAGAAGGGAACGGTCCCATAAAATCTATGCCCCATGCGTCAAAGATCTCGCAGATAATGACGGGTCGCATCGTCATTGCATTTCTGGCACTGATTGTCCCTACAGCTCTCTGACACTCTGGACAACTCTTCACGAATGTGCAAGCATCTCTGATAAGAGTCGGCCACCATAATCCGCTCTGTAATACCTTCTGCGCTGTCCTCTTCCCTGAATGATGTCCTCCTGATTCTAGAGAATGACACAAAGTGAGGACACTATTATATTCCTCCTGAGGAATACATCGCCTGTAAATGCAATCCGGTCCTTCGCGAAAAAGAATCGGACCCTCCCAATGGTAGTATCGTGACTCAGACACGAGTTTCTCAACTCTGTTCTTCGGCCAACCTTGAGGACTTTTCTGTGTGACCAGAAAGTTCACTATATCTGCATACCACGGAAGTTCTGTAACCGCAAAGATGCTCTCGTCTGGAAATCTCTCTGCGATCTCTGGCGTGTACTCATCTGAAGGCTGATTTGACTGTAATCGGGAGAGGTGATCAGCTACCACATTCTTTACTCCAGGTTTATCCTTGATATCCAAATCGAATTCTTGGAGTAAAAGAATCCATCTAAGAAGGCGTGCCTTGGCATCCTTCTTTTCCATCAAAAATCTGATAGCTGAGTGGTCTGTATAAACTGTGATCTTGGAGCCAAGTAAATAAGATCGAAATTTGTCTAGTGCAAACACTACTGCCAACATCTCTTTCTCTGTGACTGTGTAGTTTCTCTGTGCATCATCTAAAGTCTTGCTGGCATAGTGAATAGCGATGGGAAGTCCATTCCTCTTCTGTCCTAATACAGCCCCGACCGCAAAATCTGATGCATCCGTCATGATCTCGAAGGGTAGAGACCAATCAGGCGGCTGTAGGACAGGAGCACTGATTATCTTTTCTTTAAGTGTGAGGAAGGCATGAAGACATTTATCATTTAAAACAAACTCGATGTCTTTGCCTAACAATTCAGTTAACGGTCGGGCAATCTTGGAGAAGTCTTGAATAAACCGTCGATAAAAGCCGACGTGCCCCAGAAATGACCGTAACTGTTTGATGTTGGATGGTGGCTCGAGTTTCTTGATGACATCCACCTTGGCAGGGTCAACCTCCATGCCTCGCTGGGAGATGACGTGCCCCAACACGATCCCGTGAGTAACCATAAAATGGCTCTTTTCCCATGACAGAACGAGATCTACCTCACAACACTTTTTCAGAACCTGGTCTAGGTGCGCTAAACAATCGTCAAATGACTCACCATAGACCGAAAAGTCATCCATAAAAACCTCTAGAAAATCATCGACCATGTCCGCAAAAATAGCAAGCATGCACCTCTGGAAAGTTGCAGGAGCGTTGCATAATCCAAAGGGCATCCGTCTAAAGGCATACGTGCCAAACGGACAAGTGAAGGTGGTTTTCTCCTGGTCTTCAGGAGCAATTGATACTTGGTTGTATCCGGAGTAACCGTCAAGGAAACAGAAGTACCCCTTCCCTGCCAACCGTTCGATGACCTGGTCTATGAAAGGCAAAGGGAAGTGGTCCTTCTTCGTCGCAGTGTTAAGTTTCCTGTAATCAACACAGACTCGCCACGACGTGGTTACTCTCTTTGGAATCTCCTCTCCACTCTCGTTTTTCACCATCTGAATTCCCGACTTTTTCGGGACAACATGTAATGGGCTAACCCATTCGGAGTTGGAGATAGGATAAATGAACCCTGCGTCACACCATTTCGTGATCTCTTTCTTGACAACTTCTCGTAAAACCGGATTCAGCCTACGCTGAAACTCTCTGGAGGGTTTGCTGTCATGATCGAGATAGATGTGATGTGAACACAAAGCAGGATTAATCCCGTGGAGATCGGATATAGTCCACCCAATGGCCTTGCGGTTTCTTTCTAGAATCTCCATCAGACGAGATTCTTGATCATCGGTCAAAGTTGAGCTGATAATGACCGGAAACTGTTGGTGTGGACCCGCAAGGAAGGCATATTTCATGTTTGGTGGCAAAGTATTAAGTTCTGGCAAGGTAGTCTCTGGATCTGCTGCAACATCATCTATATCTTTATGGGGATTTGTGTCGGTAGGTGATGTGTCTGCATTCTGATTATTCACCATCTCAATGTGCTCTAAAGTCGGACTACAGAAGATGTTCGAGACATCATCCGACTTCTCAGAATGATCAGAAGAGAATAAGTCAACTAGATAAAATTCTAATTCATCTGAGATGGAGGAATTGTGTATACTCTCTGAATCTGAAAGATCTGCATTAATATCCTCAAAAGTCTGATCCCTTTGCTCATCATCATCCAGACTAAAGTATAAAGTGCCATCGGAAGAGCTACCTCCTAAAGTCTCAGACCCGTCCTCTGTCAAACATTCTTGGGTCTCTACTTGGTATCTTTCGAGGTCGTCAAGGCGAACCTCATCCATGTAATCGCAGGAGGCTAAAGAACTCAGAAAATCTGAAGATGCATCACTGGAAGTGTTTGATTCTCTCGCCATCTCTATATGTACCTTTTCACCCTCGGCGTGAAAAGATACCTTCCCTGTATCATAATCGAAGAGAGCCTTTGCGGTCTCTAGAAAAGGCCTCCCGAGAATGATCGGGGTAAGGTGTAACTGTGCAGGGCAATTCATCTCTAGGACCGTGAAGTCAACGGGAAATTGCAGACCCTGCACGGTTACGATAACGTTCCTAAGTATACCCTTAGGTCTCTTTACGGATCTATCAGCAAACTGAAGAATCACGCGGGATTTGTAAAGAGGACCTAACTCGAGCTTCTCGAGTAAGGAAGCGGGTATCAGATTGATCGAGGAACCGTTATCTAATAGAGTGCGATCGAATTCGGCTTTTGCGATCTCGCATCTGACATAATGTGCACCTGAGTCTTTCTTCTTCTTTGGAAGCTTATTCTGTATCGCACAGGATGTAGCCTTAGTCAAAACATGCTTTTCTGTTCGGGATCTCTTTTTCCTACGCGTGGTGCATCTGTTTTTCAATTGATTCTTAAGCGTAGGAAATTGATCTAAGGCATCTTGGAGTGGGATCTTCAGAAAGATATGATCTTTGAGCAACTTTTCAAATTGTGGAGATTCGGGATCATTTTTGGTCTTTTTCTTTCCTTTTCCAAACAAAGCATCGGGAAAAGGAATAAAGTCAGGAGTCAGAAAATCAGAATTTTTATTCAAATCATTGGAATCAGCGTGTACATCGAGAGTCTCAGAATTATTTACAAAACTCTCTAAGACAGGGGAAGAAATGTTTTTCTCTAGGGATTCTGCCTGATCTGGCGTGATATCGTCATCTGAGTCGCCAGTATCCATATCTGAACTGTTGGCATTGCTCCCGTCTCTTGATTCTACGTCCTCATCCTCTTGTGATTTCTCCTCCTCGGCATGCGGATCATGCTCGTGCTCCTCTGGTTCCCTCTCCTCTTCAGTAGGTGTTTGCGGTGATCTACCGATCCTGAGACGAATGAAGTTAGACAAAAATTCAGGAAACGAGATCTTACCTGTAGTATCTACCTGATCTGGGTGCCTCCTCTTGTTGTTCGGATTCATCTGAGGCTGGGCTGGGAGAGTGGTCTTTGGCACGGTTAACTCGTCCAGACGACGGTTAACCTGCTCCATCTCTGTCTTGTGCGCGATCTGGAGCGTGCTGAGCATATCCATGATCTGATTGAGTGCCTGGGCCTGTGAAGACATCTCTGGTTCGGTATGGGGGCCCTGGCTTGCTCCTCTCTCCTGCTTTGGCGTGAAGTGCTGAGAGGTGGACGGCTGGGAATAGCGCTGTGGTGTAGAGGAAGATTGCTGCGGCTGCTGAAAAGAATAATTCGGTGAAAACTGAGCAGGGTGCTGATAAGTAGGTTGCGGTCTCTGATGGTAGACATTCGGATGAGACTGCGGCGGCGTGAAATTCTGGCGGTGCTGGAATTGCGGACGTCCATGCTGCGGATGACCGTACGGCTGCTGCTGCTGATGATTCGGTATACTCGGCTGCTGAACTGGAGTATACCAAATCCCATTTATCTCGAAAGTGGCTTGCGGATCCACCTCCATCTCTGTAGCGCTGATGACCTGGCCGGCATTGGCATGAGACTGATCCTCATGCCAATCAATCTGCGGAATCTCGGCCTCGCTCTGAATATATTGTATCTGACGGGTGGATGGAGCGGGTGCAATCCTCCGTGCTGGCTGTGAAGAAGTCTGACTCTGCTGGTACTGAAGTTGAAGATCAGAGACCTTCTTCGAAAGATCACTCAGCTGCTGAGGTAGAGATGAGAGTTTCTCCAACTCTCGCAGCGGCTGTAGGTCTTGGACCTGCTTGTGAATCACGTCCACCAACGTTAATTTCTCACCAATGAAGCTCATGTTGGTGTTGTATTCAGAGTCTGCTATATTCGCCACCTTGTGATGCTCTCGGTGATGTGGTGGCTGCGGGGCTTTCTGATATGCCCGAGTAGAGTCTACAACTCTTGAGTTCTCGGCCATCCCTTCGAAGATGGTCCAAACTGACTCGGCATCTTTGTTCAAGTAACTGCCGCCACATGCGGCACTAACTAGCCCCTGAATTTCCGGCTGGAGTCCTCCGAAAAAATTCTGTACTAGCACCTTCATTGGTATCTCATGATGCGGGCATCTCTCCGTCAGGTCCTTGAATCGATCCCATGCCTCATGGAATGATTCGTTCGATAATTGCGTGAAGTTGGAGATCTGACTCCTCATCATGTTCGTCCTTCCTAGAGGGAAATACTTGCGCAGGAAGGTGGACTTCAGGTCGTCCCAAGTGGAGATTTCTCTCCCTAGATGGCTTAGCCAATAAAGGGCTTTATCGGCTAAGGCAAAAGGAAAAGCCTTTAGGCGCACGGCTTCCTGTGTCACTCCTGGATAGCAGGCCGTTCCGCAGATCATCTCAAACCGCTGTAAAAACGTGAACGGCTCCTCTGCGGCATTCCCATAGTACTTGGGAAGCAAAGAGATGAAGGACGGTCGGAGTTCGTATGGCCCTTGATTCGGCGGTAGCCGAATCCAGTGATGGAGCGTTCGAGCGCCCGGGTCATACTCGTCCCGTAAAGTAGCGGGAACCGCAGGCGGTAACTGGTTCCCGACCCCTGCTCTGAGTGCAGCTAATTCAACCTGCAGCTCGGTCTGAACTCTAAACTGTTCTCGAATCTGTAGATTCATCTGCTGAAGTGTGTCGAGAATACCTGTCGTGACATCTCCGTTCGGATCTGCTCTTCCCTCCGGATGATCCTCAGCTGCTGGCCTCTCTTCTGCTGCCGATGCTTTCCCACGAGCCATCTGATCATCTGTAAAATGGAAACTCTCGTAAGAACTCATCAATAAATACTCAGGAGATTTGGATTCTGTATTGAGGCGAAGGTCTGCCTCAATGATCTGGCCAGGAGGCGAGGGAGTCTGGGTCTAACTCACCTCGAGATCGGATGGGACCAGCTCGGGAAGAGGGTCATCCCGAGCCTGTGAAGACATACGCTCGACGGTGGACGGTCGAAAGCTCACAGAGTCTGAGCCGAAAAGCTGTCGAGACGTCATCTTCGATGTCAAGAGAAGATTGGGAGAGCACGTGTACGATTCAATAGAAAAAGGAATGCGAAAGCCGCGGAAACTCACGCCCCGCAAACAAACACAAGGCAAACCTCGTTTTCACCAACTCAACCCTGATGAAGACCGTAAGAGTTCGGTCTTTTTATCTTTTCGGTTTTAGGGTTGTAATTATCAATCGTTGCGGTTACGCGAGCTGAGCAAGCCAATAGGAGCCCGATAGTTTCTCCAAGACACTGGCCCGAATCCTTACGCGAGACCACTCGCACTCAGCCAGTATGGGAGTAAGTACGGACCGTTTCCGGCTACCCGTGTTACTTGAGGACGGAGCCTTGCGCAGTGTCCTCTAAACCTCCCACTCTGCTAAGTAAACCCGGACCGTTTCCGGCTACCCGAGCTTACCCACTGAGGAACAGTGATCAGGTGTATGGACCCAGTAGTATCCCGCAAGAAATACGGGGTTTTGTCTTTATCCTTAAGTGTCGGCTCTCAACTCGCGCACTCTGAGAAATGTGCGGGGGTTACTCTCCCCAAATCAATTGAATCGATTTTACGGTTTTTTTTATCAGATATTTTTAGCAGCCCCAATTTTTAATTTTGCAATTTTTATGTATTTTCAAACAACGTCTATTTTTTTCTTTTGTTAAAACCCTAGAGCAAGCACCTAGGTTGCAAGTCCTAAAGCTAGCTACGAGGCACAAGCAGATAGAGCGAAAAACCTAAGCAAGCATCTAGAAAACCGCGGAAAACCGATAAGCGATGAAAAAGCCGCGGTGGGTGCCTTGATTCACCAGATACACGGTATCCGATGAATCAAGCCCCTAAAAAAATAAAAATTTTATTAAGCTAAGTACAACTCTCTCCCTTTCTCTCTCAAATAAAAGGATACTATATCTCTGCTCCTCTGCAGTCGACTCGTGAAGAAGGAGCCGACCTCTGCCCTTTCAACTGACTCGGCTTCCGAGGAAACCAGTTGATCCTGCAGGCCCTGCAAAGATGATTAGCACAAAAGAATATCGAGAAAGCCGAGAAAGCCGTAAAGAAAAAAAAGAAAACTCAGAAAACAACGCACGAAAAAGCCGTACGAAAAACCGTACGAAAAACAAAGAGAAGGAAAATAATAAAATCGCAAAAAAACGAAAAATCAAGGGAATCTAACGCCTTTCCGGCAACGGCACCATTTTGATAAGCTTGTTTCGCGGCTCTCACTTCTTAGACTGTCGGTTGTAGCAGAAAAACCGCGAAACAAGAAGAAAACTTGTCAAACAAAATTTACGGTTTTCTGTCGGAAAACCGTTCACTAATTATTTAACTAGGCAAGTGTTCCTGGGTCGAACTCAAGGAGGCAGAATATATTCCCTAATTTTTCTTCTCGTGATTTTATTTTAATTCTTCTCTAAGTCAGAATGCCTTTTTTAGTGGTTTTTATTTTTGTAATTTTTATTTGATTTTATTCTTTTCAAATTTTTATTTAATTTTCAAAAAGGGATATTTTTCAAAAGATTTATTTATTATAGAATAGATGGATAGAATATAGGTGATACTAGGTAGTACAGATGAACGAGGTTCGAGCCACGTACTCGAACTACACAAGAAACCAAAACAAAACGAGGCGGTTTTCGAGAAAATCAAAGCACGTCGGAAACTCGTCGAAAAGCCACGAAAACTTTATACTATGTAGCTAGGGTAGTTGCGTAACTACCCTCCAAGAATCGTCGGAATCCGAGGTCAAATGGACAAGATACAACCCCTACAGCCCAGGGGCATAAGCGTAAGAAAACTCTAATTAAAATGTTCTCAAAAAGGTCCTCAGGGACTGTTCTGGAAGAAAAGTAAACAAATTCTTACACTTAGGTCCCTGCGGAGGGACCTAGATGTAATTATTGAAAACCTAAGCGGCGGGATGAAGTTCTGGAAGTTGGATGGACTTATGTTGTAAAATTCACACCGGTTCGGCTTGAACGGCCAGGATTAGAATATCCAGGCGCTGATCTGACGCTCCTCGCACTGCCACGTGGTGGCAAACTGTGCGCCCGCTGTTCTTGGTCAGTTGGAGCTCCTGGCGACGACGACGTCTTCTCCGATTTATGGCGGCTGCGCTCCGGCGAATCGGTCACTCCGGCGGGGCCAGAGGGGTGGCTCCTCCACCCCTCGAGCTCGCCCGCGGTGGAGATGGCGGTGGAGGCACTCCGAGCAGCGGCGTTGGCTCGAGGAAGATGACGGATCGGCACTGGTTGCTTGAAGACTGTTCTGGAGATCCAACTTCGAGGACGAAGATCGGCGATGTCGTAAGCCCAAAAACCGATGCAATCTCCTCGCGAGCTACCTGGATCTGCAATGAATGTAGGTGTATGCTCGATTCGTGTTGAATCGGCCGAGATGTTAAGAAATTAAGCTCGAAAGTTGGAAGAAAAACATAAACTTCAGCCAATCAACCAGAACGTATGAAGATGGTGATGATTTGCGAATCGATTGAAACGAATGTGAGTTGATTCGAAAAGGGATTTTGCTCTTGCGTTAAAGATGGGTAATTAGGCTAACTACAAGCGCGATTAGCCACGCTAATCGTGGCTCTACTATCGAGAAAGAAAATCACAAAGTGGATGAATTGGTCTGGGGTTTCCAAGTGTATTACCTGGAGAAATGGTGCTCGACGGTCGACCTCGCCGGAGCTGTACGCGGCGCTTGGCGGCGATGCAAGGCGAAGCTCCGCCTTGGAACTCTTCTCCGATGTACCCTCTCCCTCGCGAGCTCCTCTCTTGGCGCTGTCACCGCTCGAGTTGGTTGGAACAAGGCCGGGAAGGTGGGTAGTCGGTGCACTGTAGCTGGGAAGCTTTGGGCTGGAAGAAGTTGTTGATAATGGCGGACCTTGAGTGGCTTATATAGGTGGATTTCGTGGGCTCCAAGCCAAGATCAAGGGTCGGCGGGCTTGGTGGTTGTTAGGAGTAGGGATCCAAGGGTTTATATCGATTAGAAGCTTCAAGAAGCGCGCGGGAAAAATAAGGAAAGTCGGGTGGTTGGAACAGAAGTCGGCAGTCCTTCTTCTTGGGGAAGAAGGCTCCAGGTGCTGACACGTGTCAGCACCTGGTTGGCCCAGACTCTATAAATACTTATAAATTAAATATAAATTAGTAAATTACGTTATTTTAAATAGGTATAAATACAAGAAAGTTAAATATATTTATTTTCTAAATTATGGTATAATTATTTTTAATAAATAATAAATATTATTTAAAATATAAATATTTTATTAATAAATATGCATTAATAAATAGGTTTTGAATTTTTAATGTAATAAATAATTAAGTAAAAATTAATTTTATATTTTCTTAATTATTAGGTCATTAAATAAGACTTATACAAATTTTTATAGATTTTTATGAATTAATTTATATATTTTAATAAATAGAGGAAGTGTCTCTATAGGTCAAATATACCTATATTTTAGGATATTTGATTTTATAAAAATAATAAATAGTTTCCAAAAATTATGAAATAATTTATGGTGAAACTAGAGGATCATGAAATAATTTAAAAATTATAAAATTAAGAAAATAATAAATAAGGTGTGTTACATAAAATGAATAGTCCAGAAACCCCTTTGTCTTTTGGTCCCAAAACCGACTTTTTGCAAACGGACTCCGAATTCAGTGAAACCACCTTTATTAATTAGATAATATTATTTTATGAACTTTAAAGGTGAGTAGAGTGAAATTGGAGTTCGTATGAGGAAGTTATGATGTTCGGAAGTTGAGATTTTGACAATTTGTAAGCTGGATTTCTTGGCATATTTACAGGGTAATATTTTTAACTTATTTTTATATTTTTATTTACATTTTTATGAATAATTAGGAGAAAGATTTGGTGAAGAATAAGTTAAGATGAAATAATTAAAATTCTTTAAAGTTTTGTATTTATTTAATAAATAGTGGAAGGTGTATATACATGAGATAGATTATTTTTATTGGTTTTCTTTCCTTATCTCCCCCTACTTATTGGTTTGTCGACCAATCCATGCTGACTTGGTCTCGGGGGTTAGGCTATAAATATATATTACAGTTATATTTATAGTTTAAGTCATATTACATATATATACATATATTCCATATGTCTTTATTTTTCTTTTTCTGGTTCTTTATTTATTTACATGAATTTAGTGGTTAAAAGTGAATATTTACACATGAATGGGGTTTTGTTAAAATATGAGAATTAGTGAGTATTTACATGTATTTGTTAAGGGTTTTAAGACAAAATGCGACAGAAAAGTTAATGAATCATGGATTCATCATTGAGACACACTTCCTTCACTATAAGAAGAAGAGAGGTTATGCCTAGAAGTACTACCCTCATATTCTACCCCAAGTCAAGGAAGACTGCCTCCTCACCACCTCATCCGTAGAGAGCTCGGTGTAAAGTGCGGGTCCAAGTCAAGCCATTGTCTATATGAGTCATGTGTGTGTTGTTAAATGCTCTACTTAGGCTCATTGAGATGACATATGATCATAGCCTAGTGGACTCAAAGAATTAAGTCACCATGGACCTGAAAAGTCTCAACCCCAAGCCCTATAAGGTTCCTCTTATAATTAGGTGGATTAAGATCTTAACCGAGCTCCATGTTCCAATTTAATTCCAGACTAGTTTAAATGTCAACTATAATCCAGGAAAAACTATACAAGTATTTACAAAGATGCTATTTACACAATATTTACACATGTGCAAAATTTTTGAAAAAAGTTTTGGAACCATGGATGTATGCATGAATGCAAGTTTTGCAAAATATTTACACAAATTTAAACACGGTTTTTGCAAAATTTTGATTTTCAAAACATTTTGGAAAAATTTTGTACTATATACATAATATATTTACACACTATTCACACAAAAAGTTTTTACAACATTTTTACAAAAATAGTTTGTACAATAGCTATGTATGTGCAATAAAAGAATGTTTATTTACAAGGAAAAAATTTTAATTTTTATGTATTTTTGGGTTTTTAGCCATTTTTATTTATTAACACACTCACACAAAGTACGAGTTATGGCTAAAGTATATATGAAATATACACACACCCCCTATACTTAGCTCGAATGATGTCCTCAGAGTCAAGAGCGATGAAGAAGACATAACTCGTGCTTAGTATAGGGAAGTGAAAAGGAAGGCTATATACAAAGATGAATGAACGAATAGAAATCCAAGAGGATCTCGGCCTTTCCCCCTATACTTAGGATCAACTAATCCTAAGTATAGTAGGCTGTACACAAAGGGAAAGCTGAGTGAGATTGTACAAGGTCTACCCCCCCTATACTTAGGGTAAAATATCCCTAAGTATAGGTAGCAAAACAGAGGTAGAAATGAATCAAAAGAATACCCGAGAGTCCTACATCCCCCCTATACTTAGGGTAAAGTACACCCTAAGTATAGCATAATCACAAGATGAGAAAAGGGATGTGGGACTAAAGAATAGAGTGACATGGACATCTGGATCTATACAAGTCAGAAGAACAGTGATAATCAGGCGTGAGATGCAATAGATGTGAGTCAAGAGACCACATCTCATGCAAAGTGAATCGGGGAAACATCAACGACCTGCGGCTCATGATCTAGATATGGCTTGAGCCGCTGGCCGTTCACCCGAAAGGTACTCTCAGAAGACAACTCAGATATGTCGATACTCCCATTGTCGTGTACCTTTCTCACCAAGTACGATCCCTTCCATTTGCTCTGTAGCTTCCCTGGAAATAGATGAAGCCTAGCATCAAACACCCATACTCTCTGTCCTGGCTCAAAATGCTTGTGGCTGATATGAGAATCATGCCACTCCTTCACTCTCTCCTTATAATGTAGGCTATTTGAAAAGGCGATATCACGAAGCTCCTCCAAGGCTGCTAACTCTGCCCTCCTCTGATCTCCTACACTCTTTGGATCTAAAAGTATCTCAGTGACAACCCAAAGTGACCTATGTCTCAGCTCAACAGGTAAATGGCATGGCTTGCCATAAACGAGGCGAAAGGGAGATGTGCCCAACGGTGTCTTGAAAGACGTCCTATATGCCCACAAGATCGAGTCCAAAAGCTGTGACCAATTCTTTCGGTCAGGGCGGGCGACATTCTGCAATATAGTCTTGTTCTCCCTGTTCGACACTTCAGCAAGACCATTCGTCTGAGGGTGGTATGGAGTGGCAACTCGATGGTCTATGCTGAACTCGCTAGCAAGGGCCTTTACCTTGTCATTGACGAAATGAGACCCCCCGTCAGATATCAACACTCGAGGTACCTCGAACCGTGAAATGATATGCTTCCTCAAAAATTGGCAAATAGTCCTAGCATCTACGGTTCGGGCGGGGATGGCTTCAACCCAATGACTAACATAATCCACGGCCAACAGAATGTACTCGAATCCCTGACTCCTAGGGAATGGACCCATGAAATCGATGCCCCATGCGTCAAAAACCTCACAGAAGTGAATGGGCTACATCGGCATCATATCACGCTGTCCACAAGTGCCCATCCTCTGATAGTCAGTACACCTCTTCACGAACTCATCAGAGTCCTTGAAGAGAGTAGGCCACCATAGGCCGGATTGGAGCACTTTCTGTGCCGTTCTCCTCCCAGAGTAATTTCCTCCTGCCTCAAGCATGTGGCAGTAAGTGAGGATGCTATGGTGCTCCACCTAAGGAATGCACCTACGCCAGATGTTGTCCCCTCCTTCATGGTAAAGGATGGGATCCTCCCAGTGGTAAAACTTGGCCTTCGCGAGGAAGGTCTCACATCTCTGCCTGGGCCAATCTTGTGGAACTTTCTTAGCAACAAGAAATTTCACAATATCGGCGTACCATGGGAGAGAGGCAATAGCAAGGATCGCCTCATATGGGAAGGTCTCACAAATAGGCTCAGTCTGCTCAGAATCCTCAAGATGCTCTAATCGGGAGAGATGATCCGCCACCACATTCTTGACTCTAGGCTTATCCTTAATCTCTATGTCAAACTCCTGGAGTAGAAGGATCCATCTGGTCAATCTGGCTTTTGCATCCTTCTTTGCCATGAGGTACCTGATGGCGGTATGCTCAGTATATATGGTTACTCTAGATCCAATGATGTAAGATCTGAACTTATCTATGGCAAAAACTATGGCTAGCATCTCCTTCTCAGTGACTGTGTAGTTCCGTTACGCAGCATCCAATGTACGACTAGCGTAGTGAATAGCAAATGGGACTCCATCCCTCCTCTGTCCTAGCACGACCCCTACGGTAAAATCAGAGGCATCCGTCATGATCTCGAATGGGAGATACCAATCAGGCGGCTGGAGAACAGGAGCCTCTACAACACAGCTCTTGAGAGTCTCAAACGACGATAGACACTTGTCATCGACAAGGAACTCGGTGTCTTTCGTCAGCAGATCAGTCAACGGTCGGGCAATCCTACTGAAATCATGAATGAAGCGTCGGTAGAAACCGATGTGCCCCAGAAAATACCCTAACTGCCGCAGGTTGGACGGTGGAGCGAGTTTTCTAATGACATCCACCTTGGCCAGATCAACCTCCATGCCCCTGTTGGAGATGATATGGCCAAGCACCGTCCCTTGAGTCATCATGAAGTGACTCTTCTCCCAAGACAACACAAGGTGAACCTCAATGCATCTCTGAACGACTCGGTCTAGGCAATCAATATAGGAGTCGAATCCATCGTCTTAGACCGAGAAGTCATCCATGAAGACCTCCAAGCACTCCCCCACCATGTCCGAAAAGATAGACAACATGCATCTCTGAAATGTCACAGGGGTGTTGCATAGCCCAAGTGGTATACGTCTGAAGGCATATGTCCCGAAGGGACAGGTGAAGGTGGTCTTGTCCTGGTCCTCGGGCGCGATGGCCACCTGATTGTAGCCGGAGTACCCATCTAAGAAGTAGTAGTGACTCTTCCCTACCAGTCTCTCAATGATCTGATCAATAAAGGGCAGGGGGAAATGATCCTTCTTGGTGGCCTGGTTGAGTCGTCTGTAATCTACGCAGACCCACCAAGAAGTGGGTACCCGGGTAGCGATCTCCTCTCCAGACTCACTGACAACAGTAGTAATGCCCGTCTTCTTGGGCACCACATGCAATGGACTGATCCACTTGGAGTCAGAGATGGGGTAGATAAAATCGGTGCTCCACCATTTCGAGATCTCCTTCATGACAACCTCTCTAAGATTCGGGTTCAGCCGTCGCTGGAACTCATGCGACGGCTTTGCCTCATCCTCGAGATAGATATGGTGGGAGCACAGGGCCGGACTTATCCCCTGGAGATCGGCTACACTCCATCCTATTGCCTTGCGGTTCTTTTCAAGAACCCCCATCAGACGTGATTCTTGCTCTCCAGTCAAATCGGTGGAGATAATGGCTGGGTACATCTCATGCTCCCCCGCAAGGAACCTATACTTCAGCGACACAGGAAGTGGCTTCAGCTCTGGACAAGTAGGTGCTGGCGGATCTGGCCTCTGAAAGCTCTGAGTGAATGCTGCCAAATCTGCATGGGAGAACGAAAACTCTCGCTCACAATCAGTATTTGGAGAAGGCTGCTCGACTGGACTGTCTCTGCTCTGCATGGCATCAACCTCCTCCCTAGCTGTAGGCTCAGTGGAAGTCAGACATGGTAGAAAATCATCGAACTCTGCCCAATCAACATCTGACTCCAAGGGATCTGTATCATACTCACAAACAAACTCTGTCTCGTGGTCAGGAACCGGCTCTGCTGACTGAAAAGTATCCTGGACCAGGAATGCGCTCTCCAAGCTCTCCTCTGCTGACGTCTCTGCATCAGCGAACTCTGAAGGTGAGAGGATGGCCTGTGCGATTGGCTCTGCCTAAACTGCCTTGTCATCTGTGATCACAAAATCGCAGTCCTGGTGGATGTCTCGCCCTGCCTCTGTCATCTGCTCTGAATCTGTGGTCTGCTCCGAGCAATCTGACTCTCTGGCTCTGATGTCCTCAACCCTCTCTATTTGTACACTCTCGCCCTCAACGTGAAAGTATACCTTCCCGCTGTCATGGTCGGTCACCGCCTTGGCTGTGGCCAAGAACGGGCGACCTAGAATGATGGGGGTATCGGTCAAAGACTCAAGGATCTCCATGTCCAACACAACGAAGTCCACGGGGAATTGCAGACCCTGAATCGTGACGATAACGTCCCTCAGCAACCCCTTCGGCCTCTTGATTGATCGATCAGCAAATTGAAGGACCCTCCTACTCTATCAGAGAGTGCCCAACTCGAAGCGGTCGAGAAGGGCTGCTGGAAGTAGGTTGATCGATGAACCGCTGTCTAATAGAGTGCGGTCGAACCTCTACTCATGGATATGGCATCTGACATACGGGGCTCCTGAATCTGGCCTCTTGGCCGGCAGACGGTTCTGGATCACGAAACAAGTGGCTCGAGTAAGCACATGTATCTCAGACTGATGGTTCCTCCTCTTCCTCCTAACTGTGGTCCTGTCTCTGAGTGATCTCTGGAGTAGAGGGGTGTGATCCAAGGCCTCCTGGAGAGTCAGCTGGATATGGAATCTGTCGATCATCTGTTGGCTGAACTCTACCTGATGATTCTTTTTAGGATTTTCTTTTTTCTTCCCCTTACCCAAATGGAGTGCTCCGAGAAAGGGGACAATGGGGTCATTCTCAGATGAAGAACTAGGAGAGGGTCTAGACTGCTCAAGTATGGTAGAATCCAAACATACATCATCAATCACCACAGGTGGATCAGAATAATGTAAACCCTTTCCTTTATTTCCAGAAAAGTCCTGAGATACATGTACAGATGGAAAAACTACAGGACTAGCAAAAGTAGAAACGGTGGCATCAGTACCACCCTCGGCATGTCGACTCGCAGCATCAACACCACGCTCTGGCTCAGCAACTGTGGTGGCATCAGTACCACCTCCTCCAACTGGTGAAGCGACGACATCAGTACCGTCGGTGGGATCAGCATCCATGGTGGCATCAACACCACCGTCATCAGCTCTTGCGGCATCAGTACGCGGTCCTCCTCGCCTGGTACTCTGGAAGTGGCGTGGGGACGTCGCTTAGACGAGGAGCCGCCTGCTGGCATCCTACCGCTCCTAAGTGTGACAAAATTAGTATCAAATAGATATGCAGACATATCACCATAGGAATCACTAGGAGTGGCAAACTCTGTGAAATCTACTTGCTCAGACTTCCTCTTCAGATTGTTCGGGTTCGGCTCACTCTGGGCAGGGATGGCAGCCTTCCCTCTCACTATCTCCCGCATCTCCTGGCAGAACTCATCCATCTCCCGTCTGAAAGTTGCCTGCTGCTCAGTCATGAGGCGGGCTAGATCGTCTAAGGCGGGGTTCTCATAGGCTGGCCCATGAGAACCTGATGGGTGGCCTCGCTGGTACTAAGGCCGCTGTTGTGGCTGGTGCAGGTGAGAGGGGTACTGCTGGGGATGATACTACTGCTGAGGCTGCTCTCGCCTCCAAGACTGTCCCTGCTGATAGGCACGAGGACCATACTGCTGGTGCTGTGGCTGGGATGACTATTGTTGCTGCTGCTGGTGTACTGGGGGCTGGGGCTGCTGGTGCTCTCGCTGATGGCCCTACTGGCCACCCTGAACTGGAGGTTGCTGCTGGGAACTGGCACCTCCGGCTGACCAACGGAATCCGAGATGGTCTCGTCGGATACCGAGATGGGGTCGGTCGTACCAAATCTCGTTAACATCCATCAACGCTCCTTCTCGTAGGTGGGTGGAGGGAGTACTGCCAGGGGCTGATCCGGCTGGTAAACCACCATCTGAGTATCTGGGGATGGTGGTGACTGGTAGTATGGCTGTGGCTGCTGGTACGGCTCCGCCTGTACAAGGTGAACCTATCTCGGCTGACTGGAGCACTGGGACGAACTGCCACTGCTGCTCGGATCTCCTCGTGACTGAAGACGGGGCTGAGAAGCCATCTGTGCCTCTTGGAGACACATGAGCTGTGTCTTCAAGTCACTCAGCATCTGTGCCATCTGATCCATCTGAGATATGCCATGGCACTGCTTCTTCTCGATCAACTCGATCCGGTCCAGCTTCTTGCTGATGATCCTCATGTCTGCGGCTGTAGACTCAGACTATGCAGCTACCGCGGATGAAGTAGAAGGACCGGCATCGACCCGTGCTATCCTCTGGTACTGCACGGACTGAGGCTGGGGGCATCCCTAAGTGTAGAGTCGGGTCTGGGACATCACTGTGTAGTTCTCGTCCATCTCCTCGTAGATGGCCCAGATCTGATCCTCATCTCTGGCGAAGTAGGAACCACCACACGAAGCATTCACCAGGCCCTGCAGCTCTGGTGTCAACCTGCAAAAGAAGCTCTTAACTAGGTTCAGCTTCGTGATGTCGTGGTGCGGGCATCTGTCTGTCAGCTCTCTGAACCTCTCCCATGCCTCATGGAACTGCTTGTTGGGGAGCATGGAGAAGTTGCTAATCAGGGCCCTCGCTGCATTCGTCCACCCGAGTGGATAGTACTTGTTAAAGTACTCGGTGCGGAGCTGCTCCCAGATGTACACAAACTTCCCCAGATGCTTCAGCCAGGTGGCTGCTCTATCTGTCAGTGAAAAGGGGAAGGCGATCGTCCGGATAGTGTCCTCGTCCACCTGTCGGTCGTGGACGGTGCTGTAGATCATCAGAAACTCCTGGAGATGTAGATGGGGCTCCTCAGTGGTGAGCCCATGGAAATGGGGTAGGAGCTGAAGTGTGTTCGGGGGGAACTTGAAGTCCCCCACGATCGCTGGTAGAACCACCCATCGGTGCGTCAGTGTCGATCCGGGTTTGTGCAACTCCCGCATCAGTCTCGGATGATCTGGTGCTGCTGCTGTTGCGGCGGCTGCTGCTGCGGCTACTGCCACGGCTGCTGCTGCTGCCGGGTCATCGGGTCTCCTCGGTCAATCTCCAGGCCCGCGCTGCTTGCGGTCGGCTCTCATATGCACCATCTCTCTCCTCATCTCCACCATGAAGGCTCCCTGATCTCGTATCTGTCTCTGCATCATCTCGAGGGAGGCTAACATGGTGGTGTTGATCGCACCCTGGTCTAGTATGTACGTCGTCGTCTTGGCTCTCTGACCCTCGGTGCAATCCTCGCTGCTGGTCATGGTCTCTGCAAAGGCAAAAGACCCAAACTCAGGTGCCGATAAATCTGACTGTTGTCTCTCATCTGGTACTGGCATCTTAGGTATAAAAGAAGGGTGGTCAAGGGGGAACAGGGCAGAATCGAACTCGGGTTTAGAGAGTGGGTCTGAGCTCTCACGAACTAACCTAGATGAACATGCTGGAGTGCTAAAAATGGTGCAGCCAGAGGCTGCCTAAGAGACCTTCTGCCCATCATCTTGATCTGGCGAGTCGGGCGGATGGGATCTGGAAATAACTATGATGAGCAAACAAACCCCAGGTTCACCTACTCCACGCTGAGCTGAAGACTGTAAGAGCTCGGTCAATTATCTTGTTGATTTTATATAGGTGATCATGTCAGAATATAAGAGAGGTTACGTGACCTGGTAGGAATCCAATCTGCCAACCAGACTGTCCCATATAAAAGGCTGGTAGTCTGATCAGGGCTCGGATATGGCTCTAGCCTAGTGTGCAGGTCACTCTCTCATGCATACAAACCAGACAATGAGGGGTTGCTCTCCCCAAGACAAATTTTTATGGTGAAGTGTCTTTTAGGGTCAAGTATGTTTAGTAGTCCCAAATTTTATGTTTTTTATTTTTAAATGTTTTTCAAAGCAAACAACGCCTAACGAATTTTTCGGTTCTCCTGGTTATTTTAAGTTCAAAAACGGGGGGAGAAGATGAAAAAGCCGATGCGGGGAATCAATGATGCATGCAGAGTAAGGGATGTGTACCTGACTCCAGCAGTCTACATGCAGAGTGATCCGCGCATAAATAAAAGACAGAATATAAACTACCTATATGATGCAAGCGGAAAACCGGTCCTAAACGAAGTAGTTCTACACGACAGAACAAATGGCTAAGTGGTCAATAGGAGGGGTCGATGTCCGGTCTCGGATGCCGATCGGTGCCCGCCACAATAGGTCCTGCCAGCGCTGTATATGACCTCTAGCGGCTCGGGACCCCTCAAGTGACAAAATAGTCTTTTCTTATTAATTTTATTGTTGGTCCAATTACGGTCTAATAGGAACAGGCAAGTTATTAGGTGTGTGGATCCTAATTATTATGTCACAATCAAGGAAAACTCCTAAGCTAGGGTAGAAAACCGCGAGAATCAATAAGGCAGTAAATAAACGGTCAAAAACCGCGAAAAAGCCGTGAAAAACTCGATGGGGTCCCCCGAGCACACTGGTGCTCGGCGAAACAGACCCCGAAAGTCTACCAAGTCCAAGTCTCTATCTGTCCCTGTATTATTACAATAATATAAATGTGCTGAAAATGTAAACTAAACTAATCTAGCTTCTCCCGCACTCCTGCTAGTCTCCTCACGCTCTCCTGCGGCTCCGTGCAGAAGGGAGCCGCCTCTGAATCTCACGGTTGCGCCAGCTCTTCGAAAAGAGCTACCTCGGTCCTCGGGCCCTCGCAAGCAAACAACAGGGGTGTATCAGACACAGATTATTATATAAACAGAGCATGTAAAATAAAGCAGGATATAGACAAAAATAAAAATAAATACACAACACAAACAAAAACGGAATAAAAGAAAATAAAAGAAAATAAAAACAAAAGAGAAATAAAAAGCTGCGAAAAGCTGCGGACGAAAGATAAGCCGCGAAAAACCACAAAAAACAAAATCAAACAAAAATCGAGAAAATACGACTACTAAGCCGTGCTCCCCGGCAACGATGCCATTCTGATGAGCAAAAAATCCCGAAGACCCGGGTGAGGGTAATAAGACAAGGGTCGTTACGACCCGGATCTCAAGGTGATAGGCTCAATCAAGAAAAATTGTCAGACCACCAAAATTAAAGAGATATAATCAAGCAAAAGCAAAATAGAGCAGTCCTGGCTATATTATTAACCTGGTATAGCACCTAGGGTCGATCTCAGGGAGCACGAATTGGTCTTGCAGCCTACGAAGTAGTCGGAAAATAAAATAAACACAAATATTTTTGGTGGATTTTTAATTGTTTTTATTTTTTTTGGATTTTTAATAATGAGGAAAAATAGGAAAATGGGAAAAGCAAGCAAACATCACAAATTATTTAAACACTAAAAAACACTCCAAAAATTCAAATATAAATATTTTTATGTTTTTAGGTTTTTTAGTGTTTTTGGTTATTTTTTTAGATTTTTCTAATTTTTATATAATTTTCTAAAAATTAAGAAAGCCAAAAATAGGGAATCGCTATCCAGCCAGACTTGAAAAATCCATTTAAAATATAAAATGGATCTATAAAAGTCTGGAGGAAATTTTTTATGAAAAATATAAACAACAAATAAAATTCAGAAAAAGAGTTTTTATTTTTTTATTTTCATATGATTTTCTAGAATTTTTATAAGTTCTTTAGGGTTTTTTTATTTGTAAGGTTTTTATATATCAAAAAATCACCAAAATTGCACAAAAATTAAAAGACACTAAAACTAACTAATCCTAATTTTTTTAGAATTTTTAAAAGGGTTTTAATATTTTTCTTTGATTTTCTAAGTCAGAAAGTCACAAAAACTACTGTTTTTGAATAATTAAAAATATCAAAAAGCCTAAAAAATGTACCAATGTTTTAGGGAAATTTTTACACAGTAGTAGTAGCCACGTGTACAAATTTCACGCAATTTGGATTTAATTTGCTATTTTATTTAAATAAAACAAAGGCTCATAGTGCATAGGGACCTAAATGCAAGCAAAACTATTTCCAGGGGCTAAACAGTAACAAAGCAAGAAAGTGCAAGGGCCCTCGTGCAAAAAGTCCACAAAGCACGCGCGATGCACGTGTATCAGACACGGAGGGGCATATATGTAAATCCTATTTTAAAACATGCGAACAGTAACACACAAGAAATATAGGATAGATCATGCAAAATTTCTAGGTCCTCACGTGTCGAAGCACATGGTCAACACACACATGGACTATAATGCAAATAGAAAAAACATGAAGGTCCAGAGTGTAAATATCCAAAAATAAAATCAACTAAACTAGATATTTACATGGTTAAACATTAAATGCAATTAACAGAGGGGCCTACAAGAAATTTACCCCTTATTAAAAGCGGACGACCGAAGAGGTGCCATGTGTCAGATCGGACGGTGGAGATGCGCTGATGCCTCTTCGCAGACCGATGGCTCGGATCTGACGGACGAGGGGTCGCCACGTGTAGATCGAACGACTGAGGAACGAGGGCACCCCTTCGTCTGGATGGACGGTCCGATCAAGCCTCAGAAGGATCTGACGGTGGCTGGAGCTCCTCAAATAGATGGCGAGGATCGAATATGGAGCGTCGAGGGTGATCGGATGGCGGAGGAGGGTCCTGGATGAACCCAGCTCCAGCGAATTTCGCCGGAGCACCACAGGCGCGCTGGACCTCCTCCCGGGCTGCTGAGAAGGTGGAAATGATCGCCAAGGTGTTCCGCAGCTAATGAGCTCCTCCGATGAAGCCGGGAACCACCGGAGCGGCCCGGTGATGGCGGAGGAGCGAAGCTCCTGTGCTCGGATGAGAATACCCTCAGATGGGTCGCATTGACCTGCAAATAGGCACCAGAAGCTTCCTGGGTCAAGGGCAAATTGCCTCGATCCGGTTAGGGGTGAAGTGGGTGGTCGGGTGCGTCGGATGGATGACCTCCGGCGAGGCGACGGCGGTGGAGGTCGAACCTTGGTTCCGGGGCGAACCAAGGTGAGTGAATGGGTACAGGACGTGGAGAGAAGAATCATGGAGGAGATGGGGTCGTCCGATGATCGAATCGATGATCGGGATGATGTGAATTCGCCGGCGACTACCAGCGGCGCGATTTGAGTGAAAAGTGAAATTGGACGAAACTAGGAGGTATCGAGGGGTACCTGATGAAGGTGGTTGACTGGGCTGGAGCTGGCGGAGCTCCGGGGGTTGTCGCCTAAAGGAAGCGTCGGGTTCCGAGGCTCAACGCACCTCGCGGCGGCGCACAACGAGAAGATTCGCCGGATCGATGGCTGGAGGCTCCTCCTCCTCTCTTCGACACTCTCCTCACTCAGTTGTCACTCTGGGGAAGACAATGGAGGTCCTGCGACGAAGGGGCGTAGCCAAAGATGGAAGGTAATGTGTGGCGGAGGGGAAACTATATACTGCTGGGGGTCCGAGAAGATGAGATCGGGTGCAGCACGGTGAAGCACGGACCCCTAGGAAGCGACTCGGGCGAAGATCTCGGATCTACAAGGAACAACTGGAGCCCATGGTTTGGGTATTTGGAGCTCGGATCAAGCGGGGAAAATTGGGAGAAAAACGGGTCGAACGCAGGATCCGCGTGAATGGGGTCTGCGGGGAGAGTTGACCGGGGGTCAACAATCCCCCGTCGACCAATCACAGGCCGCCAATTATTAAATATTTGTAAGTTAAATAAAAAATAGCAAATGACTTTATTTCAAAAAACTTAAAACATGAAAAATGTTTATTTTTTTCAAATTATTTTTTAGTGATTTTTATTTATTTTTTTTGAAAAATAAATAAGGTATTTACATTATATTATTATTATATATAGGTATATACATATATGTATTTTTTATTTTTATTTTTAATTGTTTATTTTTATACATATTCCAATTTTATATTTTATTTATTTATAATATAAAATTTGGAATAAAAGGGTATTTTTATTTTATTTTTATTATTTATTTACATCGGTTAAATAAATACTTTTATATACATATTTACATGGTATATGTACAAGGTGGATTTTGATTTTTATTCTTTTTATTTTTATTTTATTTTTATTTTTCTGATTTTTATTTTTTTTATTTACACCATGAAATAAGGAATATAGAAATATTTTTATTATATTTTTATTAATTACTTACAAGGAGAAAATAAATATGTATGTTATTCTATATACATGGTCTATATACACTAATGAGAAATATTTTATTTTATTTAATTTTATTTTATTTTCCCCATTTTTATTTTATTTTTATAAATATGTACAAAATGATAAAAACACATTTTTGTTTTTATTAAGAGTAAAATAATTTTATTTATATACATAGGTATATGTACACACATGATTGACCTTATCTCCCTCTACTTTGATTCTTTTGCGGTCAGGCCCATGCTGAGCCCTCCCTTGGGATTAGGTCGCTCAATATTTATTCTAAATATCTCCCTCTTTTTCTTTTATTTTTTTATTATTTTATTTATGCACAAAAACATGCTAATTATTGTAGTTTGCACAATGCATGCATGAAGGTAATTTATTCTATTTACACATATCTACATGGTGTTTTGCATAGGTTTTTAGCTAAAATAAGAGAATAAAGAGTGATGAATGGATATTCATCAATAACCCTAGATATCTTTAGAGTGTTCTGAAATGCATTGAAACTTTATTTTAGTTGCAGTTAAGTCTGTGCTAGCATAATTAATTTTATTTCTTGTATTCTCAATATTAAAAATAGTATTTCACATTTAAAAATTA
Organism: Ottelia alismoides; assembly: GCA_037367405.1. Classification (NCBI taxonomy): domain Eukaryota; kingdom Viridiplantae; phylum Streptophyta; class Magnoliopsida; order Alismatales; family Hydrocharitaceae; genus Ottelia; species Ottelia alismoides. The sequence goes on from JAZKJV010007455.1 coordinate 305,871, forward strand.
TAGGAAAATATTTTAAGCGTTTGGAAATATTATAAATAACACTATTTTTTAGAGGCAATTAAAAGTATTTTCCAATCTATAGAAAAACATTGTATTTTCTCCTATTTGCATTCCAAAATACATAAAAATTGCAAAATTTTTTGAAAAGTTCCAAAAAAATCCATGTATGTTTATTTATGTATTTTTTTTAATTTTTGACATTTTACTTTTGTAAAATATTACCAAAAAGCTCTTAAAATTTTAAAACCCCAAAAATCTTATAAAATCAATAAAAATATATAAAAGCCCAAAAATATTTATTTATGACTCTGAATTTTGCCAATATTAAATTTTATACTAAAATAGTTTTGGTAACTTTTGAGATATTTATCTTATTTTAAAACCCAAAACAGTCCGACCTAGTATTATAAGTCCATGATTTGATATTTTTTTATAAATAAAAAACACAAAAAATCAGTAAAAAAGATAAAAATTGAGTAAAATATAAAAACACAAAAATATTTTATTTTATAATTTTTGCTATATATAGTTTTATTTATAAATATAAAACATTATGTATGTATATAGAATTAGTTTGTCAAAATAAACACTCTGCAAATTGTACAAAATATTCTATAAAATATTGTTTATTTATTGTATTTAATTCTAAAATAAAAGAATAAAGAAAGAAAAGAAAAAATAATGAGACATCATATGTATTGAGTGACCCTAGACCATGATACACAGTCTTCATGATGACCTAGTAAACAAAGAATAAATAGGAGACATACGTAAAATCTTAATTTTAATTCAACTATAATTGATTTTTGGGACTCATTTTATTTTATTATTTTTACACTTCTAATAATAGAACCTTCAAAATGAAAGTTGTAGATAAAAATATATAGAAAAATACAAAATATCTACATAAAAATAATGCATATTTTTCTTTCAACACTAAGAATAAAAATCTAAAATACAAACATCCCAGACCTATATGTCCTCCATATGAACTCAAGATGCATAAAAAACAATTTAATTGTATATAATTTTTTATTGATGAAGGTTGTTTCATTTGATTTGGAGTTGAGATGCAAAATTTATGTTCTGGACCCTTATTATACAATATACTTGAATTAAATATTCATTTTGTATATTCTTTATATTCTTTATTATTTTATATTATTATAGAATGTAAACATTATTTAAAATCCATATTCATAATTAAAATAAAATAAAACCATCAAAATAAAATAAAAATAAATAAGTCTATTTCAATACATCGATGAATACCCTATATAAATATGAGTGTATTAAATATATGTATTTATTTAAAGATACAAATAACATAAAAAATACTATAAAAATATATTTAAGTATATCTAAATATGTTATAAATATAAAAATTATGTGTACAAAATAATAAAATTTAAAATAAAAAATAAAAAAATATACAATATATAGGTAAATATACTCATGATTATACATTAAATATAAACCTACAATAAAATATCTCAAAAAATAAATAAAAATATTTATAAATTAATAAAGAAAATCAGAGACATTTCTTATTTTATACCCTAAACTTAACAAACTCCTTTACTATTATTTACTGATTTTACAATTTATTTATCATTCTCTTTTTTCTAGTTGGTCCATGATGAATCCCCATTCATCACACTTTATTCTTTTATTTTAGCTAATTATCTTGGCAAAGCATCATGTAAATAGGTGTAAATACAATAACTTAGCAATAGGCATGCATGTGTTAATAGTGCATAATTAGCATGTATTTGTGCAAAAATAAAAGAATAAAGAATAAAGAGAAAAAGAAGGAAGAATTTAGAATAAATACCGAGTGGCTGGAACCCTAAGTGAGGGCCAAGCATTTGCCTGATCGCCAAATAGAATAAGTAGAGAGAGATAGGGCCATTATAGCTTGTATTTATATCTCATTTATGTACATAAATTATTTTTGCCAAAAATAAATATAAAAATACATTTTTACTTCCTTGTATATATTTCTAAAAATAAAAAATAATAAGAAAAATAAAAAAATAGAATAAAGTTCTCTATCTCACTTGTACATAATATATGCATATCTATTTTCTTCTCTATTTATTTTATACTTGCAAAAAGATAATAAAAATAAAATAAAAATAATTTATACTCCAAAAATTATGTTGTAAATAAAATATAAAATTGGGGTATTTTTGTAAAAATAATAAAATAAAAATAATTGTACAAAATACATAGGCATTTTATACATGTATATAACACCATATACTGTATATAGACTAATTTATTTTTCCTAAAAATAAAAAAATCATAGAAAAATCCTTTGAAAAATAATAAATATTTTTCATTTTATTCATTTTATAATTTGATTTCATTTATTATTTTTAATCTATTTATTTTTAATTATCCTGCTATTTTGTCATGTAGCTTATTTTGTCGTTTTCCCCCGCTACACCTGATTGGTCCAGGGAGGATTGTTGACTTCGGTTAACTGCCCCTTGGACTTCTTTTTGCTCAGACCCGGTCTCTCCCGCTGTTCGCCTAATTTTCTCGACCTGATCCGATCGCCATTTCCTCCCATTTGCAGCTCCGATTAGAGAGGGAGATCCATGATCTACGTCCGTAGGAATCTTTAGGGATCCGACCCTCGGTTCGCTGGCCTTGTCCCGATCGATCCAGCTACTTGGGACTACTATAAATTCCTTCATCCGCCTCCCCAGGTCAGTAGCTTGCGCCTCATTCCCTCTCGATACCCTAGAAATCTTCAGCATGGTGACAACCGTCTGAGGGACCCTCCGGTGATCGATTTAATGACGTGTAGCCGACGCTCCCCCTTCGTGGCTCGACCTCCGCCACGAGAAGCCTCCCTCGCTTGCCGCCACTTGGTCGTGGCCATAACCCCACCGATCATCTTGCCCGAGGTAAGGAACGTGATCGGACCTTCAATTAACTCTTTAGCCCTTCCTAGCTCTTCATCTGATCACATCTTTCGTCTTCCACCACCTGTGTTCCGCCAGCTCCGACCAGTCGGTCGGAGCTCCGTTACCTGCATCCAACTGTTTAGATACCTTCACATGCTCACCCTCCATCATCCTATGCAGCCTGATCACCCTGATCTTAGCCCATGTCGCCAAGATTAGGTCCACGATCTCCTTCTATCGCGACCGTCGAAGATCGAGCCCCATTCCCCATCACTTCTTTGGTGTTCATCCCTAATAACCTAGACTGGAGTTTACCTCCGAGTCAGAGCAACTCATTGCATGTCTTGTCACGTGTGGAGAGCCCCCAGATCACCCTCGCCCAACCTCGTCGGAGCAGCTCTAGGTCCCCTATGCTGTCTCACCGATCAGACCGTTGGAGCGTCCATCCGAGCCGGTTACCTGATGCGGAATCGGCCCACGATTTCACTGGTGCCTCCTGATCTTTCATCGGAGCCAAGGATTGCATCCTTGGTTCCGACGAAGTTCATCCAGGCATAGTTCTTCCAGACGCTTCCTCCGCTGTCGGATCGACACCACCTACCAGATTCCATCTCGACCGCTCATCCATCTGAGGTGTTAGACCGTTAGATGTCAGATCTAACGGTCCCGTACGTGCCACGTCCCCGACCAGCCGACACCGTCAGATCTGACATCTGATGCCTGCAGAGCTGCACGATCACGCCCCCACCAGTTGCGACACGTGGTCCTCCCGCGCACGACTTACGTGCCTTTAAGGGTATATTGCTCTTTTTACCCTATATTACTTTTAGTTTATGTTTTAGTCTATAAAATAAAAGTGATAGTTGGACCTTTTTGCATATTAGTCCTTGTAGTTTTTGATATTCACAGTTTAGTCCTTACTGTTTGGAGACACGTGCCTGATCACATGCGTAGTGGGTTATTTGCAATATTTGTCCTGAACTTTTTACGTGTTAATGATTGAATGAATGTTTTTCAAATTTGCATATATGCCCCTGTGAGCGCTGATTTGACGCATGTGCGTATTTTAGTGGATAAATTGCATCTTTCACCCTGGATTTTTATTGCTTGTTATTATTTAGTCCCAAAATTTAAATAAATTGCATCTAAGTCCCTATTATCTGTGTCTCTTATTTTTAATCAAATAAATAAAAAATTACTCTAAAAATTCCGAACTGTTTACGTGTTGCTCCTGCTACAGTGTAAGCTTTTTGATAATTTTTGTGATGCATTTTGGTTTTATTTGATATTTTCTAAAATGCAAAAACCCTAAAAAGTGTCTCTGTCAGTTTTGAAAAATCCATTAAAAATATAAAAATAGCTTTAAAATTTCCAAAAAAATTTTTCTGATTGCTTGTTTTGTCTTGTTTTAGTTTCAGTGTGATTTTTGTTTCATTCCCTCTTATAAAACACCTAAAATTGAAAAAGACTAAAAACCTTATAAAAATTTTTAAAACCTCATAAAAAAATAAAAAAATGTGTTTTCAATTTCTGTAGGTAGATCTTATTTTATATTTTTATCTAAAATAGTTGCTCAGATTTTATAGGCACTTTAGTTATTTTTAAAGTGCCTGTCAATCTCGGTTGTACACTGATTGCATTTTTCTTCTTTCTTTTATTTTTAGAAAATTAAATAAAAATCAGAAAAATACTAGAAAATCCCCAAAAATACCTGAATGTATTAAAACATAAAAATATTTTTGTTTTGAATTTTTAAGTCAATTTAGACCTTTAAATAATTGCTTGAGTGTCACTTTTTGGCCTTTTTCTTCATTTCTTTTCTTAATAGAAATTTTTTAAAAAAATTAAAATATTAGAAACCACCACAAATTGCTTTCTTTCTTGGATTACCTGGCTACTTCGTAGGTTTCATTCCGTGCTCCTTGTGTTCAACCCTGGTAGCTATACCAGGTTAAATAACTAGCAAGACCGCTTACCTCGTTTTTATGTTTGATTGATTTCATTGGTGGTCTACACTTTTTCTTGTTGACTATGCCTTGCGATTCGGGTCGTAACGACCCTAGATATTCCTTAACCCGAGTTGCATTCGCGGGTCATCTGAATGACGCCGTTACCCGGGAGCACGACTTAGTAGTCGGTTTTCTATTTTTGATTTTATTTTTGTTTTCTTTTCTTCTTATTCTTGTTGTTGTTTTTGTTTTTATTTCTTTTTCTTCTCATTCATTTTATTTTATTCCTATTCCTATTTTTTATTTTTTATTTTTATTCTTATAACTGTGATCTGACCAGTTTCTATTCTTTCATTCTTGTGAGGGCCCGACGAGCGAGGGCAGCTTTCTTACGAGCGCCGAGGCACCCGAGCGAAGTCGAGGCGGCTTGTTTCTACATCAAGCCACATGAGAGCGTAGGAGAGGAGGAGCAAGATCCTTGGAGGGATTACAATATTTGTTTTTTATTTTTATTCCATTATTATTGTAATAATATAGGACTCAGACACTTGGACTTGGCAGATTATCAGGGTATGTGTCGCCGAGCACCGGTGTGCTCGGGGGACCTCACCATGGTTTTTACGTCGGTTTTGAGTTTATCGACTTTTCTTTTATTTTGATTCTTGATGATTTTGGCCCCTAGACTTAGGATTTTATCTTGGTTATGACGTAATTAATTAAGACCCATACCTAATTATTTGCTTGCACCTATAGATCGTTATATGGACCTAATTAATTAAATCACAAAGAAAAAGCTAATTTGGTCACCTGAGAGGTCATGTGTTGCTAGAGGCTGTATACAGCGCTGGCAGGATCCGTTGTGGCGGACACCGATCAGCATCAGAGATCGAACCCTGACTTCTCTTCTTGACCTATTAGCTACTGTTCTTCTAGAGTAGAAATTTTCTGTCTAAGGCCGATTTCTTCTTGCATCATATAGGTTGTTTTAATTCTGTATTTATTTTATGCGCAGATTACCCTCAATGTAGAGAGCTGGCGTCAGGTACGCATTTCTGAGTTTGCATGCATCATATTGTTTGACCACATATCGACTTTTTCGACTTCTCCTTCCTATTTTTGGACTGAAAATAATCAGGAGAATCGAAAAATTTGTTAGGCATTGTTTGCTTGAAAAATATCTTAAAAAGGAAAACCATAAAATTAGGACTGCTAAACACACTTGACCCTAAAAGACACCATTGAAAAATTTGTCTTGGGAGATCCGTCATTATCTGGTTTTGTAGAGCGCGAGAGTGACCCACACACTAGGCTAGAGCCATATCCGACCACTTTTCAGACTACTGGTTTCAGGTTAGTTGTTCTCCAGTGAGGATCGATCCAGTTTCCGTAAAGCGGGCTGCGATATCCTTAACAGAGCGAGTTGGTTGAGTAGCTAGTAAATGGTCTACAACTTGTACTGGCTAGGAAAGATCTAGCCTTGGGATATTGACAGTCTCCTAAGAGCGTTGGATTGCTAACAACTTGCTTAATCGCTCTGATAGACTGATTTATCACTTAATAAAATCGACAAGATAAAAGACCGAACCTTTACGGTCATCAGCTCAGCGTAAGTAGGTGAATTGGGGGTTTGCTTTACCTGATCTTGTGTGTTTCCAGATCTCATCCGCCTTCACTCTCCACATCATGATGATGGGCCGGAGGTCCCTTAGTAGCCTTTGGTTGCATCGCTTTCGAGCACTCCACCCCCATTAATCTAGGTTGGTTTGTGAGAGCCCAGACCCGCTCTCCGAACCCGAGTTTGACTCCGCCTTGTTCCCCCTTGACCACCCTTCTACCAGTCCTGAGGTGCCCGAGCAGAGACCGCAACAGATGTTTGTTCATTTGACGACACCTGAGTTCGGGTCTTTTGCCTTTGCAGAGACCATGACTAGTAGCGAGGAGAACACTGATGGACCCGACCAGACCCACACTTACGTACTTGATCAGGGTACCATAAACAATACCCTGTTAGCCCCCTAGAGACCATGCAGCGTCAAATCAAAGACCAGGGGGCTTTCATGGCCGATAGGCGCAGGGAGATGGTGCAGATGCGAGCAGACAGAGAGGCGCAGAACAGAGCCAGTGGAGGAGGAGACATTCCTGAGGGAGATGAGCCAGATGAGCCCTTACAGCCAGCAGCACCTGCACGCGCGATGAGAGAGTTGCACAACCCTGGTGCAATTCTGACACACCGATGGATCCAGCTGCCAGTCCTTCTGAGAGATTTCAAGCTCCCACCTCAGACCATCCAGTTACAGCCCAGATTCCACGGGTTTGCCACCGAGGAGCCGCATCTCCATCTCCAGGAGTTTGAGATGATCGGCAGCATGGTCCACGATCGACTCGTGGATGAGGATACCATCAAGATGATGGCTTTTCCGTTTTCCCTTATCGACAGAGCAGCCTATTCGCTGAAGCACCTAGGGAAATACGTCACATCATGGGAACAGCTCTGGAACGAGTACTTGAATAAGTACTATCCACTCGGCCGGACGAATGCAATGCGAGCTCCCATCAACAACTTCTCCATGCTTCCCAACGAGCAATTCAATAAGGCATGGGACCGATTCAGAGAGCTCATTGACCGGTGTCCTCAACACAATATATCCAAGCTCAACCTCGTTTAGAGTTTCTTCTGCGGGCTGACACCTGAGTTGCAGGGGCTAGTGAACGCATCCTGTGGGGGTTCCTATTTCGCCAAGGATGAGGATCAGGTCATGGCCATCTACAAGGAGATGGAAGAGAACTATACAATCATGTACCAGACCTACCTTTACACACAGGGGAAGCCCACCCACAAGCCGTGTCCTATCAGAGGATAGCACGGGTCGATGCAGGTCCTTCCACATCTTCAGTTGCTGCAGCATAGGTAGAGTCGTCTGCGGCTGATATGGGTATCATCAACGAGAAGCTGGACTGCATCGAGATCATTGAGAAGAAGCAGGGCCAGGGCATGTCTCAGATATATCAGATGGCACAGATGCTGAGTGACCTGAAGACCCAGATCATGTGTCTCCAGGAGGCACAGACGGCTTCTCAGCCTCGTCTCAAGTCACGGACTGACCCCAACAGCAGCAGCTCGACCCAACCCTCCGCCCACTACAGACAGGTGCACCACATTCAGGTGGAACCGTTCCAGCAACAACAATAGTATGTCCAGCTACCACCATCTCCGGACACTCAGATGGTGGTATACCAGCCGGATCAGCCCCTAACACTCCTTACCCCACCCCCTTACGAGCAGGAGCCGTTGACGGAAGTCAACGGGATTTGGTATGACCGACCTTAGCCTGGGATCTGCTGAGGCCATCCCGGATCCCAATGGTCGACCGGAGGTGCCTCATCCTAGCAGCAGCCTCTAGTTCAGGGTGGCCAGTACATCCAGTAGCAGCAGCAGCCCCAGTTCCCAGAACCACATCCACACTACCAGCAGGGTCCTCGTCCCTATCAGCAGGGACAACCGTGGAGGCAGCAGCAGCAGCCTCATCAGTACTCTCACAAGTATCCTCCTCATCCTTCCCAGCAACAGCAGCAACCTCACTTCCAGAGAGGCAACCCGTCCGGTTCTCATGAGGTAGCCTATGAGAACCCAACACTTGATGATTTAGCCCGCCTTATCTCCGAGCAGCATGCCACTTTCAAGCGGGAGATGGACGAGATCCGTCAGGAGATGAGGGAGATCGTGAAGGGCAACGCCACCATACCTGCTCAGATTGAGTCGAATCCGAACAACCTGAAGAGGAAGTCTGAGCATGTAGATTTTACATAGTTATCACTCCTAGTGACTCATTGGGTGATATTACTGCATATATTTTGATACTGACTTTGTTTCACTTAGGAGCGGTAGGATGCCATCCTGCGGTGCCTCGTCTTATAGACGACACCATGAGGACTTAGGAGCGCCTGACAAGGAGGAGAGCGGTGTTGATGCTGCTCATGATGATGATGATGACGGTGGTGCTGACGCCACCAATGATGTAGATCCAGTCGACGGTACTAAGGCCGTCGCTTCACCAGATGCAGGAGGTGGTGCTGATGCCACCAGACATGTTGATGCTGAGCCAGAGAGCGGTGCTGATGCCATATATCCAGATGCCGCGGGTGGTACTGAGGCCACCCATTATATTCCTGTTACATTTCCTTCTGTTTTTGTATCTCGGGACTATTCAAGAAAATCTAAAAAAATTAATAAAGGAAAGGATTCTTTATTTGTGAGTCCATCACGATGCTTGGAGAAATGAGTATGGATTCTGTTTCGCTGCATCAGTAGGGAATCGATCCTAGCCCTCCATCTGAGGAGGGCCCAACCATCCCCTTCCCTCAAGCACTCCGCTTGGCTAAGGGGAAAAAAGAAAATCCAAAAAAATCCCAGTAGTTAGAGTTCAGCCAACAGATGATAGATAGATTTCAGATTCAGCTGACTCTATAGGAGGCCCTCGAGCACATCCCTCTCTTCCAAAGGAACCTTAGAGAGAAGACCACCATTCGTAGGAATAGGAGGAACCATCATGCAGAGATCCATGTGCTCACTCGTGCCACCTGCTTCACCATACAAAATCGTCTATCAGCCAAGAGCCCAGATGTAGGAGCTCCCTATGTCAGATGTCATATACATGAGTAGAGGTTCGATCAGACTGAATTAGACAACGGTTCTTCCATCAACTTACTTCCGGCAACCTTACTTGATCGATTCGAGTTTGGCCCTCTTCGACAGAGCAGGACAGTCCTTCAGTTTACTGATAGATCTGTCAAGAGGCCGAAGGGGTTGTTGAAGGACGTGGTAGTCACAATTCAGGGCCTGAAATTCCCCGTGGACTTCGTTGTGTTGGACATGGAGATCCGTGAGTCTGTGATTGATACCCCCATCATTCTAGGACTCCCGTTCTTGGCCACAGCCAAGGCAGTATCCGATCATGATAGCGGGAAGGTATAATTTCGCATTGAGGGCGAGAGTATACAAATAGAGACGATCGATGAGACTAGAGCGTGAGATTCAGCCTGCTCAGAGCAGCTCAGTGATTCAGAACAGACGACAGAGGCAGAGCGAGACATCCACCAGAAGTGTGATTTTATGATCACAGATGATGAAGCCTCTTGGTCAGATCCCATTTCACGAGCCATCCTCTCACACTCGGATACCACTTATTTCCAGATTCCAGCAGAGGAGAGCTTGGAGAACACACTCTTAGCAGATGACACATTCGAGGTTGTAGACCATGTTCAAAATAGCGAGACCGTTGATGTTTCTTTTGATTCATATTCAGATCCCTCAGATTCAGACATAGATTGGGCCGAGTTTGATGAGTTGATACAGTGTCTGATTCCTACAGAGCCAACAGCTAGGGCAGAGACTGACCCGATACAGAGTGCAGATACACCAGCATAGCAGTCTTCACCAGATTTTCATGATCAGCGAGAGTTCTCCCATGCATATTTCATTGCTTTCACTCAGACTTTTAAGAGGCCAGATTTGCCAGCTCCCAGTTGCCCCGAGTTGAAGCCCTTACCACAGTCGCTGAAGTATAGATTCCTTGCGGGCGAGCATGAGATGTACCCAGTCATTATCTCAACAGGTTTAACTAGAGAGCAGGAATCTCGTTTGATGGAGGTTCTTGAAAAGAACCGTAAGGTGATAGGATTGAGTGTAGCTGATCTCCAGGGGATAAGTTCGACCCTGTGCTCCCATGATGAATACCCATTCATCACTCTTTATTCTTTTATTTTAGCTACAAAACCTATGCAAAACACATATAGATAGGTGTAAATAGAATAAAATACCAAATAGCATGCATTGTGTAAATATGTATATTTAGCATGTTTTTGTGCATAAATAAAAGAATAAAGAAATAAAAGAAAAAGAGGGAAATATTTAGAATAAATATTGTGCGACCTAATCCCAAGGGAGGGCTCAGCATGTGCCTGACCGCAAAAGAATCAAAGTAAAGAGAGATAAGGAAGCTCAATTGTGTGTACATATACCTATATATAAATAAAATTATTTTCCTCTTAATAAAAATAAAAATGGGTGTGTATTTTTTTGTATATATTTGTAAATATAAAATTAAAATAAAAATGGGAAAAATAAAATAAAAAGAAAAAGAAAAAAAATTCCTTCATCATTGTATATATATACCATGTACATAGAACCACATATCTATTTATTTCCCCTTATAAATAAATAAATAAAAATCTAATAAAAATATTTTCTTATTCCATATTTCAGGATGTAAATAAATAAAATAAAAATCATAAAAATAAAAATAATAAAAAAAGAAATAAAATAAAAATCAAAATCCACATTGTACATATACCATGTAAATATATGTATATACCTATTTATTTACTCTATGTAAATAATTAATAAAAATAAAATAAAAATAGAATTTTATTCAAAATTTTATTCTATAAATGAATAAAATATAAAATTGGAATAAATGTATAAAAAATAATTTAAAATAAAAAATAAAAAATTCATATTGTATATACCTATATATAATAATACTATATTGTAAATACATTATTTTTATTTCAAAAAAATAAATAAAAATCACAAAAAATAATTATATAATAAATAAACATTTTTCATGTTTTATGTTTTTCGAAAATAAATCATTTATTATTTTTAAATGAATTTTCAAATAATTAATAAGAGCTGCATTCTGATTGGTCCACGGGGGATTGTTGACCCCCGCTCAACTCTCCCCCACGGACCTCTTTCCCCGCGGATCCCGCGACCGACCCGATTTCTCCCAATTATCCCCGCTTGATCCGAGTTCCTAATACCCAAACCCCGGGTCCTGATTACACCTGAACACTCCCTGATCCACGCCCGTGGGTTTACCTCTGGGTCCGAGATCCGAATCACTCGTCCGACCCCATCCTTCTCGAACCCCTAGTTGTATATAACCGAACCTCCGCCATGCTTTTCACGCCATCTTTGGAATTCCCCCTCGATGCCAGTGACCTCCTCTTCTTCGCCAAAGTGACAACAGCGCGGAGGAGGGTAGCAGCGAGGCTCGGGCAGCCGGGAACCACTGATCCAGCGACTTCGTCACCGTGCACCGCCGCGAGGTGCGCTTAGCCTCGGGAAGTGACGATCCCTTGAGGCTATGACCCTCGGAGCTCCCCGAGCTCCAGCACAGTCGACTTCGACCGCCAGGTAGCTTAGATTTTCTTTAGGTTAGCTTAGATTTAGGTTTTTAGATTTCAGTTGTTTTAGCTCCGCCGCCGTCGCCTGCCGTCTCCGTCCACCCATTTGTCACTCCTACCCGACCACCACTTTTGCCATACTGCGCTCCACCTTCTTCACCCAGCCATCCCTCCTGTCTTGCCCTGGAGCAGGTACTTCACCCTCCTCCGCCGTCGCCTCGCTGAACGGTGCTGCCCCGACCCATTTCGTCACCCATTTCACCTCTAACCGGGTCGAGGCAATTTGCCCTTGACCCGAGATTGCTTTGGTGCCACTGTGCAGGTCAAAGAACCCCATCTGGGAGGTCGAGTCATTTGGGCATCCGAGCTCCGAGCCTCGTCGTCGTCGGAGCGTCTCCGACGTCTCCAGCCTCATCGGAGGCATCCATTAGCTGCGGACCACCGAGGCGAATCTTTTCCATATCTCAGCAGCTCAGGAGGAGGTCTCCACCGCGTGCATTGGGCCGGCGAAGTTCACCGGCATCGAGTTCTTGGAGGACCCTCCTCCGCCGTTCGTTCAGCCTCGAGCTCCAGTTTTGATCCAAGCCGTCTATTTGAGGAGCAACCGCCCATCGTTAGATCATTTGAGGCTTGATCAAGACCGTTCGATCCAACGAAGGGGTGCCCTCTCCTAACAGCCGTTGATCATCCACGTGGCACCCCCTCGTCCGTCCAATAATAAAGGGGTAAATTACCCGTAGGCCCTTCTTTTTTTTGTTTTTATTAGTTAGTCCTGAAAATATTAGATATTGTTGTTTTTATGTTAATTAAATTGCACTCTGGACCTAGATGTTTATCGTATTTGCAAAGCAGTCCCTGTGTGTGTGAACCACGTGCATCGACACATGAGGGTCTGGGCGTTTTGCACTTTCTGTCCTGTAGTTCTTGGATGTTAATGTTTGCATTTTTATAAATAGAATTTATAGTTATACCCCTCTATGTCTGGATCACGTGTTTTGCGCATGCACGTTGGGCTTTTTGCATGTTTGGCCCCTAAGCTTTTTACATGTGTTATGCTTTGGTCCCTGGAAATAATTTTTCTTGCATTAAGGTCCCTATGCACTGTGAGCTTTTATTTGATTTAAATAAAATATCAAATTTAACCCAAATCGTGTGAAATTTGGATACGTGACTCCTACCACTGTGTAAAAATTTCCCTATTTTTTGGGTACATTTTTTTTGGCTTTTTAATATTTTTTAAAAAAAATTCAAAAACTGCCATTTTGTGACTGTCCAGATTAGAAAAGCGTAAAAATATATATAAAAACTATTTTAAAAATTCTAAAAAATTAAGTTTTGTGTGTTTTTGTGTGTTTGATTTTCTGTGCATTTTTGGATATTGAAAAACCTTAAAATTAAAAAACACTTAAAAACTTATAAAAATTCTAAAAATTTTTAGAAAAACCAAAAAAATACAAATTCTTTTTCTGAATTTTCTTTGTTATTCTTATTTCTCATAAAAATTACCTCCATGCTTTTACAGATCAATTTGATATTTTAAATTGATCTTCCAAGCCTGACTGGACAGTAGCTCACTGTTTCTGCCTTCTTTGATTTTTAGAAAATTCTATAAAATTATAAACATATGAAAAATTCACCAAAAATAGTAAAAAACCTAAAAAAACATAAAAATATTTTTGTTTGAATTTTTGTGGCATTTTTGAGTGTTTAAATAATTCACTGAGTGTGCTTGTTTTTGTGTTTCCTTATTTTTCCTTATTAGTAAAAAATCCAAAAAAATAAAAAATATTTAAAAACCACCAAAAATATTTGTTTTTATTTTGTTTTGTTCTCTAACTACTTCGTAGGCCGCAAGGCCAACTCGTTCTCCCTGAGTCCGACCTTGGGTGCTACACCAGGCTAATCTCATAGCCAGGACAACTATTTTATGATTTTATTATTTTCTCTCGTTGTTTGGTGGTCTGCTCTTTATTTTTCTTGATTGACCGATTTCCTCTCTCGATCCGGGTCACAACAACCCGAGGGTGATTACTTTTACCTGATACCTGATTGATTGGGGGATTTTCGGCTCATCAGAATGGCGCCGTTGCCGGGGAGCACGACTTAGTAGTCGATTTTGTTTTCTTTTTCATGGTTTTCCGTGGCTTTTTGTTTGTCCGCGGCTTTTCGCGGCTTTCTGTCTTCTTTTGTTTTCTTTTTGTTTTTATTTTCTTTTATTTTATTTTGTTTGTATTTGTTTTTATTTTGTGTGTTTATTTTGTTTCTGCATCTAATTGTTTTTCTTTCATTTTTATATATAATAATCTGGTCTGTGACACTCTTCTTGTTTCTTGCGAGGGCCCGAGGACCGAGGCGGCTCTTCTCGAAGAGCCAGCGCAACCGCGGGAGTCGGAGGTGGCTCTCTTCTCTACAGAGCCGCAGGAGGATGCGAGGAGCGAGCAGGAGTGCGGGAGCCGCGGAATAGCCACGTAGATAGTGTAGTTTAGATTAGTCTATTTTTGCAAAACGTTTATAATTGTAATAATACAGGTACCCAGAGACTCAGACTTGTGAACTTTGCGGGGTTTGTTTCGCTGAGCACCGGTGTGCTCGGGGGACCCCACCGCTGTTTAGTTTTCTCGCCTTTCTTTTCCTTTGATTTTATGTGGATTTCTGTGCTTGAGCTCTTAGACTTAGGTTTTTATTTTACTGAGCCAGATAATCTTAGGTTGAAAGCCCTAATAGAATATCTGGGTCCCATAGTACACGCTTGGACTTCGGCAAATAAACCCGTGCTTTCCGATAATAGGAGCTTCTGTTTAGGATGGTTTCCGCACTGCATTCCATATAGATTAGTTTTATATTTATGCGCGGATCATAATTGCATGTAGACTGCTAGAGTCAGGCACGCCTTCTATCTCGTGCATGCATCATTGATTTGTCGCGCATCGGCTTTTTCGCTTCCCCCCCTTGATTTTCTGGACTTAGGAATAAAAGGAAATCGGAAAATTCATTAGACGCTTTTTGAAAAACATATAAAAAAGGAAAAACAATAAAATCGGGACTGCTAATCACACTTGACCTAAAAGACACCTCATTGAAAAATTTGTCTTGGGGAGAGTAACCCCCTCCTTGTTTGGTTTGGATGAGCGAGAGAGTGACACACATCCTAGGCTAGAGCCATATCCGATTTCTTAGCTGACTACCGACCTTTTATTCGAGACAGTCTGTTAAGAATATTGGATTCCTATCCGCTCACTTAATCGCTCTGAAAGACTGACTTGATCACCTAAAATAAAATTGACAAGATAATTGACCGATCCCTTACGGTCTTTAGCTCGTGTGCGTAGGTGAATCGGGGGTTTGCTTTCTCATCTTGTGTGATTCCAGATCCCTTCTGCCCTCCCCCCATCTTCTTCTCCACTCATTCTTTTCTCCCACCCACCCTCCTTCAGTCTTCTCTTCTTCTTCTCCTTTACCCCTGGATGATGGATCCCCCTCACTCCTGGCCGACTCTTGCAGCTTCTTCTTCACCTTCTGACCATCAGTCCAGTCCACCTTCGAAGGAGGTCGGATCTCCGACCAACCTCCTACTCCCTGATGAATACCCATTCATCACTCTTTATTCTTTTATTTTAGCTACAAAACCTATGCAAAACACATGTACATATTTGTAAATAGCAATAATTATCATTCAGCATGCATTGTGTAAATATGCATTATTAGCATGTTTTTGTGCATAAATAAAAGAATAAAGAAATAAAAGAAAAAGAGGGAGATATTTAGAATAAATATCGAGCGACCTAATCCCAAGGGAGGGCTCAACATGGGACTGACCGTAAAAGAACCCAAGTAGAGAGAGAAAGGGAAGCTCATGTGTGTGTGCATATACCTATAAATAAATAAAAAATATTTTCCTCTTATTCAAAACAAAAATGGATGTATAGTTATTTGTATATATTTGTAAATATTAAATAAAAATAAAATTGGGAAAAACAAAACAAAAATAAAAATAAATAAAAATGCCCTTCATCATTGTATATATGCCATGTACATAGAACCACTCCTCTATTTATTTCCCCTTATAAATAAATAAAAATCCAATAAAAATATGTACATAGTCCATATTCCATAATGTGAATAAATAAAATAAAAATTAGAAAAACAAAAATAAAATAAAAAGAAATAAAAATAAAAATCAAATTCCACTTTGTATAAATACCATGTATACATGTATATAAAACTATTTATTTGACCCTTGTAAACAATTAATAAAAATACAATAAAAAGACCCTATTATTCCAAATTTTATTCTATAAATAAAATATAAATTTGGAATAAATTGTATAAAAATAAATAATTAAAAATCAAAAATCAAAAATACACATGTATATACTTGTATATAATAATAATATTTTGTAAATACCTAAATTATATTTCAAAAAAATAAATAAAAATCACTTAAAAATAATTTAAAATAAATAAACAATTTTCATGTTTTAATTTTTTGAAATTAATTCATTTATTATTTTTTATTGAATTTCCAAGACTTTAATAAAATTTGAATTTTGATTGGTCCACGGGGGATTGTTGACCCCCGGTCAACTCCCCCCCTGGACCGGTCCACTTGGATCTGTGCCATCGACCCGACTTCGCTTATTTTTCAAACCAGATCCGAGCCCCAAATAATCAAACCCCGGGTCCTAATCATAGTAGATATATCCGAGATCCACGCCCGGTGGTTTTTCCTCGGGATCCGAGCTCCGACAACACGCCCGGCCTTCTTCTTCTCGGACCCCTAACACTATATAGTTCCAGCTCCGCCGCACAATTCATGCCATCTTTAGCGGTACTCCATTGTCCCAGGACCTCCATTGTGCTCCCCAGAGTGACAGCTGAGTGACGTGGTGTTGAAGAGAGGAGAGGAGCCTTCCGCCACTGATCCAGCAACCTTCTTGTCGCCGTGCGCTGCCGTGAGCAGCGCCCGAGCCTCGGGCCCCCGACGACCCTCGAGGCGACGACCATAGCTTCTTTAGCTTGTCCCCAGTCGACTCCCGTCATTAGGTAGATCCTATCACCTTCCGTTCGCTGCCCATTTCGATTTTCATCTTTCAGCTCCGCCAGCTCCGCCCTAGTTGCCGAAGCTCCGCCAGTCCCTCTTACCCGTACCGATACCCTCGTCGAGTCATTGCCATCCTTCCTCCACGATCTGATCACCTCGGTTCGGGCCACCCAAGCCAGGATCAAGCTGGGCTCCTTCTGCCGCCTTTGCCGGAGCCCTCATCCATCACCCACGTCGCTTCTTTCCTCATCTGTGCAAATAACCTCCGCCGGAGCACTCCTCCAAGCGAGACCCTTCTTCTGCAGGTAAATAAGGAGCAGATACCCCCCTTGGCCGAGCCTTCAGACCTTCGCCAGAGCTCCTCCAGGTCGTTCGTCCCTCGCTGGACGATCTGACCGTTGGATGCTCCATCGGAGGTGACCACCCGACGCGGACCGCCATCGCGATCAAGACCCGCCTCCCCGATCGTTCATCGGCTTGCTGGATCGTCTCCGGCGAGCCGGGGAACCTCAGCCAGGAGGAGTTCTTCCTCATCCACTTCCAGCCGTCGGATTCACCAGCAGCTCCAGATATCATCCTCGCCGTCCATCCTCTGCGGTGTCAGACCGTCAGATCGTGGTCTGACAGACACGCGCTGCCCACGTTCGCTCGATCACCCCCACCGTTGGATCGTCCAGGCATCTGCACCAGAGCCGCACATCAGCAGCCACTCCCGCCTCGTCATCTGGCACCTCATGTGTCCCAGCACGCACCTCGGCTGGGTAATTGCACCTGCGCTCCTCCAGTCTATTGTTGTTCTAGTTTAGTTTATTAAATAAGTTTTAGCTCTTAGACATATTGCACTTAGGACCTTAATATTTCTAGTATTTACATTTTCGTCCCTGCCTATAGGAGACACGTGCTTCGTCACGTGATTTTTGGACATATTACATTATCTGGGCTTGTAGTTTCTGCGTGTTACTGAATGAAATATAGTTCCTGATATTTGCATCCATACCCCTGTGAATACTTGTATTCGACATGTGCTGAATTCTTTGGGTATTTTGCAACTTCTTCCCTAGGCTTTTAGCACGTGTTGCTAATAAGTCCCTAGAAGTATGTTTTATTACATTTAGGTCCCTCTGTGCCTAGACCACGTGCAGCGCGCGTGGGGTCTTGGACTTTTTGCACGAGGGACCCCCAGCTTTCTGAAATTGTTACTTTTCAGCCCCTGAAGAAATTTTTTATTACGGATAGGTCCCTATGCACTATGAGCCTATTTTTGATTTAAATAAAATATCAAATTAAGTCTAAATTGTGTGAAAATTGGACATGTGGCTCCTGCCACTGTGTAAAATTTTCATCAAATATTGGGTACAATTTTTAGGCTTTTTACTATTTTTAAAAATTCAAAAACCACCATTTTTTGTGTCTGTCTAGATTAGAAAATCCCCAAAAAATATTAAAACTATGTTAAAAATTCCAAAACAATTAGTAGTTGTTTGTTTTTGTGGTTTGAATTTCTGTGCAAGTTTGGTGATTTTTGGATATATAAAAACCATAAAAATTAAAAAAAACTTAAAAACTCATAAAAATTCTATAAAATTTTAGAAAATTCAAAAATTAATAAATTCTTTTTCTGAATTTTCTTTATTATTTCTATTTTTCATAAAAAAATACCTCCAGGCTTTTACAGGACCATTTGATATTTTAATTGGTCTTTGAAGCCTGGCTGTACAGTACCTCTCTGTTTTTGCCTTCTTTTACTTTTAGAAAATTCCATAAAAATTATAAAAATCTCAAAAATTTACCAAAAACAGTAAAAAACATATAAAACATAAACATATTTTTGTTTGAATTTTTGGATCATTTTGAATATTTAAATAATTGGTTGAAGTTTCTTGTATTTGTCTTTTTATTATTTCCTTCCATTATTAAAAATCCAAAAAAAATATAAAAAAATTTAAAAAGCACAAAAAATATTTGTTTTTGTTTTATTTGCTTTTAGACTACTTCGTAGGTCGCGAGGCCAACTCGTGCTCCCTGAGTCCGACCTGGGTGCTACACCAGGCTAATCTCATAGCCAGGGCCACTATTTTTGATTTTCTTGTTTTATCTTGTTGATTGGTGGTCTGTTCTTTACTTTTCTTATTGAGCTGAGATCTCTATCGATCCGGGTCACGACCCGAGAGTGATTATTTATATCTGATCCTGGATTGATTGATCGATTTTTCGGCCCATCAGAATGGCGCCGTTGCCGGGGAGCACGACTTAGTAGTCCATTTTCTTTTTCTTTGATTTTTGCTTTCTTTTGTTTTTCGCGGCTTTTTCCGCGGCTTTCTTTTCGATTTTCTGCAGCTTTTCACAGCTTTTTGTTTTTCATTCGTTTTTATTTTATTTTATTTTATTTTTGTTTGTTTTGTTGTTTTTATTTTTATATATATAGCCTGTTTTCTATTATCTGTCTTATTTTTCTCTGGCTTGACACACTTTGTTGTTTACTTGCGAGGGTCCGAGGACCGAGGTAGCTCCTTTTGAGGAGCCGACGCAACCGCGACAATCGGAGGTGGCTCCCTTCTGTACGGAGTCGTAGGAGAGCGCGAGGAGGCAGCAGAGTGCGGGAGTAGTAGATAGTTTTAGATTAGGTTTATTTCCTACAATATTTGAATTATTGTAATAATACAGGGACAAGACACTCAGACAGACTTGGACTTTTTGAGACTCTCGGGGTCTGTTTCACCGAGCACCGGTGTGCTCGGGGGACCCCTCGGTTTTTCGCGGTTTTTACGCGATTTTTGTTTATTTCCTGCCTATTCGGTTTCTCACGGATTTTTAGTCTTAGCTTAGGATTGTCACTTGATTGCGCCGTAAATAGTAGGGTCCACACACTTAATAACCTTGCCTGTACCTATAGAACGATTAATTAGACCAAAATAAAAGATTAATAAAAGACTATTTGGTCACCTGAGGGGTCACGCGCCGCTAGAGGTCGTATACAGCGCTGGCAAGACCCGTTGTGGCGGGCACCGATCGGCATCCGAGACCGGACACCGACCCCTCTTGATTGACCACTTAGCCATTGTTCTTTCGAGTAGAACTGCTGGTTAGGGCTCGAATTTCCGCTTGCATTAGTTAGGTAGTTTTATTTATGTCTTTCAATTCTGCACGGATCATATTGCATGTAGACTGCTGGAGTCAGGTACGCATTTCTTACTCTGCATGCATCATTGATTTCTCGCGCATCGGCTTTTTCAACTTCTCCCCCTGTTTTTGGACTTAAATAACCAGGAGAATCGAAAAATTCATTAGGCGATTGTTTGTTATTGAAAAATACATAAAAAAATCAAACCATAAAATTGGGACTGTTAACTCAATTTGACCCTAAAAGTCACTCACCCAAAAAATTTGTCTTGGGGAGAGCAACCCCATCCTTGTCTGGTTTGCATGTGCGAGAGAGTGACCCGCACCTTAGGATAGAGCCACATCTGGACCCCTTTCAGACTACTACTTCTAGGCTAGTCGTTCTCCAGTGAGGATCGCTCCAGTCTCCAGTAAAGCGGGCCGCGATATCCTTAACAGAGCGAGCCGATCGGGTAGCCGGTAAATGGTCCGCAGCTTGTACTGGCTGGGAAAGATCTAGTTCGGGATCGGCCCAGTCTCCTAGGGGAACCGGATTCCCAACAGGTCACGTAATCGCTCTGCTATCTTGACTTGATATCCTAATAAAAACTGAAAGATAATTGACCGAACTCTTAAGGTCTTCAGCTCGCGTTGAGTAGGTGAATCAGGGGTTTGTTTGTTGATCATATTTGTTACCAGATCTCATCCGCCCGACTCGTCAGATCAAGATGATGGGCAGGAGGTCCCTTTGGCAGCCTCTGGCTGCACCGCTTTCTAGCACTCCAGCCCGCTCATCTAGGTTGATTCGCGAGAGCCAAGACCCCCTCTCCGGACCCGAGTTCGACTCCACCCTGTTCCACCTCGACCACCCTTCTTCTGTTTCTGAGATGCCAGTGCCAGATGAGAGACCGCAGACTGATTTATCATCACCTGAGTTTGGGTCTTTTGCCTTTGCAGAGACCATGGCCGGCAGCAGTGACGACCGCACCGGAGGTCCCCAGCAGACATTCATCATGGACCAGGGTGCGATCAACTCCACCCTGATCACCTCCTTAGAGATAGTTCAGCAGTAGTTGAGGGATCAGGGAACCTTCATGATAGAGATGAGGTGCGAGATGGAGCAGATGAGAGCAGACCGCGATCAGCGTGGGCCAGGAGACGTGCCGAGGAGACCCGATGATGCAGCAGCAGCCGCAGCCGGAGCAGCAACCGCCGCAGCAGCGACAGCACCGGACCAGCCGAGACCGATGCGAGAGTTACACAACCCCGGATCGACTTTGACGCACCGTTGGGTCGTGTTACCGGCTATCGTGGGGGACTTCAAGTTCCCCCCGAACACCTTGCAGCTCCTCCCCCGGTTCCATGGGCTCGCCACTGAGGAGCCCCATCTCCACCTACAGGAGTTTTTGATGATCTGCAGCACAGTCCACGACAGACAGGTGGACGAGGATACCATCCGTATGATCGCCTTCCCCTTCTCACTAGCAGACAGAGCAGCCACCTGTCTGAAGCACTTGGGGAAGTTTGTCTACACCTGGGAGCAGCTCCGCACCGAGTACTTAAACAAGTACTATCCACTCGGGCGGACAAACGCAACGAGGGCCCTGATCAGCAACTTCTTCATGCTCCCCAATGAGCAATTCCACGAGGCATGGGAGAGGTTAGAGAGTTGACACATAGATGCACACCATGAGATTTCGAAGCCGAACCTTGTTCAGAGCTTCTTCTACGGGTTAACACCAGAGCTGCAGGCCCTGGTGAATGCTTCATGTGGTGGGTGCTACTTCGCCAAGGACGAGGATCAGGTCTGGGCCATCTACGAGGAGATGGCCGAGAACTACACGGTGATGTCCCAGACCCGCCTCTACACACAGGGACGCCCCCAGCCACAGACCGTGCAGTACTAGAGGATCGCATGGGTCGACGTTGGTCCATCCACTTCGTCAGCGGCAACATCACAGGCCGAGTCCACAGCCGCCAACATGGGCATTATCAGTGAGAAGCTGGACCGGATGGAGATCATAGAGAAGAAGCAATGCCAGGGTATCACGCAGATGGAGCAGATAGCACAGACACTGAGTGACTTGAAGACATAGCTCATGTGTCTCCAGGAGGCACAGACGGCTTCCAAGCCCCATCTTCAGGCACGAGGCGAACCGAGTAGCACCGACAGCTCGTCCCAGCGCTCCGGCTCCCAACAGCCTAGACATGTTCACCTTGTACAGGTTGAACCGTACCAGCAGCCGCAGCCACACTACCAGTTGCCACCATCTCCAGACACACAGATGGTGGTCTACCAGCCGGATCATCCTCTGGCAGTACTCCCGCCACCCCCTTATGAGTCAGAGCCATTGATGGATGTCAATGGGATTTGGTACGACCGACCCCAGCCCGGTATCCGACGAGACCATCCCGGATTCCGTTGGTCGACCGGAGGTGCCAGTTCCCAGCAACAGCCTTCAGGTTAGGGTGGCCAGTACGGCCATCAGCGAGATCACCAGCAGCAGCAGCCCCCAATGTACCAGCAACAGCAGCAGAAGCAGTTATCCCAGTATGATCCTTGTCCCTATCAACAGGGACATTCTTGGAGGCGAGATCAACCTCAGCAGCAGCAGTATCATCCCCAGTCATACCCCTCTCACCCGCAACACCAGACACAGCACAGTCTCACTACTAGTGAGGCCACCCGTCAGGTTCTCATGGGCCATCCTATGAGAACCCCTCCTTAGACGACATAGCCCGCCTCTTGACCGATCAACAAGCTACTTTCAGATGGGAGATGGATGAGTTCCGCCAGGAGATGCAGGAGATTGTGAGAGGGAAGGCCGCCATCCCTGCCCAGATCGAGCCGAACCCGAACAACCTCAAGAGGAAGTCTGAGCAGGTAGATTTCACAGAGTATGCCACTCCGAGTGATTCATTTGGTGATATGTCTGCCTATCTTTTTGATACTATCTTTGTCACACTTAGGAGCAGTAGGATGCTGATAAGGACAAAAAATCGGTTTCGTGACTTTTCGTTATTTTTATTAGAGAAGAACAACACTTGTCGATGTAGCCAAAAAGCCGCGAAACAAATTCGATTTTCAACCTATCAAACAATTTCGGTTTTCCTTCGGAAAACCGTCACTAATATTTAACCAGGCAAGTGTTCCTGGGTCGAACTCAAGGAGGCAGAATAAATTCCTTCGATTTTTGTCTTTGTAATTTTATTTTTAATCTCTTCTCTAAGTGATCAAGTAAAGAAACTTTTTGTTGATTTTTATTTTTATTATTTTTATTTGATTTTATTATTTTCCAATTTTTATTTAATTTTCGAAAAGGGAGATTTTTCAAAAAGATTTATTTATTGTATAATAGGTGGATATTATATAGATGATACAATATAGTAGAGTGATCGGGGTTCGAGCCGCGAGCTCGAACAACTCAAGAAAACAAAACAAAATGAAGTACGATTCGTCAAAATCAAAACACATCGAAAATACGACAAAATCTCACGAAAACTTTATACGAGGTAGTTAGGGTAGTTGTGTAACTACCCTCAAGAAACCATCAAAAAACGAGGTCACACGAGGTCAAAATAGCCCCTACAGCCCAGGGGCATAAGCGTAAAAGAAACTAATTAAAAAATTCTCAAAAAGGTCCTCAGGGACTGTTCTGTAGAAAAAAAATACAAATATTTACATTTAGGTCCCTACGGAGGTACCTAAATGCAAATAGTGAAAACCTGGGGGACGGAGAAGAATATCTGGAAGCTGCTGGTTTTAGTGCGTAAATTTTCCACCCCTTCAGAATCGGCGGCTGAGATTAAAACGTGCCGGCACCGATCGGACGCTCACGGGTGCGCCACGTGTCGCGCACCTGTGCCTCCCCTGTTCTTGAGTTTGTTGGACAGCTCGGCTATGGCTCTTCTTCTCGAAATTTCTCTGGCCACCCAACGAAAGCTTTGGCACGCCGGCGGGGCCAAAGGGGTGGCTCCTCCACCCCTCGAGCTCGCCCGTGGTAGAGTGGTGGCGGCGATTGCTCGGAGCGGCGGTGGATCGGTGAAGAAGATCACGGCCTCATCTATCTGGAAGCTGTTCAGTTCCGGCGACCAATCTTTGGAGTAGATTCTGATGAAGATCAACGACTTTCAGATCCTGAAGATGGTTCCTGAGTGATGACTGATCTGCAAACACAAGATGTATGTGCTCGATTCGCTGGGAATCGTCTTAAGGGTAAATGATTCACAAGATCAAAACTAGATAAAAACTTTAGTTTCCAGACGAACAACCAGATGCATGAAGATTACAGTGAAATGAAGACATGATTTGAGTAGATTTTGAAACAAATCGAGATGAAATGCGAAGGACGTTTAAGCTACAAGGATCGCGGATTAGCCACGCTAATCGTGGCATGCAAATCGAAGCGAAAAATGAAGAAGGTGGATGA
The DNA here is from genome assembly GCA_037367405.1 of Ottelia alismoides. NCBI lineage: Eukaryota > Viridiplantae > Streptophyta > Magnoliopsida > Alismatales > Hydrocharitaceae > Ottelia > Ottelia alismoides. Next base: position 330,496 of record JAZKJV010007455.1, read on the forward strand.
AAAGGCCTGTGAAGTCCAAGGTGTATTACCTGGAATATCTGCTCGACGGCGACCAAAGACCGGAGCTTTGACGCACGCGTGGGCGGCGATGAAAGGCTGGCGTAGCCTTGGAACGATCTCCGACGTCTCCTCCTCCTCGCTGGGTCGAGCACGGCGCTGTCACAACCTCAGGTCGGCTGAGACGAGGCTTGGAAGATGGGGGTCGGGCTTATGGAACTGGAGGGTTTCAGAGAGCTTGGAAAGTTGTTATTAATGGCGGACCTTAAGGGGTATTTATAGGAAGATTTCTTGAGCTCCAAGCCTAGATCTAGGGCTGGCGAGTTAGCTGGTAGTTAGGAGGAGAGGATCGATGATTGAGATCGGTCAGAAAGCTCTAGAAGCGCGCGGGAAAAATGAGGGAAGTCGGCCGGTTGAGCAGGCGGGCAGAACTACTTCTTGAAGAAGATGACCCCAGGTGCTGACAACCACCTGGTTTGTCTAGAGGCTGAAATACATTGTAAAATACATAATAATTAGTAAATAAGGTTATTTTAATTAGGTATAAATACAAGAAAGTTAAATAAATTAATTATCTAATTTATGGAATAGTTACTTTTAATAAATAATAAATATTATTGAAAATATAAATATTATATTTATAAATATGTATTTATAAATAGGTTTTAGATTTTTATTTTAATAAATAAATAAGTAAAAATTTATTTTATAATTTCTTAATTATTAGAATATTAAATAAGTTTTATACAATTTTTTTATAGATTTTAATAAATTAATTTGCATATTTTAATAAATATGGTTAGTATCTAAGTAGGTCATTTATACCTATATTTTAGGGTTTTTGATTTTATTAAAATAATAAATAGTCTCCAAAAATTATGAAATAATTTATGGTGAAACTACAAGATCATGAAATAATTTAAAAATTATAAAATTAAGAAAATGATAAATAATGTGTGTTTCATAAAATAAATAGCCCAGAAACCCCGTTGTCTTTTGGTCCCAAAACTGACTTTTGCAAACGGACTCCGAATTCGATGAAACCACCTTTATTAATTAGAGAATATTATTTTATGAACTTTAAAGGTGAGTAGAGTGAAATTGGAGTTCGTATGAGGAAGTTATGATGTTCGGAAGTTGAGATTTTGACAATTTACAGGTTGTGTTTCTTGGCATATATACATGGTAATAATTTTAACTTATTTTTATATTTTTATGTACATTTTTAGGAATAATTAGGAAAAGGATTTGGTGAAAAATATGTTCATATGAAATAATTAAAATTCTTTAAAGTTTTGTATTTATTGTATAAATAATGAAAAGTGTATATGTGTGTGTTAATTTATTTTTTTAGGTTTTCTTTCCTTATCTCCCCCTACTTATTGGTTTGTCGACCAATCCATGCTGACTTGGTCTCGAGGGTTGGGCTATAAATATATCTTACAGATATATTTATATTTTAAGTCATATTGTATATATATACATATATTCAATCTGCCTTTTTGTTCTTTTCTTGTTCTTTATTTATTTACATGATTTTAGTGGTTAAAAGTGAATATTTATACATGAATGGTGATTTGTTAAAAGATGAGAATTAATGAATTTTTACATGTATTTGTTAAGGGTTTTAAGACAAAATGCGACAGAAAAGTTAATGAATCATGGATTCATCAACCCCCTATACTTAAACTTTGTTAGTCCCTTAGCAAACACTTATTTTGAAAAAGTAAGTGAAAAAGAAAGAAAGTTAGAATGAATTTGTTTTCCTAAACCAATTCATGAGAACAGACAAAGGATAGAGCTCGATCGGGCCTGAAACAAGCATTTTGTCGGAACCTTAACTAGGATTAGGATTTTATCCTCAACAGTCCTCAAGTTCCATAATCCTTACTCAAGATCACTTCATCAGCTAGTTCAGACTCACTTATTCATATCGCAAACTCTATCAACCTTGAAGTCAACTTGTATGGTGTGTGAATTGATTTAGCTCTTCCTGCTTAGAGAACCGAAGAAACCGTCAATCCCGGCTATACACTCCTATGGCTTCCTCATCCCGCTACTCTTTCCTCGAGGAGGGAGGTATTCCCTTCTGAGTTCAGTTATGCTATGTCCACAATCGAATATATGGAGAACTTAGAAGAATGAGAAAAGAAGTGGAGTGCGACCAGTGTAGATGCATCTCCTTGTGAAGCCCAACCGGTGTAGCTGAGTCTCCACTAAGATGTGCAGGCATATTTGGTGGAAGCTTGGACCATTGTGGTCTTATTTGGTGGCTTCTGTATTGCTTTGACTTTGTAATTTGCTTGCACTGCATTCATCTTTTGTGCCTCGACGGATATAGCATCTTTTTAGTCCGTCCCTTTTTTGAGGTCTTAGAAAAATTGTATCAGTAGATCCTTCCCTCATCCGAAGCAACTATCGCAACCCCAATCTCTCCCGTCTTTAGACGTCAATGCCGCAAAGATAAGGATAGAAACATACTACCAAGGTGTACTGCCCTTCGGGACTCCATGCGAGTCGAGCTAAGTGCAGAGTGCATGTGTTCAAGATTGGTTCACTGGTGTAGAGTTGTACGAATGACTCCAAATGGTCTACTTAAGCTCAGATGACTTGATTTCCCGAATATGGTCTTACGGAACCCAAAGATTTAAGTCACAAGACCTGAAGAGTCTAAAGTCCAGATCCTAGTCAGGATCCTTACAACGAGAGTTAAAGGCCGTAATCAAGCTCCATCCTTTAGACTAGACTCAGTCCTTAATTCCAGAAATCAAACTTATTCTGAAAAATGCGAATGCAAATGTAACCATGTTATTGTGAAGTGTATTTTCTGAATTTTACTCATTTTTATGGATTTTAAGGCTTTTGTAATTTTTACGAATTTTAGGACTTTGTATTTTTTTATGGATTTTATGATTTTTTTTAAAAACAAGATTTTTATTCATGAATTTTACAAGATATATTTTATTCGAGTTAAGTGTCTAATGTGTTTTACAAATTTTATCTACAAAGTATTTTACAAGGGTTGAATGGTTTTTACACATGTTTTAATAAATAGGATTTTAAATAAGTATTATAAACATTTTAAGTACAAATTTTAAATACAAATTTTAATTACAAGTTTTAAATACAAGTTTAAGCATATATTACTTATTTACAAGGATTTTATAAATAATATATAAATAGAAGAGTGGATTTTAAATTAACCCGCACCCACTTTTTATGGATTTTATAGATATAGAAAATACATAAAAGTACGAGTTATGGACTAAAGTATATATATATACGCACCCCCCTATACTTAGCTTGTGCTATGTCCTCATATCGTCAAAAGAGAAAAAGGAGGACATAACTCGTGCTAAGTAAAAGTGGGTGAAAAAAAAGCGTGTGTACAAGTCAGTCAACCCCCCCTATACTTACGATCAGGTCATCGTAAGTATCACGGGAGAGCAAAAACGGGATGACTGAATGAAAAGGATAAATAACGAAAGTTCAAAAGGAAAAGAATATGAACTCATCGAAATCACTCGGTACCCCCTATACTTAGGATAAGGCATCCTAAGTATAGAAAAGAGTGTAGCCAAAAATTGGGGTCCAGTGATTTGTGAAAAAGAAAGGCTATACAAAAGAATCAGTACAAAAAATAAAACGTAAATCAGCGAGCAATCGGTCCCCCCTATACTTAGGATCTGGTATCCTAAGCATAGAAGACGAGCAAAAACGGGGACGATTGTGGTCTACGAAGAATATACAAGTGTTGTGAATCTCCAGAAAAGAATGGCTCAAAAGAATTTGTACAGGAGGAAGTGAAGGAATGATCAGGATTCCTGTACAAAATAGATCACTTCAGTACGGGCCAGATGATCAGTAGTCTCTACGAAGTGCTTTAGCATCTGCCCGTTAACCACGAACGGCTCTGCACCAGGTGACACATCTGATATTGCTATATTGCCATTGTCATGCACCGTTCTGACTATGTACGGTCCTTCCCACTTGCTTTTCAATTTGCCTGGAAAAATTCGCAACCTTGCATTGAACAACCAGACTTTCTGCCCAGGGACAAAGCTCTTGTGCCGAATATGTCTGTCATGCCATTTCTTCACTTTGTCCTTATAGATGAGTGTGTTCTCGTATGCTTGATTTCGAATTTCTACCAGCTCATTCAGATCTATCTTTCTCTTGGCCCCTGCTTTCTGTATATCCATCAGTATTTCTCGAATTGCCCATTCAGATTTATGCATGATCTCTACGGGCAAATGGCACGGCTTTCCATAAACTAGCCTGAATGGTGAAGTACCTAAGGGAGTCTTATACGCAGTACGATATGCCCAAAGAACTTGATCTAGAAGAAGTGACCAGTTCTTCCTATCTGGTCGTACTAATTTCTGGAGAATTGATTTCACCTCCCTATTTGAAACTTCAGCCATGCCGTTCGTCTGTGGGTGGTAAGGAGAAGCTACTCTGTGATCGATACTGTATTGTTTCACTAGCTTTTTCACCTCCTTATTAATGAAGTGGCTACCCCCATCAGAAATGAGAATACGAGGGATCCCGAACCGCGAAATGATGTGTTCCCTTAGGAACTTGCAAATGGTCTTACTGTCTACGGTTCGTGCGGGTATAGCCTCCACCCATCTGCTAACATAGTCTACAACGAGAAGAATGTACTCAAAGCCGTTGCTAGAAGGGAATGGTCCCATAAAATCTATGCCCCATGCGTTAAAGATCTCGCATATAATGACGGGTCGCATTGGCATTGCATCTTTGGCACTGACTGTCCCTACAACTCTCTGACAATCTGGACAACTCTTCACAAATGTGCAGGCGTCTCTGGTAAGAGTCGGCCACCATAATCCGCTCTGTAGTACCTTCTGCGCTGTCATCTTCCCTGAATGATGTCCTCCTGATTCTAGAGAATGACACAAAGTGAGGACACTATTATATTCCTCCTGAGGAATACATCGCCTACAAACGCAATCCGGTCCTTCACGAAAAAGAAGCGGATCCTCCCAATGGTAGTATCGTGCCTCGGAAACTAGTTTCTCAACTCAGTTCTTCGGCCAACCCTGAGGACTTTTATGTGTGACCAGAAAGTTCACTATGTCTGCATACCACGGAAGTTCAGCAACCGCAAAGAAGCTCTCGCCAGGAAATCTATTTGCGATCTCTGGCGTGTACTCATCTGAAGGCTGATCTGTCTATAATCGGGAGAGGTGATCAGCTACCACATTCTTTACTCCAGGTTTATCTTTGATATCCAAATCGAATTCCTAAAGTAAAAGAATCCATCTAGGAAGGCGTGCCTTAGCATCCTTCTTTTCCATTAGAAATCTGATAGCTGAGTGATAAGTGTATACTGTGATTTTCGAGCCAAGCAGATATGATCGAAACTTGTCTAACGCAAACACTACTGCCAACATTTCCTTTTCCTTTTCTGTCACTGTGTAATTTCTCTGAGCATCATCTAAAGTTCTGCTGGCATAGTGAATGGCAACGGGAAGTCCATTCCTCCTCTGTCCTAATACTGCCCCGACCGCAAAATCCGAAGCATCTGTCATGATCTCGAAGGGTAGAGACCAATCAGGCGGCTGTAGGACAGGAGTACTGATTATTTTCTCTTTCAATGTGAGGAAGGCATTAAGACATTTATCATTTAAAACGAACTCGATGTCTTTGCCTAGTAATTCAGTTAACGGTCGGGAAATCTTGGAGAAATCTTGGATAAATCGTCGGTAAAAGCCGACGTGCCCCAGAAATGACCGTAACTTTTTGATGTTGGATGGTGGCTCGAGTTTCTTGATGACATCCACCTTGGCAGGGTCAACCTCCATGCCTCGCTGGGAGAAGACGTGCCCCAACACGATCCCGTGAGTAACCATAAAATGGCTCTTTTCCCTGGACAGAACGAGATCTACCTCACAACACTTTTTCAGAACCTGGTCTAGGTGCGCTAAACAATCGTCAAAGGACTCACCATAGACCGAGAAATCATCCATAAAAACCTCTAGAAAATCACCGACCATGTCCGCAAAAATAGCAAGCATGCACCTCTAGAAAGTCGCAAGAGTGTTGCACAATCCAAAGGGCATCCGTCTAAAGGCATACGTGCTGAACGGACAAGTAAAGGTGGTTTTCTCCTGGTCTTCAGGAGCAATTGATACCTGGTTGTATCCAGAGTAACCGTCAAGGAAATAGAAGTACCCCTTCCCTGCCAACCGTTCTATGACCTGGTCTATGAAAGGCAAAGGGAAGTGGTCCTTCTTCGTCGCGGTGTTCAGCTTTCTGTAGTCAACACATACTCGCCACGGCGTGGTTACTCTCTTTGGAATCTCCTCTCCACTCTCATTTTTCACCATCTGAATTCCCGACTTCTTCGGGACAACATGTAATGGGCTAACCCATTCGGAGTTGGAGATGGGATAAATGAACCCTGCATCGCACCATTTCGTGATCTCTTTCTTGACAACTTCTCGTAAAACCGGATTCGGCCTACGCTGAAACTCTCTGGAGGGTTTGTTGTCATGATCGAGATAGATATGATGTGAACACAAAGCAGGATTAATCTCGCGGAGATCGGATACAATCCACCCAATAGCCTTGCGGTTTCTTTCTAGAATCTCCATCAGACGAGATTCTTGATCATCGGTCAAAGTTGAGCTGATAATGATCGGAAACCGTTGATGTGGACCCGCAAGGAAAGCATATTTCATGTTTGGTGGCAAAGTTTTAAGTTCTGGCAAGGTAGTATCTGTATCTACTGAAACATCCTCTATGTGTGTACGGGGATCTGTATCGGTTGTGGATTTGTCGGCATTCTGATTATCCACCATCTCTATGTGCTCTAGAGTCGGACTACAGAAGATGTTCAAGACATCATCCGACTCCTCAGAATGATCGGAAGAGAATAAATCAGCTAGATAAAATTCTGAATTATCTGAGATGAAGGAATAGTGTAGAGTTTCTGATTCTGAAAGATCTGCATTGATTTCGTCAGAAGTCTGATCCCTTTGCTTCTCATCATCCAGACTAAAATATAAGGTCCCGTCGGAAGAATTACCTCCTGAGGTCTCGGACCCGTCCTCTGTCAAACATTCTTGGGTCTCTACCGGATATCTTTCGAAGTCGTCAAGACGTACCTCATCCATGTAATCGCAGGAGGCAAAAGAGCTCAAAAAATCTGAAGATGCATCACTGAAAGTGTTCGATTCTCTCGCCATCTCTATATGTACCTTTTCGCCCTTGGCGCGAAAAGATACCTTCCATGTACCATAATCGAAGAGGGCCTTTGCGGTCTCTAGAAAAGGCCTCCCAAGAATGATCGGGGTAAGGTGTAACTGTGCATGGCAATTCATGTCTAGGACCGTAAAGTCCACTGGAAATTGCAGACCCTGCACGATTACGATAACGTTCCTAAGTATACCCTTAGGTCTCTTTACGGATCTATCAGCAAACTGAAGGATCGCGTGGGATTTGTAAAGAGGACCTAACTCAAGCTTATCGAGTAAAGAAGCAGGTATCAGATTGATCGAGGAACCGTTATCTAACAGAGTGCGATCGAATTCGGCTTTTGCGATCTCGCATCTGACATAATGTGCACCTGAGTCTTTCTTCTTCTTCGGTAGCTTATTCTGTATCGCACAGGATGTAGCCTTAGTCAAGACATGTTTTTCTGTTCGGGATCTCTTTTTCCTACGCGTGGTGCATCTGTTTTTCAATTGATTCTTGAGCGTAGGAAATTGATCTAAGGCATCATGAAGAGTGATCTTCAGAAAGATGTGATCTTTGAGTATTTTTTTCAATCTGTGGAGATTCAAGATTATTTTTGATCTTTTTCTTTCCTTTTCCAAACAAAGCATCGGGAAAAGGAATAGAGTCAGAAGTCAGAAAATCAGGATTTTATTCAAACTGGAATCAGTATTTACATCGAGAGTTTCAGAATTATCTACAAAACTCTCTAAAACAGGAGAAGAAATGTTTTTGTCGGGGCTCTCTGCCTGATCAGGCGTGATGTCATCGTCTGAGTCGCCAGTGTCCATATCTGATATGTTGGCATTTCTCCCGTCTCTTGAATCTGTGTAAAGGTCCTCATCCTCTTGCAGTTTCTCCTCCTCGGCTTCAGGATCATGGTTCAACTCGTGCTCCTCTGGTGCCCTCTCCTCTTCTCCAGCAGGTGCTTGCGGTGATCTACCGCTCCTGAGACGAATGAAGTTAGATAAAAATTCAGGAAACAAGATCTTACCTGTAGTATCTACCTGCTCTGGATGCCTCCTCTTGTTATTCGGGTTCATCTGAGGCTGGGCTGGGAGAGTGGTCTTTGGCACGGTTAACTAGTCCAGACGACGGTTAACCTGCTCCATCTCTGTCTTGTGCGCGATCTGGAGCGTACTCAGCATATCCATGATCTGGTTGAGTGCCTGGGCCTGTGAAGACATCTCTGGTTCGGTGTGGTGGCCCTGGCTCGCTCCTCTCTCCTGCCTTGGCGTGAAATGCTGAGAGGTGGAAGGCTGGGAGTAGCGCTGAGGTGTGGAGGAAGACTGCTGCGGCTGCTGAAAAGAATAATTCGGTGAAAACTGGGCAGGGTGCTGATATGAAGGCTGCGGTCTCTGATGGTAGACATTTGGATGAGACTGCTGCGGCGTGAAGCTCTGACAGTGCTGAAATTGCGGACGTCCATGCTGCGAATGACCGTACGACTGCTACTGCTGCTGATTCAGTATACTCGACTGCTGCACCGGAGTATACCAAATCCCGTTGATTTCGAAAGTGGCTTGTGGCTCCACCTCCATCTCTGTAGTGCTGATGATCTGGCCAGAATTGGTATGAGACTGATCCTCATGCCAATCAATCTGCGGAATCTCGGGCTCGCTCTGGATGTAATGGATCTGACGGGTGGGTGGAGCGGGTGCGATCCTCCGTACTGGTTGCGCATTCGAAGAGGTCTGACTCTGCTGGTACTGGATCTGAAGATCAGCGACTTTCTTCGAAAGATCACTCAGCTGCTGAGGTAGAGATGAGAGTTTCTCCAGCTCTCGCAGCGGCTGTAGGTCTTGGACCTGCTTGTGAATCACATCCACCAACGTCAATTTCTCGCTAATGAAGCCCATGTTGGTGTTGGATTCAGAGTCCGAGATGTTCGCCACCTTGTGATGTTCTCGGTGATGTGGTGGCTGTGGGGCTTTCTGAAATGCCCGAGTAGAGTCTACGACTCTCGAGTTCTCGGCCATCCCTTCGAAGATGTCCCAGACTGACTCGGCGTCCTTGTTCAAGTAACTGCCACCACATGCGGCACTCACGAGCCCATGTACTTCCGGCTGGAGTCCTCCGAAGTAGTTCTGTACGAGCACCTTCATCGGGATCTCATGATGCGGGCATCTCTCCGTCAGGTCCTTGAATCGATCCCATGCCTCATGGAAAGATTCGTGCGGCAGTTGCGTAAAGTTGGAGATCTAGCTCCTCATCATGTTCGTCCTTCCCAGAGGAAAATATTTACGCAGGAAGGTGGACTTCAGGTCATCCCATGTAGAAATTTCTCTCCCTAGATGGCTCAACCAATAAAGGGCCTTATCGGCTAAGGCAAAGGGGAAGGCCTTGAGGCGTACGGCTTCCTGTGTTACTCCTGGATAACAAGTCGTTCCGCAGATCATCTCAAACTGTTGTAAAAACGTGAACGGCTCCTCTGCGGCATTCCCATAGTACTTGGGAAGCAAGGAGATGAAGGACGGTCGGAGTTCGTATGGCCCTTGATTTGGCGGTAGCTGAATCCAATGACGGAGCGTTCGTGCGCCCGGGTCATACTCGTCCCATAAAGTTGCGGGAACCGCAGGCGGTAACTGGTTCCCGACCCCTACTCTCAGTGCGGCTATTTCAGCCTGCAGTTCAGTCTGAACTCTATACTGTTCTCGAATCTGTAGATTCATCTGCTGTAATGTATCGAGAATGCCTGTCGTGACATCTGCGTTCAACTCCGGTCTTCCCTCCTGATGTTTCCCAGCTGGTGGCCTCTCGTCTGCTGTGTTCCTTTCTCGTGAGCCATCTGATCGTCTGTAAAGTAAAAACTCTCGTAAGAACTCAATGAAAAGTACTCAGGAGATCTAGATGATGTATTGAGGCCAAGGTCTGCCTCAATAGTCTGGCCAGGAGGCGAGGGAGTCTGGGTCTGACTCACCTCGAGATCGGATGGGACTGGCTCGGTAAGAGGGTCATCCCGAGCCTGTGAAGACATACGCTCGGCGGTGGACGGTCGAAAGCTCACAGAGTCTGAGCCGAAAAGCCGTCGAGACGTCATCTTCGATGTCAAGAGAAAGTCGGGAGAGCACGTTTATGATTCAAAATGAAAGAGAGAAAAGTGCGAAAGCCGCGGAAACTCACGCCCCGTAAACAAACACAAAGCAAACCCCGTTTTCACCAACTCAATCCTGATGAAGATCGTAAGAGTTCGGTCTTTTTATCTTTTCGGTTTTAGAGTTTTCATTAGCAAACGTTTCGATTACGCGGGCTGAGCAAGCCAATAGGTGCCCGATAGTTTCCCGAAAACACTGGCCTGAATCCTTACATGAGACCACTCGCACTCAGCCAGTATGGGAGTAAGTACGGACCATTTCCGGCTACCCATGTTACTTGAGGACGGAGCCTTGCGCAGTGTCCTCTAAACCTCCCACTCTGCTAAGTAAACCCAGACCGTTTCCAGCTACCCGAGCTTACCCACTGAGGAACAGTGATCAAATGTATGGACCCAATAGTATCCCGCGAGAAATACGGGGTTTGGGTTCTATCCTTAAGTGTCGGCTCTCGAGCTCGCGCACTCTGAGAAATGTGCGGGGGTTACTCTCCCCAAATCAATTGAGTTGATTTACGGCTTTAAGTCAGATAGATTTAGCAGTCCCGATTTTAGTTTTGTAATTTTTATGGGTTTTTTCAATCAACGTCTATCAATTTTTTTTCTTTTTATAAAAACCCTAAAAGCATGCACCTAGGTTGCGAGTCCTAAGACTAACTACGCGGCACAAGCAGATAGAGTAAAAAACCTAAACAAGCATCTAGAAAAACCGCGGAAAACCGATGAGCGATAAAAAGCCGCGGTGGGTGCCCTGATCCTCGGATACACGGTATCCAGCGAATCAGGCCCCAAAAAAAAATGGAGGGGGGGGGTTGTTTATTATCTATTACAACTCTCTCCCTTATATCTCTTTTCGACAAAAAAGTATACTAACTACTCTGCTCCTGTGCAGCCGACTCGTGAAGAAGGAGCCGGCCTCTGCTCTTTCAACTGGCTCGGCTTCCGAAGAAGCCGGTTGATCCTGCAGGCCCTGCAAAGATGGTTAGCAAGTAAAGCCGATCGAGAAAACCGAGAAAGCCGTAAGAAGACGAAAAAGCAAAACACGAAAAAGCCGTACGAAAAACCGTACGAAAAATGAAGCAAAGAGAAGAGAAAAAAATTAAAACACGAAGAAAAGAAAAATAAAAAAGAATCTAACGCCTCCCCAGCAACGGTGCCATTTTGATAAAGCTGAAAATCAGTTTTGCGGCTTTTCGTTTTTTTATTAGAGAAGAAAAGAACAACACTTGTCGATGTAGCCAAAAAGCTGCGAAACAAAAAGACATGATTTGAGTAGATTTTGAAACAAATCGAGATGAAATGCGAAGGGCGTCTAAGCTACAGGGTTAAACTATCTAAATCGTGGATTAGCCACGCTAATCGTGGCACGCAAATCGAAGCGAAAAACGAAGAAGGTGGATGAAAAGGCCTGTGAAGTCCAAGGTGTATTACCTGGAATATCTGCTCGACGGCGACCAAAGACCGGAGCTCTGACGCACGCGTGGGCAGCGATGCAAGGCTGGCGTAGCCTTGGAACGATCTCCGACGTCTCCTCCTCCTCGCTGGGTCGAGCACGGTACTGTCACCACCTTAGGTCGGCCGAGACGAGGCTTGGAAGATGGGGGTCGGGCTTCTGGAACTGGAAGGTTTTCAGAGAGCTTGGAAAGTTGTTATTAATGGCGGGCCTTGAGGGGTATTTATAGGAAGCTTTCTTGAGCTCCAAGCCTAGATCTAGGGCTGGCGAGTTAACTGGTAGTTAGGAGGAGAGGATCGACGGTTGAGATCGGTCAGAAAGCTCTAGAAGCGCACGGGAAAAATGAGGGAAGTCGGCCGGTTGAGCAGGCGGGCAGAACTACTTCTTGAAGAAGATGACCCCAGGTGCTGACAAGTGTCAGCACCTGGTTTGTCCAGAGGATGAAATACATTGTAAAATACATAATAATTAGTAAATACGGTTATTTTAATTAGGTATAAATACAAGAAAGTTAAATAAATTAATTATCTAATTTATGGAATAGTTACTTTTAATAAATAATAAATATTATTTAAAATATAAATATTATATTAATAAATATGTATTTATAAATAGGTTTTAGATTTTTAATTTAATAAATAAATAAGTAAAAATTAATTTTATAATTTCTTAATTATTAAAATATTAATTAAGTTTTATATGAATTTTTATAGATTTTAATAAATTAATTTGCATATTTTAATAAATATGGTTAGTATCTAAGTAGGTCATTTATACCTATATTTTGGGGTTTTTGATTTTATTAAAATAATAAATAGTCTCCAAAAATTATGAAATAATTTATGGTGAAACTACAAGATCATGAAATAATTTAAAAATTATAAAATTAATAAAATGATAAATAATGTGTGTTACATAAAATAAATAGCCCAGAAATCCCGTTGTCTTTTGGTCCCAAAACCGACTTTTCGCAAACGGACTCTGAATTTGATGAAACCACCTTTATTAATAGGAGAATATTATTTTATGAACTTTAAATGTGAGTAGAGTGAAATTGGAGTTCGTATGAGGAAGTTATGATGTTCGGAAGTTGAGATTTTGACAATTTACAGGTTGAGTTTCTTGGCATATATGCAGGGCAATAATTTTAACTTATTTTTATATTTTTATGTACATTTTTAGGAATAATTAGGAAAAGGATTTGGTGAAAAATATGTTCATATGAAATAATTAAAATTATTTGAAGTTTTGTATTTATTGTATAAATAATGAAAAGTGTATATGTGTGTGTTAATTTATTTTTTTAGGTTTTCTTTCCTTATCTCCCCCTACTTATTGGTTTGTCGACCAATCCATGCTGACTTGGTCTCGGGGGTTGGGCTATAAATATATCTTACAGCTATATTTATATTTTAAGTCATATTGTATATATATACATATATTCAATCTGCCTTTTTGTTCTTTTCTTGTTCTTTATTTATTTACATGATTTTAGTTGTTAAAAGTGAATATTTACACATGAATGGTGATTTGTTAATAGATGAGAATTAATGAATATTTACATGTATTTGTTAAGGGTTTTAAGACAAAATGCGACAGAAAAGTTAATGAATCATGGATTCATCAGATGCCAGCAGGCGGTGCCTCGTCTGAGCAACGACCCCAGGCCACTTCCAGAGTACCATACGAGGAGGAGGAGAGTGTTGCTGATGCCACGAGAGATGATGACGGTGGTGCTGACGCTACCTTGGATGCTGATCCCACTGACGGTATTGATACCATCGCTTCACCAGATGGAGGAGGTGGTACTGCCGCCACCAGTGTTGCCGAGCCAGAGCGTGGTGCTAATGCTGCGAGTCGACCAGCTGAGGGTGGTGCTGATACCACCGTTTTTACTTCTGAGAGTCCTGTAGTCTTTCCTTCTGTTCATGTATCTCATGACACTTCTGGCAATAAAGGAAAGGGTTTATTTTCTTCTGATCCACCTGTGGTGCTTGATGTATGTGTGGATTCTGCCGTTGAGCAGCCTAGACCCTCGCCTAGTCCTTCATCTAAGAAAGACCCAGTGATCCCCTTTCCACGAGCACTTCATATGGGAAAGGGGAAGAAAATAGAAAATCCTAAAAAGAAGCAGCAGGAAGAGTTCAGCCAACAGATGATCGACCGCTTCCACATTCAACTGACTCTTCAGGAGGCTTTGCAGCACATCCCTCTACTCCAGAGATCACTCAGAGACAGGACCACAGTTAGGAGGAAGAGGAGGAACCACCAGTCCGAGATCCATGTGCTGACCAGAGCCACGTATTTCGCGATCCAGAACCGTCTGTCGACCAAGAGGCCAGATTCAGGAGCCCCTTATGTCAGACGCCATATCAGAGAGTAGAGGTTCGATCGTACTCTATTAGACGGCGGTTCATCGATCAACCTACTTCCGACAACCCTTCTCGACCGCTTCGAGTTGGGCACTCTACGACAGAGCAGGACAGTCCTTCAGTTTGCTGATCGATCTGTCAAGAGGCTGAAGGGGTTGTTGAGGGACGTTGTCGTCACGATTCAGGGCCTGCAATTCCCCGTGGACTTCATTGTGTTGGACATGGAGATCCCTGAGTCAATGACCGATACCCCCATCATTCTAGGTCGCCCGTTCTTGGCCACAGCCAAGGCAGTGATCGACCATGATAGCGGGAAGGTATACTTTCGCGTCGTGGGTGAAAGTGTACAAATAGAGACGGTCGAGGACATCAGAGCTAGAGATTCAACATGCTCAGAGACTACTTCCGATATAGAGCAGATGACAGATGCAGGGCTAGACATCCACCGGGACTGCGACTTTGTGATCATAGATGATGAGGCAGTTTGGGTAGATCCCGACGCACATGCCATCCTCTCACCTTCAGAGACCGCTGATGCAGAGACGCCAGCAGAGGAGATCTTGGAGAGCGCATTCCTGGTCCAGGATACCATTCAGTCGGCAGAGCCAGTTCTTGACCGTGAGACAGAGTTGTTTTGTGATGATGATACAGATCCCTCGGAGTCAGATGTTGACTGAGCGGAGTTTGATGATTTTATACCATATCTGACTTCTACTGAGCCTACAGCTAGGGAGGAGGTAGATGCCATGCAGAGCAGCCTTCTCCAGATTCTGATTGTGAGCGAGAGTTTCAGTTCTCCCATGCGGATTTGGCAGCATTCACTCAGAGCTTTCAGAGGCCAGATCCACCAGCACCCAGTTGTCCAGAGCTGAAGCCACTTCCTACGTCGCTGAAGTATAGGTTCCTTGCAGGTGAGCATGAAATGTACCTAGTCATTATCTCCGCCGATTTGACTGGAGAGCAGGAATCCTCTCTGATGGGGGTTCTTGAAAAGAACCGCAAGGCGATAGGATGGAGCGTAGCCGATCTCCAGGGGATAAGTCCGGCCCTGTGCTCCCACCATATCTATCTCGAGGATGAGGCGAAGCCGTCGCGTGAGTTCCAGCACCGGCTGAACCTGAATCTGAGAGAGGTTGTCATGAAGGAGATTTCGAAATGGTGGAGCGCCGATTTTACCTACCCCATCTCTGACTCCAAGTGGGTCACTCCGTTGCATGTGGTGCCCAAGAAGACCGGCATCACTACAGTTGTCAGCGAGTCTGGAGAGGAGATCGCTAACCGGGTACCCCACTTCTTGGCGGGTCTGCGTAGATTACAGACGACTCAACCAGGCCACCAAGAAGGATCATTTCCCCTTCCCTTTATAGATCATATCATTGAGAGACTGGCATGGAAGATCCACTACTGTTTCTTAGATGGGTACTCCGGCTACAATTAGGTGGCCATCGCGCCCGAGGACCAGGAAAAGACCACCTTCATCTGTTCCTTTGGCACATACGCCTTCAGACGCATGCCATTTGGGCTATGCAACGCCCCTGCGACTTTTCAGAGATGCATGTTGTCGATCTTTTCGGACATGGTGGGGGAGTGCTTGGAGATCTTCATGGATGATTTCTCAGTCTATGGTGACGGATTCGACTCTTGTCTTGACTGCCTAGACCGAGTCCTTCAGTGATGCATTGAGGTTCACCTTGTGCTATCTTGGGAGAAAAGTCACTTCATGGTGACTCAAGGGATGCTGCTTGGCCATATCATCTCCAACAAGGGCATGGAGGTTGATCCGGACATGGTAGATGTCATTAGAAAACTCGCACCACCGTCCAACTTGCGGCAGTTATGGTCTTTTCTAGGGCATGTCGGTTTCTACCGGTGCTTCATTCATGATTTCAGTAGGATTGCCCGACCGTTGACTGATCTGCTGACGAAAGACACCGAGTTCCTTGTCGATGACAAATGTCTTTCGTCGTTCGAGACTCTCAAGAGATGTGTTGTTGAGGCTCCTGTTCTCCAGCCGCCTGATTTGTCTCTCCCATTCGAGATCATGACGGATGCCTCCGATTTTGCCGTGGGGGCCGTGCTGGGACAGAGGAGGGATGGAGTCCCATTTGCTATTCACTATGCTAGCCGTACATTGGATGCCACGCAGCGGAACTACACAGTCACTGAGAAGGAGATGCTAGCCGTAGTTTTTGCCCTAGATAAGTTCAGATCTTACATTATCGGATCTAGAGTGACCATTTACACTGACCATACTGCCATCAGGTACCTCATGGCAAAGAAGGATGCCAAGGCCAGATTGACTAGATGGATCCTTCTACTCTAGGAGTTTGACATAGAGATTAAGGATAGGCCTGGAGTCAAGAATGTGGTGGCGGATCATCTCTCCCGATTAGAGCATCTTGACGATTCTGAGCAGACTGAGCCTATATGTGAGACCTTCCCATATGAGGCGATCCTTGCTATCGCCTCTCTCCCGTGGTACACCGATATTGTGAACTTTCTTGTTGCTAAGAAAGTTCCACAGGATTGGCCCAGTCAGAGACTTGAGACCTTCCTCGCGAAGGCCAAGTCCTACCACTGGGAGGATCCCATCCTTTACCATGAAGGAAGGGATAGCATCTGGCGTAGGTGCATTCCTCAGGAGGAGCACCATAGCGTCCTAACTTACTGCCACAAGCTTGAGGCAAGAGGACATCACTCTGGGAGGAGAACAGCACAGAAAGTGCTCCAATCCGGCCTATGGTGGCCTACCCTCTTCAAGGACTCTGATGAGTTCGTGAAGAGGTGTACTGACTGTCAGAGGATGGGCACTTGTGGACAGCGTGATATGATGTCGATGCAGCTCATTCACTTCTGTGAGGTTTTTGATGCATGGGGCATCGATTTTGTGGGTCCATTCCCTAGGAGTCAGGGATTCGAGTACATTCTGTTGGCCGTGGATTATGTTAGTCATTGGGTTGAGGCCATCCCCGCCCGAACTGCAGATGCTAGGACTGTTTGCAGATTTTTAAGGAAGCATATCATTTCACGGTTTGGGGTACCTCTAGTGTTGATATCTGACGGGGGGGTCTCATTTCGTCAACGGTAAGGTAAAGGCCCTCGCTAGTGAGTTCGGCATAGACCATCGAGTTGCCGCTCCATACCACCCTCAGACGAATGGTCTTGCAGAAGTGTCGAACAGGGAGATCAAGACTATATTGCAGAAAGTCGTCCGCTCTGACCGAAAGGATTGGTCACAGCTTTTGGACTCGATCTTGTGGGCATATAGGATGTCTTTCAAGACACCTTTGGGAATATCTCCCTTTCGCCTCGTTTATGGCAAGCCGTGCCATTTACTTGTTGAGTTGAGACATAGGTAACGTTGGGCTATCACTGATATACTTTTGGATCCAGATAGTGTAGGAGATCAGAGGAGGGCAGAGTTAGCAGCCTTGGAGGAGCTTCGTGATACCGCCTTTTCAAACAGCCTGTAGTACAAGGAGAGAGTGAAGGAGTGGCAAGATTCTCATATCAGCCACAAGCATTTTGAGCCTGGACAGAGAGTATGGCTATTTGATGCTAGGCTTCGTCTATTTCCAAGGAAGCTATAGAGCAAATGGAAGGGACCATATTTGGTGAGAAAGGTAAACGACAATGGGAGTATTGACATATCAGAGTTGTCTTCCGAGAGTACCTTTCGAGTGAACGGCCAGCGGCTCAAGACATATCTAGATCATGAGCCGCGAGTCGTTGATGTTGCCCCTATTCACTTTGCGTGAGATGTGGTCTCTTGACTCACATCTATTGCATCTCATGCCTGATTATCACTGTTCTTCCGACCTGTATTGATCCAGTTGTCCATATCACTCTATTCTTTAGTCCCACATCCCGTCTTTCATCTTATGATTATGCTATACTTAGGGTGTACTTTACCCTAAGTATAGGGGGGATGTAGGACTCTCGGGTATTCTTTTGATTCATTTCTACCTCTATTTTTGCTGCCTATACTTAGGGATATTTTACCCTAAGTATGGGGGGGGGGTAGACCCTATACATTCTTCACTCGACCTTCCCTTTGTGTACAACCTGCTATACTTAGGATTAGTTGATCCTAAGTATAGGGGGAAAATCGAGAACCTCTTGATTTCTATTCATTCATTCGTCTTTGTATATAGCCTTCTTTTTCACTTCCCTATACTAAGCACGAGTTATGTCTTCTTCATCGCTCTTGACTCTGAGGACATCGTTCGAGTTAAGTATAGGGGGTGTGTATATATTTCATATATACTTTAGCCATAACTCGTACTTTGTGTGAGTGTGTAAATAAATAAAAATGGCTAAACACCCAAAAATCCATAAAAATAAAAAATTTTCCTTGTAAATAAACATTCTTTTATTGCACATACATAGCTATTGTACAAATTATTTTTGTAAAAATGTTTTCAAAAACTTTTTGTGTAAATTGTGTGTAAATATGTGCATATCAAAATTATGTATATACTACAATATTTTTCCAAAATGTTTTGAAAATTAAAAGTTTGCAAAAACCTTGTGTAAATTTGTGTAAATATTTTGCAAAACTTGCATTCATGCATACATTCATGATTTCAAAACATTTTCAAAAATTTTGCATATTTGTAAATATTGTGTAAATAGCATCTTTGTATATACTAGTGCAGTTTTTCCTGGATTATAGTTGACATTTAAACTAGCTTGGAATTAAATTGGGAAATGGAGCTTGATTAAGATATTAATCCACCTAATTATAAGAGGAACCTTATAGGGCTTAGGGTTAAGGCTTTTCAGGTCCATGGTGACTTAATTCTTTGAGTCCACTAGGCTATGATCACATGTCTTCTCAATGAGCCTAAGTAGAGCACTTAACAACACACACCTGACTCATATAGACAATGGCTTGACTTTGACGCGCACTTTACACCGAGCTCTCTACGTATGAAGTGGTGAGGAGGCAGTCTTCCTTGACTTGGGGTAGCATATGAGGGTAGTACTTCTAGGCGGAACCTCTCTTCTTGTTTTAGTGAAGGAAGTGTGTCTCAACTTGGTCTGGTTGCCATGAGGTCTAACGACAGGAGTTGTGGGTTGCAATAATGCATCAAAAGAGGGATAGTCTACCAGCTCAAGAGGAAAAACTCCTTATGTACATATGCTTCACCTTGTAAATATGTTGTATAGATGCACTTGAAAAAAATGCAAAAAGAAAATAACTCCAAAAAAGTGGTGGGTCTGATAAAAAATGATAATCCCACCGGAGTATGTATATAGTGCAATAAGCAAAGCTTGAGATTCATGTTCCATCTTATGTAGCTTGCAGAAGGGAGACTTAGCTACACTAGTTGAGCTCCCAAGGATACATGGCTACACTGGCCATGGTCCATTCTCTTCTTCCCCCTCTTCTTGAGCCGGTTGAACTTGAACTTAGAAGGGAATACCCCGCTCCTCGAGGAAAGAGTGGCCAGATTAGGGTCATAGAGTTACCTTGTTGTGGAGGGTTGTCAAGTTGCTACTTCTGAGGTGGAGAGCTATACCCCACATACACTGTACAAGGAAAGATTCATAGTCTTCAGGGTTTGTATATGTAGACTTGTTCTGATCTGGATTATTGAGGAGTCTTGATTATAGATTAGTGGATCTTAGAGGCTGTTGAGTTTTAAACCTAAGTCTAAATAAGGTTCCGGCACATTAATAATCCAAAGATCTGATCGAGCTCCATATTTCAATATAAGGATAGCAAGTTTAATACTCAGCATTAATCCATGCATTTTCTCCTCTTTTTCTTTTTCTTTCTCTTTTTCACTTCTTTTTCAAATAAGTGTTTGCTAAGGGACTAGCAAAGTTAAGTTTAGGGGGGTGATGAATACCCATTTATCACTCTTTATTCTTTTATTTTAGCTACAAAACCTATGCAAAACACATGTACATATTTGTAAATAGCAATAATTATCATTCAACATGCATTGTGTAAATATGCATTATTAGCATGTTTTTGTGCAAAAATAAAAGAATAAAGAAATAAAATAAAAAGAGGGAGATATTTAGAATAAATATTGAGCGACCTAATCTCAAGGGAGGGCTCAGCATGGGCCTGACCACAAAAGAACCCAAGTAGAGAGAGATAGGGAAGCTCATGTGTGTGTGCATATACCTATAAATAAATAAAAATTATTTTCATCTTATTCAAAATAAAAATGGGTGTATAATTATTTGTATATATTTGTAAATATTAAACTAAAATAAAATTGGGAAAAACAAAACAAAAATAAAAATAAATAAAAATGCCCTTCATCATTGTATATATGCCATGTACATAGAACCACTCCTCTATTTATTTTCCCTTATAAATAAATAAATAAAAATCCAATAAAAATATGTACATATTCCATATTCCATAATGTGAATAAATAAAAAAAAATTTGAAAAACAAAAATAAAATAAAAAGAAATAAAAATCAAAATCAAAATCCACATTATATAGATACTATGTATACATGTATATAAAACTATTTATTTGACCCTTGTAAACAATTACTAAAAATACAATAAAAAGACCCTATTATTCCAAATTTTATTCTATAAATAAATAAAATATAAATTTGGAATAAAATGTACAAAAATAAATAATTAAAAATAAAAAATAAAAAAACATATGTATATACCTGTATATAATAATAATATTTTGTAAATTCCTAAATTATATTTCAAAAAAATAAATAAAAATCAGTAAAAAATAATTTAAAAATAAAAAACAATTTCATGTTTAAAGATTTTCCAAATTAATTCATTTATTATTTTTTATTGAATTTCCAAAACTTTAATAAAATCTGAATTCTGATTGGTCCACGGGGGATTGTTGACCCCGGTCAACTCTCCCCCCTAGACCGGTCCACTCGGATCTGTGCCATCGACCCTACTTCGCTTATTTTTCTAAACCAGATCCGAGCCCCAAATAATCAAACCCCGGGCCCTAATCATAGTAGATATATCTGAGATCCACGCCCGGTGGTTTTTCCTCGGGATCCGAGCTCCGACAACATGCCCACCCTTCTTCTTCTCGGACCCCTAGCACTATATAGCTCCAGCTCTGCCGCACAATTCACGCCATCTTTGGCGCTACTCCATCGTCCCAAGACCTCCATTGTGCTCCCCAGAGTGACAGCTGAGTGAGCGTGGTGTTGAAGAGAGGAGAGGAGCCTTCCGCCACTGATCCGGCGACCTTCTTGTCGCCGTGCGCCGCCGTGAGCAGCGCTCGAGCCTCGGGCCCCCGACGACCCTCGAGGAGACGACCAGAGCTTCTTTAGCTTGTCCCCAGTCGACTCCCGTCATCAGGTAGATCCTATCACCTTCCGTTCGCTGCCCATTTCGATTTTCATCTTTCAGCTCCGCCAGCTCCGCCCTAGTGGCCGGAGCTCCGCCAGTCCCCCTTACCCATACCGATACCCTCGTCGAGTCATTGCCATCCTTCCTCCACGATCTGATCACCTCGGTTCTGGCCACTCGAGCCAGGATCGAGCTGGGCTCCTTCCGTCGCCTTTGCTGGAGCCCTCATCCATCACCCACGTCGCTTCTTTCCTCATCTGTACGAATAACCTCCATCGGAGCACTCCTCTGAGCGAGACCCTTCTTCTGCAGGTAAATAAGGAGCAGATACCCCCCTTGGACGAGCCTTCAGACCTTCGCCGGAGCTCCTCCAGGTCGTTCATCCCTTGCCGGATGATCTGACCGTTGGATGCTCCATCGGAGGTGACCACCCGACGCGGACCGCCATCACGAGCAAGACCCGCCTCCCCGATCGTTTATCGGCTTGCTGGATCGTCTCCGGCGAGCCGGAGAACCTCAGCCAGGAGGAGTTCTTCCTCATCCACTTCCAGCCGTCGGATTCACCAGCCGCTCCAGATATCATCCTCGCCGTCCATCCTCTGCGGTGTCAGACCGTCAGATTGTGGTCTGACGGACTCACGTCGCCTACGTTCGCTCGATCGTCCCCACCGTTGGATCGTCCAGGCGTCTGCACCAGAGTCGCACATCAGCAGCCACTCCCGCCTCGACATTTGGCACCTCACGTGTCCCAGCACGCACCTCGGCTGGGTAATTGCACCCGCACCCATGCAGTCTATTGTTGTTCTAGTTTAGTTTATTAAATAAGTTTTAGCTCTTGGACATATTGCACTTAGGACCTTAATATTTATGGTATTTACATTTTCATCCCTGCTTATGTGAGACACATGCTTCGTCACGTGATTTTTGGACATATTACATTATCTGGGCTTGTAGTTTCTGCATGTTACTGAATGAAATATAGTTTCTAATATTTGCATCCATGCCCCTATGAATGCTTGTATTCGACATGTGCTGAATTCTTTGGGTATTTTGCAACTTCTTCCCTGAGCTTTTAGCACGTGTTGCTAATAAGTCCCTGGAAGTAAGTTTTATTACATTTAGGTCCCTCTGTGCCCAGAGCGCGTGCAACGCGTGTGGGGTCTTGGACTTTTTGCACGAGGGACCCCCAGCTTTCTGAAATTGTTACTTTTCAGCCCCTGAAGATATTTTTTATTACGGATAGATCCCTGTGCACTATGAGCCTATTTTTGATTTAAATAAAATATCAAATTAAGTCCAAATTGCGTGAAAATTGGATTCATGGCACCTGCCACTGTGTAAAATTTTCACCAAAAATTGGGTACATTTTTTAGGCTTTTTATTATTTTTAAAAATTCAAAAACTGCCATTTTTGTGTCTGTCCAGATTAGAAAATCCCAAAAATATTAAAACTATGTTAAAAATTCCAAAAAAATTAGTAGTTGTTTGTTTTTGTGTGTTTGAATTTCTGTGCAAGTTTGGCGATTTTTGGATATAAAAACCATAAAAATTATAAAACACTTAAAAACTGATAAAAATTCTAAAAAATATAGAAAATCAAAAATTAAGAAATTCTTTTCTGAATTTTCTATATTATTTCTATTTTTCATAAAAAATACCTCCAAGCTTTTACAGGACCATTTGATATTTTAAATTGGTCTTTGAATCCTGGCTGGACAGTACCTCTCTATTTTTGCCTTCTTTTATTTTTAGAAAATTCCATAAAAATTATAAAAATCTCAAAAATTCACCAAAAATAGTAAAAAATATATAAAACATACAAATATTTTTGTTTGAATTTTTGGATCATTTTTGAATATTTAAATAATTGGTTGAAGTTGCTTGTATTTGTCTTTTTATTATTTTCTTCCATTATTAAAAATCCAAAAAAAATTATAAAAATATTTAAAAACCACCAAAAATATTTGTTTTTATTTTATTTGCTTTTAGACTACTTCATAGGCTGCAGGGCCAATTCGTGCTCCCTAAGTCCGACCCTGGGTGCTACACCAGGCTAATCTCATAGCCAGGGCCACTATTTTTTATTTTCTTATTTTATCTTGTTGATTAGTGATCTGTTCTTTACTTTTCTTGTTGAGCTGAGATCTCTATCGATCCGGGTCACAATGACCCGAGAGTGATTATTTATATATGATTCCGGATTGATTGATCGATTTTTCGGCCCATCACTCCCTCTCCCATCCCTTTCTTTACTCTGGGCATGCTGCACTAAACGTCCATGAATATCAGATGGAGCAGATGCGAGATCGGGACGATGCCATTGCTGAGTTGAGAGTGCATTCCGTTCGTGATCAGAGAGAGCAGATGAGATCATCAGATAGATCCTATTCAAGATTGATGGAGGAGCAGATCGGACAGGGAGCTCAGTCAGCTTCTACACTAGGTCCATTCATTCTGGAGTTGGATCTTATTTAGAGACTGCCGACATTTTCAGGGGAGGCACACAAGGAGCCTCATCTTCACTTGTCTGAGTTCGAGGAGTTTTACAGAGCACGGATCTATTCAGACATCACTGCAGAGGAGTTGATGCTGAGGACCTTCCCATTCACACTTCAGGATAGAGCCATGAGATGGCACAGGCGATTGGGGAGGAGATTTGCTACATGGGGAGAACTACGCCGATAGTTTCTACAGAGATACTTCCCCCAGCGTCGAGCAGAGTTCATGCGGTCTTTGATCACCGACTTTTCAGTTGACCCCCAGGAGCCACTGCATGAGGCATGGCCGAGGTTTCTTGACCTCTTGAGGAGATTTCCCGACCACGGACTTCCACTGACAGATCTTATTGAGATCTCCATGCAGGGGATGACCGCAGAGCAGATAGCACTGGTGATTACCACATGCGGCGGTTCACACCGCAGTTCCGACATTCACCTACTAGATACCATCTCAAGCTTACTTTCACAGAGATCTTCTTCACGAGATACCGTAGTCGGGACAACACATGAGGACGATGCAGTACCGGTGCAGTGTGTCACATTACATGATGAGACAACTTCTACACACCAGCCCGAGGACTTGGATACTCCAACACCACAGAGTACAGAGGAGATGACTGCGGCAGTAGAGGTTCAGACCCAGAGTCTTCTCGAGTTCCCGTTGGTTTTTCAGCTAGCGTTCGAGTCAACCCTAGAGTTCTCAGTTGACGAGTCTTGGATATCAGATCTTCTGATACTCCAGGAGCCGGAGGAGCCCCCGCTACTACAGCCATTGAGTCAGCCACTTCCGTGTCCAGTCCCGGAGGAGTCAGCTTCTTTTCTGCAGAGACACTTCTCGAAGTCCGACAGATACCATGACTCAGCCCAGCAGCCACAACTCAGTATGGGACACCACTTTGAGATGTCAAACACAGATAGTCTCGTATTTAAGCCTTTTGTCCTCCACTTTGACGAGACAAACACACTTGATGAGGACCAGTTGGCAGCCATCATTGCCGCAGAGCGAGGATCAGCCGCAGACACATTGCTAGCCTCCGCGATGTTGACCAGTACCTTCTCCTGCTTCCAGATTGCCGAGAGCCAGATTTCAGATGATGATGCAGTCTGGTGCACTGAGTGGATACTAGACAGCAGCATAGATGCCCTTCTAGATCCTGATCCTCTATTCTTCACTTCTGATCTTGCATTTCTCCCCGAGGGTTATCTGCGGGAAAATGCCACACACGATGTTTACTCTGTTTCACCTTCTGAGAGTGTTTTCGATCTGGCGGAACACGAAACCGAGTCTTCTGATCCTTCTGAGTCTGAGTCATCTCACCTCGACGACCCTCGCGAGATGAGCCCATCCTGGAGATATTCGATGATCTGCCCGATTTGTCTCTATTTCATGCATCGGATATAAGTTTTCTTAGAGAGTGTACTGATCTTGACTGCCCACACCTTTTCGAGACACTGATTGACGTATAGGATTCCATGACGGATCCATCCTTCTCCACATTTGATTTCTTCGGCTCTACACTTCCACTCCACTCTGATCCCGAGCCGATGATTTCTTTTGTGCTACCGGATCCCGATCACAAACTTCCATATCCTTGGCCGGTAGTAGACATCCGCTTGATTTCATACCTGGGTGTCTTTCTTTACACTGTTGATTTCATCGCTATTCTCATACCGAGTCTGTGATGAAAGTACGGCATTCGCCTTACAGATGTCGTCCTGAACCTTGACACAACTTTGTCCTAGCCTTTGCGCCCAGCTAGGGGCATAAAACCTAGCGCTTGTTGAGAGGCACCTCAACATTATACTCTTTTGTATATACGTGTTTCGTCTTAGTTTGATCATTCTTTCTTCCATTCTTGTTTTCACCCCAGGTCTCGTATAGGATTATCTTTTCTATACTTAGGATATACCTCATCCTACGTATAGGGGGGGGGGGGGGTGGAAACACCGAGTTATTCTTCCATTCTGTTTCATCACTTCTGTCGTTGCCTATACTTAAGGATTCTTCACCTTAAGTATAGGGGGAGTGATGTCCTCCATCTTGTATATATATGTTGATTTTCTTCGTGTCTTTCTACCCTTGTTTTGCTGCCTATACTTAGGGATATTTCACCCTAAGTATGGGGGGGGGTAGACCCTGTACATTCTACTCGGTTTTCCCTTTGTATACAACCTGCTATACTTAGGATTATTTGATCCTAAGTATAGGGGGAAATGCTGAGATCCTTCTGCATTTCTATTCTTTCATTCGTATTTGTATATAGCCTTCCTTTTCACTTCCCTATACTAAGCACGAGTTATGTCTTCATCGCTCTTGACTCTGAGGACATCGTTCGAGCTAAGTATAGGGGGTGCGTATATATTTCATATATACTTTAGCCATAACTCGTACTTTGTGTGAGTGTGTTAATAAATAAAAATAGCTAAAAACCCAAAAATCCATAAAAATAAAAATTTTTCCTTGTAATTAAACATTCTTTTATTGCACATACATAGCTATTGTACAAATTATTTTTGTAAAAATGTTTTCAAAACCTTTTTGTGTAAATAGTGTGTAAATATGTGCATATCAAAATTATGTATATAGTACAAAAGTTTTCCCAAAATGTTTTGAAAATCAAAAGTTTGCAAAAACCTTGTGTAAATTTGTATAGATATTTTGCAAAACTTGCATTCATGCATACATTCATGGTTTCAAAACATTTTCAAAAATTTTTCATATGTGTAAATATTGTGTAAAATCACATCTTTAAATATATTTTTATAGTTTTTCCTGGATTATAGTTGACATTTAAACTAGCCTAGAATTAAATTGAGAAATGGAGCTTGATTAAGTTCTTAATCCACGTAATTATAAGAGGAACCTTATAGGGCTTAGGGTTAAGGCTTTTCAGGTCCATGGTAACTTAATTCTTTGAGTCCACTAGGCTATGATCATATGTCATCTCAATGAGCCTAAGTAGAGCACTTAACAACACACAAATGACTCATATAGACAATGGCTTGACTTGGACCCGCACTTTACACCGAGCTCTCTACGAATGAGGTGGTGAGGAGGCAGTCTTCCTTGACTTGGGGTAGCATATGAGGGTAGTACTTCTAGGCGGAACCTCTCTTCTTCTAAGAGTGAAGGAAGTGCGTCTCAACTTGGTATGGTTGCCATGAGGTCTAACGACAGGAGTTGGTTGCAATAATGCTTCAAAAGAGGGATAGTCTACTGGCTCAAGAGGAAAAACTCCTTATGTACATATGCTGCACCTTGTAAATATGTTGTACAGTTGCACTTGAAAAAAATGCAAAAAGAAAATAAATCCAAAAGATCGAAAGTTCACCAAGACTCGGGTGAATAAAATAGATCAAGGGTCATTGCGATCCGGATCTCGGAGATAATTCAATCAATCAAGAAAATATGAGATCAGACCACCAAAACAAGATAAAAATCAAAGAAAATCAGTAGTGGCCCTGGCTACTGGATTAGCCTGGTATAGCGACAGGGTCGGATTCAGGGAGCACGTGATGGCCTTGCGACCTACGAAGTAGTCAAAAATAAAAACAAATAAAAGAAAGTTATTTTTGGTGGATTTTTTTAATATTTTTATATTTTTTGGATTTTTAAAGTAATAAAGAAAATAAACAAACAAGAAAACAAGCAACTACACACAATTATTTAATCACTCGAAATTAATCGAAAAATTCAAACAAAAATTATTTTATGTTTCTTGTATTTTTTTTCTATTTTGATTAATTTTTGGTAATTTTCTGATTTTTATATATTTTTCTAAAAATGAAACAATGCGAAAACAAAAGAGGACTATCCAGTCAAGCTTGGAGGGCCAAAATAAAATAGATAGTGGCCCTATCAAAGCCTGTAAGTAATTTTCATGAAAAATAGAAGTAAAAATGAAAATTCAGAGACTGAGTTTATTATTTTTGGAGTTTTTAATGATTTATTAGAATTTTTATGAGTTTTTATGGCTTTTTCAATTTTTATATATTTTATAAATCCAAAAGTGACCAAAGTTGGTCAGAAAATCAAACAACATAAGACAAACATATTCTAATTTTTTTGTAATTTTTAAAGTGTTTTAATATTTTTTTGTGAATTTTATATCTGGACATCAAGAAAAAGTGGTGTTTTTGAATTATTAAAAATACTAAAAAGAGTAAAAAAATGTACCTAAAAATTAGAGAAAATTTTACACAGTGGCAGGAGCCACGTCTCCAATTCTCATCAAATTTGGGTTAATTTTGTTATTTTATTAAAATAAAAAATGAACAAATAGTGCACAAGGACCTATCTGCAAGGTAAATAAGTTCCAGGGGCCTATTAATAACACGGCTGGAAAGTTTAGGGCCCAAAATGCAAAATGTCCAAGAAGCACACACAGCACACGTGTCCCAGGCCTGGAAGGACTAAAATGTCATTCTTATTTTAAAAGATGCAAACAATAACATTCCAGAAACGCAGGGTATATAATGCAAATAACTCACTAAAACACGTGGCGAAGCACGTGCTCACTATAAATAGGGACGAAAATGCAACTGTCCAGAACACTAGGGTCCTCGATGCAAATTAACCAAAATAAAAACAACTATGAAAAATATTTACAAGACTAAATATTAAATACAGAAAAGAGAAGGGCCTACAGGGTAATTTACCCTTTTATTAAATCCGAGGGCTGAGATGGTGCCACGTCGCTGATCGGACGGATGTGGTGCGACGTGGATAAATGAAGGGACTCAGCTCGGATCGGACGGTGGAGGCGGTGCCACGTAGCTAATCGGACGTCTCTTGTGCACTGTGGCTAAACCTCTCTAATCTGACGGTCCAGATCTACCCTCTGACGATCGAACGGATGCTGCTGCTCCTCAAATGGACGGCTCGATGTAAATCTGGAGTGAAGGGGTGCGATCGGACGGACGCGGAGGATGCTCCAAGAACTCGTTGCCGGCGAGTTTCGCCGAACTCGTGTGCACGCTGGGGAGCTCCTCGAAGGCTGCTGATGATCGGAGAAGATGCGCCTGAGCCTCTCGCGTCTGAAGAGGGCCTCCGATGAAGCTTGAGGCGTCGGAGATGGTCCGGCGACCAAGGCGGAGTTGGAG
The DNA here is from genome assembly GCA_037367405.1 of Ottelia alismoides. Taxonomy (NCBI): domain Eukaryota; kingdom Viridiplantae; phylum Streptophyta; class Magnoliopsida; order Alismatales; family Hydrocharitaceae; genus Ottelia; species Ottelia alismoides. The sequence goes on from JAZKJV010007455.1 coordinate 359,565, forward strand.
CTGCTACTCCTGAACGTTCAAGCACTCAGATGGGCTTGGCTTGACCTGCAAAGTGGCGCAACAGACTCTTGGGTCGAAGGCAAAGTGCCTCGACCCGGTTAGCGGTGATGGGGATGAACGGTGCGTCGAGATGGGGGAGCTCCAACGAAGCGACGGCGGTGGAGCTCCAATCCCAGTTCCTGTGCGAACTGGGTTGAATGAAGGGGTGGAGAACGTGCGTGGGAGGAGTGCGAAGGTGAGGGTGTCGTCCGATGATCGAGATGTGGACGAGGGTGGTCGGAATCGACAGTCGACGACGGAGGTGCGATTTGGGTGTAACTCGAAATTAGCGAAAAGGAGAAGCAACTAGGGCTACCTGATGGACGATGTCGACTGGGGACGAGCTGACAGAGCTCTGGGTCCTAGCCTCAAGGGCCGTCGATGCCTGAGGCTCGCGCACCACGCTGGTGGCGGCGTACGACGGCGCTAGGTCGCCGGATCGATGGTCTGGACACCCTCTCCTCGCTGCGACACCACCGGCCGACTGCTGTCACTCAGGTGGAGATGGTGGAGGTCCTAGGTGGAGAATGCGCAACCAACGATGACAGAATCATGCGGCGGAGCTGGGCATTTAAGTGGCTAGGGGTCCGAGAAGATGGGAGTCGGGTGACTCGATCGGCGCGCGGATCCCCAAAACCCCGCTCCGGCGTGGATCAGGGAAGAACGTAGATGGATTAGGACCTGGGGTTAACGGATTTAGTGATCGGATCGAGTGTGGAAAATGTTGAGAAGTCGGGTCGAAAACTCGGATCCGGGACTCTGTGGTCCAGGGGGGGAGTTGACCGGGGGGTCAACATCCCCCGTGGACCAGTGGAATGCGGCCACGTGGAAATGATTTGGAAATTCAAATTAAAATAGAAATTGGCCGAATTAATAAAAACTCAAAACATGAAAAGTGTTTCTTTTGTTTTAAACTATTTTTTTGTGATTTTTAATTATTTTTTTCAAATAAAATAAGGTATGTACAATATAGTGCTATGTATAGGTATATATACAATATTGAATTTTTTATTTTTAATTTTAATTACTTATTTTTGTGCATTTTTATTCCAATTTTATATTTTCTTTATTTACAAGATAAAATTTGGAATATTTTGGTGTTTTTATTTTATTTTTATTATTTATTTACAAGGGTTAAATAAATAGGTTTATTTATATACATATATGGTATATATACAATGTTTCTTTTGGTTTTTATTTTTGTTCTTTTTATATTAATTTTTGTTTTTATGGTTTTTATTTTATTTATTTACATAATGGGATATAGAATATATACAAATTTTTATGGAATTTAATTTATTTATTTACAAGGTGAAATAAATAGAGAAAGGGGTGCTATGTACAAGGTGTATGTACAATAGATGAGGGGTTTTATTTTGTAGTTTTTCTTATTTTATTTTAATTTAATATTTACAGATATATAAAAATATTTACAAATAAATATAAACCATTTTTATTTTTGTTTTTAGAGGAAAATATTTTTATTCTATTTACATGTATATGTACAAAGGTGAGCTTCCTTATCTCTCTCTACTTGGGCTTTTATGCGGTCAGGCCCATGCTGAGCCCTCCCTTGGGATTAGGTCGCTCAATATTTATTCTAAATATATCCCTCTTTTTCTTTAAATTCTTTATTCTTTTATTTTTGCACAAAAACATGCTAATTATTTAATTTTATACAATGCATGCTTTTTGGTAATTATTTGTATTTACAGATATCTACATGTATTTGCAAAAGTTTTTGTAGCTAAAATATAAGAATAAAGAGTGATGAATGGGTATTCATCACCCCCTATACTTAACTTTTCTAGTCCCTTAGCAAACACTTATTTGAAAAAGAAGTGAAAAAAAGAAAAAGAAAAAGAGGAGAATGTACATGGATCAAGGTTGATTATTAAACTTGCCTTCATTAAATTGAATTATGGAGCTCGATCAGATCTTTGGATTATTAATGTGTCAGAACCTTATTTGGACTTAAGTTTAAAACTCAACAGCCTCTAAGTTCCACCAATCTATAATCAAGACTCCTCAATAATCCAGATCAGAACAAGTCACCATACACAAACCCTGAAGACCATGAGTCTTTCCTTGTACTGTGAATGTGAAGTATAAGCTCTCCACCTCAGAAGTGGCAACTTGACAACCCTCCCCAACAAGGTAACTCTTTGACCTCAATCTGGCCACTCTTTCCTCGAGGAGCGGAGTATTCCCTTCTAAGTTCAAGTTCAACCGGCTCAAGAAGAGGAGGAAGAAGAGAATGGACCATGGCCAGTGTAGCCATGTATCCTTGGGAGCTCAACCAGTGTAGTTAAGTCTCCCTACTGCAAGCTACATAAGGTGGGACATGAATCTCAAGCTTTGCTTATTTGCACTATATACATACTCCGGTGGGATTATCATTTCTATCAGACCCACCACTTTTTTGGAGTTATTTTCTTTTGGCATTTTTTTTCAAGTGCATCTATACAACATATACATGTGCAACATATATACAAGGAGTTTTTCCTCTTGAGCCAGTAGACTATCCCTCTTTTGAAGCATTATTGCAACCCACAACTCCCGTCGTTAGACCTCATGGCAACCAGACCAAGTTGAGACGCACTTCCTTCACTAAAAGAAGAAGAGAGGTTTTGCCTAGAAGTACTACCCTCATATGCTACCCCAAGTCAAGAAAGACTGCCTCCTCACCACCTCATCCGTAGAGAGCTCGGTGCAAAGTGCTGGTCCAAGTAAAGCCATTGTCTATATGAGTCATGTGTGTGTTGTTAAGTGCTCTACTTAGGCTCATTGAGATGACATGTGATCATAGCCTAGTGGACTCAAAGATTTAAGTCACCATGGACCTGAAAAGCCTTAACCCTAAGCCTTATAGGGTTCCTCTTATAATTAGGTGGATTAAGATCTTAATCAAGCTCCATTTCCCAATTTAATTCCAGGCTAGTTTAAATGTCAACTATAATTCAGGAAAAACTATATACATATATACAAAGATGCTATTTACACAATTTTTACAAACATGCAAAATTTTTGAAAAAATGTTTTGAAATCGTGGATGTATGCATGAATGCAAGTTTTGCAAAATATTTACACAAATTTACACAAGATTTTTGCAAACTTTTGATTTTCAAAACATTTTGGAAAAATGTTGTACTATATACATAATTTTGTTATGAAAATATTTACACAAACTTTACACAAAAAGTTTTTGAAAACATTTTTACAAAAATAATTTGTACACTAGCTATGTTTGTGCAATGAAAGAATGATTATTTACAGGAAAAATTTTAATTTTTATGTATTTTAGGTTTTTAGCCATTTTTATTCATTTACACACTCTCACAAAGTACGAGTTATGGCTAAAGTATAAAGGAATATATACACCCCCCCTATACTTATCTCGAACGATGTCCTCAGAGTCAAGAGCGATGAAGAAGACATAACTCGTGGTTAGTATAGGGACGTGAAAAGAAAGTCTATATACAAAGACGAATGAGTGAATAGAACATCAAGAAGATCTCGGCTTTTCCCCCTATACTTAGGATCAAATAATCCTAAGTATAGCAGGCTGTACACAAAGGGAAAGCTGAGTGGAGAATATACAGGGTCTACCCCCCCATACTTAGGGTAAAATATCCCTAAGTATAGGAAGCAAAAACAGGGATAAAATGAATCAAAAGAAATACCCAAAGGTCCTACATCCCCCCTATACTTAGGGTAAAGTACACCCTAAGTATAGCATAATCAAAAGATAAAGAAAGGGATGTGGGACTAAAGAATGTAATGATATGGACATCTGGATCTATACAGGTCGGGAGAACAGTGATAATCAGGCATGAGATGCAATAGATGTGAGTCAAAAGACCACATCTCACGCAAAATGAATAGGGGCAACATCAACGACCCGCGGCTCATGATCTAGAAATGGCTTGAGCCGCTGGTCGTTCACTCGAAAGGTACTCTCAGAAGACAACTCAGATATATCAATACTCCCTTTATTGTGTACCTTTCTCACAAGATAAGGTCCCTTCCATTTGCTCTGTAGCTTCCCTGGAAATAGACGAAGCCTAGCATCAAACAACCATACTCTCTGTCTAGGCTCAAAATGCTTGTGGATGATATGAGAATCATGCCACTCCTTCACTCTCTCCTTGTACTGTAGGCTGTTTGAGAAGGTGGTATCACAAAGCTCCTCCAAGGCTGCTAACTCTGCCATCCTATGGTCTCCTACACTATCTGGATCCAAAAGTATCTCTGTGACTGCCCAAAGTGACCTGTGTCTCAGCTCAACAGGTAAATGGCATGGCTTGCCATATACGAGGTGAAAGGGAGATGTGCCCAAAGGTGTCTTGAAAGACGTCCTATATGCCCACAAGACCGAGTCCAACAGTTGTGACCAATCCTTTCGGTCAGGGTGGACGACTTTCTGCAAAATAGTCTTGATCTCCCTGTTCGACACCTCGGCTAGACCATTCGTCTGTGGATGGTATGGAGTGGCAACTCGATGGTCTATGCCGAACTCGCTAGCAAGGGCCTTCACCTGGTCGTTGATGAAATGAGACCCCCCATCAGATATCAACACTCGAGGAACCCAGAACCGTGTAATGATGTGCTTCCTCAAAAATCTGCAAACTGTCCTGGCATCAGCGGTTTGGGTGGGGATGGCCTCAACCCAACGACTCACATAATCAAGTGCCAACAGAATGTACTCAAATCTCTGACTCTTAGGGAATGGACCCATGAAATCAATGCCCCATGCGTCAAAAACCTCACAGAAGTGAATGGGCTGCATCAGCATCATATCACGCTGTCCACAAGTGCCCATCCTATGACAGTCAGTACACCTCTTCACGAACTCGTCAGAGTCCTTGAAGAGGGTAGGCCACCATAAGCCGGATTTGATCACTTTCTGTGTCGTTCTCCTCCCAGAGTGATGTCCTCCTGCCTCAAGCTTGTGGCAGTAAGTGAGGACGCTATGGTGCTCCTCCTGAGGAATGCACCTACGCTAGACGCTATCCCCTCCTTTGTGGTAAAGGATGGGATCCTCCCAGTGGTAGGACTTGGCCTTCGCGAGGAAGGTCTCTAGTCTCTGCCTGGGCCAATCTTGTGGAACTTTCTTAGCAACAAGAAAGTTCACAATATCGGCATACCACGGGAGAGAGGCGATAGCAAGGATCGCCTCATCTGGGAAGGTCTCACAAATAGGGTCAATCTGCTCAGAATCCTCAAGATGCTCTAATCGGGAGAGATGATCCGCCACCACATTCTTGACTCCAGGCTTATCCTTAATCTCTATGTCGAACTCCTGGAGTAGAAGGATCCATCTAGTCAGTATGGCCTTGGCATCCTTCTTTGCCATGAGGTACCTGATGGCGGTATGATCTGTGTACAGGGTCACTCTAGATCCAATAATGTATGATCTGAACTTATCTAGGGCGAAGACTACAGCTAGCATCTCCTTCTCTGTGACTGTGTAGTTCTGCTGTGCGGAATCCAATGTGCGTCTAGCGTAGTGGATAACAAATGGAACTCCATCCCTCCTCTGTCCCAGCACGACCCCCACGGCAAAATCAGAGGCATCCGTCATGATATCGAATGGGAGAGACCAATCAAGTGACCGGAGAATAGGAGCCTCAACAACACATCACTTGAGAGTCTCAAACGACGAGAGACACTTGTCATCGACAAGGAACTCGGTGTCTTTCGTCAGCAGGTCAGTCAACGGCCGGGCAATCCTACTGAAATCATGAATGAATCGTCGGTAGAAACCGACATGCCCCAGGAAAGACCGTAACTGTCGCAAATTGGGCGGTGGTGCAAGTTTTCTTATGACATCTACCTTGGCCGGATCAACCTCCATGCCCCTGTTGGAGATGATATGGCCAAGCACCGTACCTTGAGTCACCATGAAGTGACTCTTCTCCCAAGATAGCACCAAGTGAACCTCTATACATCGCTGAAGTACTCGGTCTAGGCAGTCTAGACAGGAGTTGAATCCGTCCATGAAGACCTCCAAGCACTCCCCTACCATGTCCGAGAAGATCGACAGCATGCATCTCTGAAAAGTCGCAGGGGCATTGCATAGCCCAAATGGCATGCGTCGGAAGGCGTATGTGCCGAAGGGACAGGTAAAGGTAGTCTTGTCCTGTTCCTCAAGAGCGATGGCCACCTAGTTGTAGCCCGAGTACCCATCTAGAAAACAGTAGTGGCTCTTCCTTGCCAGTCTCTCAATGATCTGATCTATAAAAGGCAGGGGGAAATGATCCTTCTTGGTGGCCTGGTTGAGTCTCCTGTAATCAACGCAAACCCGCTAAGAAGTGGGTACCCGAGTAGCAATCTCCTCTCCAGACTCGCTGACCACTGTAGTGATGCCCGTCTTCTTGGGCACAACATGCAAAGGGCTGACCCACTTGGAGTCGGAGATGGGGTAGATAAAATCAGCGCTCCACCATTTAGAAATCTCCTTCATGACAACCTCCCTCAGATTTGGGTTCAGCCGCCGCTGGAACTCACGCGACGGCTTCGCCTCATCCTCGAGATAGATATGGTGGGAGCACAGGGCCGGACTTATCCCCTGGAGATCTGCTACGCTCCATCCTATCGCCTTGCGGTTCTTTTCAAGAACCCTTATCTGACGAGATTCCTGTTCTCCGGTCAAATCGACGGAGATAATGACTGGGTACATCTGATGCTCACCCGCAAGGAACCTATACTTCAGCGATGCAGGAAGTGGCTTCAGCTCTGGACAAGTGGGTGCTGGTGGATCTGGCCTCTGAAAACTCTGCGTGAAGGCTGCCAAATCCGCATGGGAGAACTGAAACTCTTTAACACTCTCAGAAACTGGAGAAGGCTGCCCTGCTGGACTGTCTCTGCTCTGCAAGGCATCTATCTCCTCCCTAGCTGCAGGCTCAGGTGAAGTCAGATCTGGTATGTAATCCTCACAATCTGCCCAATCAGAATCTGACTCCGAGGGATCTGTATCCTCCAAGGTGGCATCAGTACCACCATCATCACAAAAATCTGTCTCACGGTCGAGAACCGGCTCTGATGCCTCTAAAATATCCTGGACCAGGATTGTGCTCTCCAAGCTCTCCTCTGCTGTCGTCTCTGCATCAGCGGACTCTGAAGGTGAGATAATGGCCAGTGCTGCTGGGTCTGCCCATACTGCCTCATCGTCTGTAATCACAAAGTTGCAGTCCTGGTGGATGTCTAGCCCGGCATCTATCATCTGCTCTATGTCTGAAGTAGTCTCTGAGCATGCTCAGTCTCTGGTTCTGCTGTCCTCGACCGTCTCTATTTGTACACTTTCACCCTCGACGCGAAAGTATACCTTCCCGCTATTATGGTCAGTCACCGCCTTGGCTGTGGCTAAGAACGGGCAACCGAGAATGATGGGGGTATCGGTCACGGACTCAAGGATCTCTATGTCCAACACTACGAAGTCCACGGGGAATTGCAGGCCCTGAATCGTGACGACAACGTCCCGCAGCAACCCCTTCGGCCTCTTGACAGATCGATCAGCGAACTGAAGGACTGTCCTGCTCTGTCTAAGAGTGCCCAACTCGAAGCGGTCGAAAGAGCTGTCGGAAGTAGGTTGATCGACGATCCGCTGTCTAGTAGAGTACGGTCGAACCTCTGCTCTCTGATGTGGCATCTGACATAAGGGGCTCCTGAATCTGGCCTCTTGGTCGGCAGACGGTTCTGGATCACGAAACAAGTGGCTCTGGTCAGCATATGAATCTCTGAGTGGTGGTTCCTCCTCTTCCTCCTTACTGTAGTCCTATCTCTAAGGGAACTCTGAAGAAGAGGGATGTACTGCAAAGCCTCTTGAAGAGTCTGCTGTATGTGAAACCGATCTATCATCTGCTGGCTGAACTCTTCCTACTGCCTCTTTTTTGGATTTTCATTTTTCTTTCCCCTTCCCCATCTGAAGAGCTCTAGGGAAGGGGATCACAGGGTCCTTCTCAGATGAAGGACTAGGGAAGGGTCTAGACGACTCGACGGCCGGATCCACACATACATCATGCACTGCAGTGGGACCAGAAGAAAACAAACCCTTTCCTTTATTGCCAGAAATGTCTCGAGATACATCAATAAAAGGAAAAACAACAGGAATCTCAGAAGAACTGGTGGCATCAGCACCACCATCGGCTGGTAGACGGGCGGCCTCAGTACCGCGCTCTGGCTCGGCAACATGGGTGGCCTCAGTACCACCTCCTCCAACTGGTGAAACGGCAGCCTCAACACCGCCGGTGGGATCAGCATCAGTGGTGGCATCAGTACCACCGTCATCATCTCTAGCGGCCTCAGTACCGCTCTCCTCCTCGCCTGGCGCTCTGAATGTATCCTCCGGGTGTCGCTCAAACGAGTCGCCGCCTGCTGGCATCCTACCGCTCCTAAGTGTGACAAAATCAGTATCAAAAAGATATGCAGACATATCACCAAAAGTATCAGTCGGAGTGGCATACTCAGTTCAAACTACCTGCTCAGATTTCCTCTTGAGGCTGTTGGGATTCGGCTCGATCTGGGCAGGGATGGCGGCCTTCCCTCTCACGATGTCCCACATCTCCTAGAGGAACTCATCCATCTCTCGTCGAAAAGTAGCCTCCTGATCTGTGAGAAGACGGGCTATGTCATCCAAGGCGGCGGTCTCATAGGGTGGCCCATGAGAACCCGACGGGTAGCCTCTCTTGTAATGAGGCTGTTGGTGCTGTGGTTGAGAGGGGTAAGAATGTGGCTGATGCTGCGGCTGGTGAGGCTGATCACGCCTCTAAGACTGTCCCTGCTGATAGGGACGAGGACCATACTGCGAAGACTGCTACTGCTGCTGCTGTGGGTACACTGGGGGCTGCTGCTGCTGGTGATCCCTCTGATGGCTGTACTTGCCACCCTGTCCTGACGGCTGCTGCTGGGGCTGGGCACCTCCAGCCGCCCAACGGAATCCGGGATGGTCTCGTCCGATACCGGGCTGGGGGCGATCGTACCAAATCCCGTTGACGTCCATCAACAGCTCTGAATCGTACTGGGGTGGCGGGAGCACTTCTAGAGGCTGATCCGACTGGTATACCACCATCTGTGTGTCAGTGGATGGTGGTGCCTGGTAGGTAAGCTGCGGCTACTGGTACGGCTCCACCTGTACAAGATGGACCTGTCTAGGCTGCTGGTGGGAGCTGGAGCGATGGGACGAGCTGCTGCTGCTGTTGGGATCGCCTCGTGACTGAAGACGGGGCTGGGGAGCCGTCTGTACCTCCTGGAGACACATGAGCTGTGTCTTCATGTCACTCAGAGTCTATGCCATCTGCTTCATCTGCGTGATGCCCTGGCACTGCTTCTTCTCGATAATCTCCATCCTGTCCAGCTTCTCACTGATAATCCCCATGTCTGCGGCTGAGGACTCAGCCTGTGGTGCTGCCGCGGACGAACTGGAAGGACCGGCGTAGACCCATGCTATCCTCTGGTACTGCACGATCTGTAGCCGCTGGGGTCTGCCCTGAGTGTACAATCGGGTCTGGGACATCACCATATAGTTCTCGGCCATCTCCTCGTAGATGGCCCAGACTTGATCGTGATCCTTGGCGAAGTAGGACCCGCCACAAGAAGCGTTCACCAAGCCCTGAAGCTCTGGTGTCAGCCCGCTGAAAAAGCTCTGAACATGGTTCGGCTTGGAAATGTTGTGGTGCGGACATCTGTCGGTTAGCTCTCGAAACCTCTCCCATGCCTCGTGAAACTGCTCGTTGGGGAGCATGGAGAAGTTCCTGATCAGGGCTCTAGCGACGTTCGTCCGCCCGAGTGGGTAGTACTTGTGCAAGTACTCGGTGCGGAGCTGCTCCCAAGTGTAGACAAACTTCCCCAGATGCTTCAGCAAGGTGGCTGCTCTGTCTGCTAAGGAGAAGGGGAAGGCAATCATCCGGATGGTATCCTGGTCCACCTGACGGTCGTGGACGGTGCTGCAGATCATCAGAAACTCCTGGAGATGGAGATGTGGCTCCTCTGTGGCGAACCCATGGAAACGGGGGAGGAGCTGCAAAGTGTTCGGGGGGAACTTGAAGTCCTCCACGATAGCTGGAAGTACGACCCAATGATGCATCAGTGTCGATCCGGGGTTGTGTATCTCCCGCATCGGTCTCGGCTGGTCTGCTCCTGCCGCGGCGGCTGCTGCTACGGCTACGGCCGCGGCTGCTGCGGCTGCTGCTGCCTCATCGGGGATCCTCGACCCA